>CM043112.1:52140477-52672438 GCA_023701765.1 Hylyphantes graminicola | reverse complement strand
GTCAGAGTTTGCCTGAACCGGAGCTACAAAGGTAACAAGATACTCTTTCCGATCGACAAAGAGCCAGATAACTGTCAATCATTCTCAGTCGTAATGCGACATTCATCGTAGATTCGTTTAAAATTACTAGGCTGATAATATGAGTAAATCAGGAAGCACCAATTGGACTGATTTTAAAATGGTAGGTTTTTGCACCGGCTGGCCAAGATTTGAAGCACATCCTAGTGTAATCTAATCTGAATTCATCTTATAATTTTGATTAAATTTTTTTTTTATTAATGGAATCGGTTATTTGAACTTGTTGTTTATTGAAATTTAAGTTTAGTTACGCCGAATTACGTGTCGCATTTTCGCGACGGCCAATAATATTTTTTTCGCATTTTCGTGCAACTCGTCGCATTTTGCGACAAATGCGACTGCAGATTGATCCCTGATTTTATTGACTTTAAAACAGTGTATAATTGTCTTAAAAAAAAAACTATTTTCAGCCAACTGAAGAAATCTATGAGAACCTCAATACATTTGGAGATAACTGTAGTGTTCCTTATTCTTGTCTGATGGTATGGAGTCCTTGTTCCATGCAGGACATCAATGATGCTGATGAACGAATGAAAAGATTTCTAACGGTGAATTTCAGTTTTGTTATTTTTTTTAGTAATCTATCTAATTTTGGATTTACTTATTAAGGTTAATCGGATGGCTTTATCTCGCAAATGTTAATTTACCTAAATTTAGGAAAAAAATTATCGGAAACTTTCATAAAAATTATGTTTTGTTCCTTGTATATTGTGATTCCCTGTGATTTAAGCTGAGAATATTTCAAACTATAAAAAAAAATTGATTGTGATTTTTTTAAAATATATATTAAAACATGCAAAAAAAAAAACAGATTTAAAGTTGTATATATTTTTTTTTAGCTGAGATACTTGATATTCCTCAGTTAAAGCTATATGTAAGGAACAAAATATAAAAAAAGTTTGTAATGATCTTTCATATAGTTCCTGAAAAAAAGGTTTAAAGAAAATTAACATGGACGAGATAAAACGATCAGACTCCTTGAATAACATCAAGATCTTTTAAAAAATACAAATTGAAAAACTTATTCAATGAAATTCTTAAATCAAAATTATTGTATCCAAACTATATTGTTTTATGTATATTTTATAAGGAAATAAGTTAACCAATAGCTGATTGAAAAAAAAATCTTCTCAGAGATATGAAATTTGAAGATAGCCTTTACATTAATATGTATACTTTCAATAAACTGCAAAAATTAAACCACCATTGCCATTCGCAACAATCACTCGAGAATCTTTATTTCTTTTTAAATAATCAAAAGAGATTTATTTTAGCTGGTCAAGTGATAGATTTTGTTACAAACCTACTTGTTGCATCTTATATATTTGTTTTCTTGCTTACCAAAATCCTCAATAACAATAATTCATTGAAACTGCAGGTATCTTGCCAAAAGAGAAGCCTTCCGAAATCAAGACGGTTCGCATCGTAAAGAGACAATCAGAGCGCCGCAACCGTGAAAGGGACAAGAAGCGAGTCACGTACGATGACCAATCATCCGTTTGGGTAGTGGATGAACCTGATCTTTCTTCGGACGATCTGCTGGAAATGGAGGAAGGTACAGTAAAATTGTGATTAACTGTACCTGTGTTATGTTGTACTTGAATTGTAGCATTTTTTATGATGTTGGTTGAGAGTGCTATCTGTTTTCTTTCTCTTCCCATAGTAAGTTTTTATGGTCTGCCTTTGATTTAAGTTTTGTCAACTATCAGTTTTTTCATATGGAATTTGAGATGGTTTTTTATATATTAGTACGCTACATCCCTCTTAACCAGAATACGTTTAATCTGATGTCTGCTTTTAACCCTTTCAGTCCCAATGACAATCTGGCATCATCAATTTAGAAATTTTTTTCTGATAGTCTATAGCCATTTGTGACATCAAAAAGCACATCATTCAATTCTTCAAACTTTTTTCTATTAGAAAATATTTTTTACTAATCCTAATTGATGCCAACCCTATAATTTTTTTAAAATTATGATCAGAAACATATAATGCCAAATGGCATCACTGGGACAGAAAGGATTAACTGACCAATTTTTTTTTTTAACAAAGTGTAAGAAAATTACAGTGAGCCACATGTTTTGTTTTTGATTCTCTTGTGATGTGATAAAACAAAAAGTTGGTTTGTAACAGAATTCGTCATGTTTCACACAGCATTTGTACTTGAAAGGAAAACACTATTTTTACACCTTAGAAAGAAATTCGCCATCATCTTTTGCAGATTTAATTTATAGTTTACTAAATTTGTTTAAAGTTTGAAGAAGAATTATCTATTTTTTGCTGTGAAAACGAAAGTGACACTTATAATATTATTTTACATTATATTATTTTGAAAAACAACATGATTTATAAAATATTAATTCTTATTTTACTTTTGGTATTGTTTTTTGTTTATTAATATATGCTGTTTTGTTTATAGTAATACCAAAAGGACCTTCAACAGTTGCTACTCGTCCATCTTCCATACATTTGCTAACTTCCAGTCTCAACCGGCAATCAGTAAGATAATTTTAGAATATATTTTTAGCATTTTTTCTTAATCCCTTCACTCCCAAGCGATTATATTAAAAACTGTGTTTTACAAGGCATTTTTAGAAATATTGTTTTGCATTTGCTGAGGTATTGTTACTTTGTGCTTCATCTGTGTTGTTTCAAATATAAGACTAATGCTTTTTCACCTGCTTTGATATCAGTATTTTTAGGAAGTTTGAACATTGCTCTTTATAATGAAAAAGTTACACCAAAACACACCTCAGGTTTGCAGCATTAAAGTGTTCTACGGGCGTAAACAAACAGAATTTTGCCTCTGTGATTGGTCATTCCTACGCAATACGTCCACCCCCTGCCCTGTTATGTCAAAATTGAAGGAAAAAATAATTATTACATTCTAACTGAAGCAAAAACAAATAAAATAATAAAAATCTGTCTTGAAATAACAAATAAGGTTATTTATTGAATGTGAAAAACCTTTTTTTTATTCAATTCTCGCACTCGGAAATTAGAACTATTGACCCCTTTTCCCCGAAGAACATTTCTATACTGCTTACTTAAACTGTGGTGAGGTGTAGAATCATGACAAATTGTAAAATAAACTTGTGAATTTAATTCTACAAAGGTCCATATATGTAAACCTGTGGATCAAAGAGATAAAATGAAACTTGTATTAGAAACCAATCATTTAAATTAAAATTGAATTTAATGCATTTTTGTAATTTTTGTATTTTTCATTGTATTTTTTGTATATTCATGCATTTTTGTAATTTTCCACCTGTCTTTAAGTTCTTACTTTCTTGTGAAATACTATCTAGTCAAATTTACCCTCAAATCCCTTGTGAAAATTTACTTCTAATACTTATTAACTACTTTAATAAAAAAACCACTTAAAATTCCAGTGAAAAGTATTTTGTAATATAACATGAATTTGTTTCCTTTAGAATTCCCAGTCGGCTCATGAAAGGCTGTTTGGCAATGCAGCAAACAAGACTGAAAAGTCTTTTTCCACTGGTAGCCAAAGCCGAGCCTACTCAACGAAACGAACCAAACGAAGACATTATACTGTGAGTGGTTATCAGTATGTGCTGGATCCCCAATTTGCCCAATATTTCAAGGTAATTATGTTAGGGTATGATGTTGCCATCAATAATTTGTGTTTAAAAGTTTTTTTATTCTTGAGTACAGTGAAATATCTGATTTATATAAGTGTTTCTACTTCCCTAAATTGCTACATTCCAATAGAGTTCCAAAGTCTTTAGAATTCCTAATTATAAATATTTAAAAAATATATATCTTTAAAGCATTTAGTTAAAAAATTATTTTTAATGACCATACAAGTGCTCATTTTTTTCCAATTTAGGTCTGTAAAAGTCTTTATTTTAATTCTGTATGTGTAATTTATTATTGGAATTTTTACAAAATACTGTTTTTGGTTTAGTTTCTTCTTTTTTTACTCAAAAACATATAAAATACTTCAGAAAAAATATAAAAGATATAAAAACTTTATTTTTTCAAAAATAATTTAGTTAATCCTTCAAATGTATTATTAACCAAAAAAAATGTTCTACTCTTAAGTTATTTGTATCACAATTGCACTAATCTCATTATTTCTGTCATATTACACCAAAAACATTTGCCTATTTTTCAGAAATATAATTATAGAATAGTCTTTATATTTTCACCTAGCGAAATGTGCTTAAAAGTTGATTTTTTGCAAATGTTTCAGGATCGACCCAGATCTCGAGATGATGTGGACATGGAACGTTGCTTACGCACTGCAAACACGCCAGACATTGTCAGAAGCACAATAAAAAAGAAGGAAGTGTTTGATGATAGAATAATTGACCAAGAGGTAAATATATGATTTGTAGAACTATTTAAGTTTTATACCTCTTCTGGGAAATCAGTTTAGTTATACCCTCAATGTCAACTTTGTCAATAGTTTTAAAAGTCCATAAATTTTTCCAAACTATTTTTATGACTTTAAAACAACTTCTTTCTGTTTAGAATTTGTAAGTCCTAATTTATTAACCAAAGTGTTCAGGGTTAGTTTTTGTTAATGGAATGAGAACAAGTTGCTTTTAAAATGTTATGAAGCAAATAGATTTTTTAGATACACTTAGTTATGAAAAATAATGATTTGTTGTTATTAAAAAAATTCTTATATAGCTTTTTTAAATCGAATGATTGTACTCGGATTAGGAGAACACTTGATTTCATATCTTCTTTTGGACATTTGAGAAACTTTTGACCTCGTGTATCAGATCTAGTTCCACTAGACGATGGGGTTAGTCCCACCAACCAAAACTATACTAAACTCCTCGGCGCAACAGCCCATTAGTGGGCCAAGGCCTGGCGTGCCCATTTAAGCTTTTGCTACCTGGGGTTCTAGATATGTTCCGGTAAGGTGGTCAGTCTCAGACTTTACCCCTGTGTTTAGTTCCCAAGCATGCTTGGTAGCCACTTTATCGGCCTATCAAGGTATGAAAGGATGGGTCAATCTCGTCCAATCCGGGATTCCATCCCTGGACCTGTGGAGTCCCACCACCACTTAGTTCCAGAATACCAACAATCAGTTTTGGCCGTCCAATATTTTTAGTTTGGTCCTTAAAAAGTAATTAGTTTTTACGAAAAGATTTTTGTACTAAATCTGTTGAAGCAATGAATGATGTGAAATTGGTGTCTATGTCCTTATTAGGTTAAAGACTTTCTAAAACTCCTTAAAAATTTCAACTTAACTTCCAAGAAACACACAGATTTTGAACTTATTCATTGTTATTACAAGAACTATCTTTGTATCTTGTTGAAATATTTATTTGCTTGAGGTCAAGTTAACGCATCTTGCCACTGAGAATACCTTTGGAGGTTCTGTCCTCAGCTTAACCTTCCTACAAACCCATCTAGATGGGGTGACAATTTTCACCATTAAATAATGCTATGCATATAAGACACTTTAAATCTGTTGTGGTCCGAAGTCCTGACACTGCATACAATGTCACTATAATGTTAGGTTGGGTTGAAGTTAAATCAATCCAAAGGGTGGGGAGCCCAGACGGTTAGACACTCGCCTACATGCAAAAGGTCCCAGGTCCAGGAATCACCAAAATATCTGCCGACCTATTAACGGCCTGTGCAGCCAAAAATGTCCAAATAATACGTGGTGTAAGGGAGTGCACGTTAAATATCCTTCAAAGTCCCCAACGTTGAGTACGATGTCGCCCTTAATGGTTGTGTTGGGGGCCTATTCAGGTGTCGGCTCGTCACTTGACTGTGGTTCTAAAATATGACACTTGTCGCCAATAGGCCTATGGTAGCTCTAGTGCGACTATAATTCAAACCTAACCTAACCAATCCAAAGAAATATATAGTCATAGCTTTATTCCTTACAAGCTGGTTTTTACTGACATGGTTTTATTATTATTTTTTTAGCTTATGCTGCCTCCAAAAATAGAAATTCCCGAGCGTTATGTAGAAATAGAACCAGAAGAGTTGTCAGCTAAAGAGAAATTGCAAAGGAGCATAAAAGCTGAAAACATCTGCAAAATGCTGTCAGAAACTACAACGTAAGGACATTTTTGAAAAATTCTTAATTATTACGAGGTTTCTTTTTCAACCTCCAATTGGCTTTAAAGAAAAGACAGATCAATATTCAAAGAAATTTCAATGAAAAAGTAATCTACAATACAGCTTATTTCTCTACATAATCACCTTGATGATTAATGCATTTGTCGTGAACAAGCTTTGAAATAACCCCTTCATAAAATGTAGCCGCCAATGATTGGAAAGGCGTTGTAATGGTTTCTTTGAGCTTCACGTCAATTTGGAAGCTTCACATCAATTTTTTTTCTGCCTTCCAAGCAACTGCTAAGCGATAATTCACTTATAGTGAACCTTCAAGTTTTATTAACCACTGTGTCAACTCACTGAACAATGTCATCTGTACGACAGACCTGCTTCCTTGATCTCCTTCTATACTTAAAGAACATCAGTTTGGCCACCTTTAAACTTTTCACACCATTCATGAACAATGCCATCACATAGTTTTTTAAAACTTTCTTTTCAAAACATAGTTTTCAGCATATATTTGTATGAAGAGTATCTTTGTATTACGAACATACACGTATAATTTTGCTCGGGTCTTAAGAAGATAATGATCTTATCCTTATTTTTGCAGATCATATGAAGATGTGGTGGAAGAGCGAAGCAAATCGCCTGATGCCATCCACAAGAAGCTAAGTGAGGAAAAAAAGAAGCGAGCACATCTGCTGAACCTCAATCGAGCCATCGCTCGAGAAGTGGTGGAGAAAAGCAAAGCGGTCGCAGGTAAGTTTTGAAATGATCAACAAACATAATCGAGGATGAAATGATCAACAAACATAATCGAGGATTCAGAAAGTTTTTTTGCAGTAACTCTGATACAGTAAACTTAACATTTCTAATTTAAGTTAAAATTCCTTATTTAATTCGAATTTCCTATAACTTAAAATTTCTAAAAGTAAATTTCGTGTTTATAAATTGAATCAGAAATTATTAAACCAAAACTAAAGTGTGCCAATTTCTTTTGTTACTTCTAAACTAAATTTAAAACACAATATATTTTCTGAGTATGTTCATGTTTTCTTGTTCTTACTTTCCAATTTAAATATTTGTTTTTCATTGCATTTTTATTTTATTTTGGAATTTATCTATTTTGTTTGCATGGACTTTTTTTATGTTGATATTTCTAAATATTTTTCAGCAAATGTTTGTAGTGCAGATCAGACATGAACTTAAGGTTTGTTTACTTTATGATTTTATAATTTATCTTTATTTTATGCTAAAGGACAATCAATAAGTGAAAGTTGTTTTCTGTATTGGTGATATGATTACTTAAAACTGTAACTAAGAAGCATTCCTTAGAAAAACTTAATCCATATGTTTACAAGTCTTCTTCAAATCTTCTCCAAAGTGCTATGTTTTGAGGGATATTTTATTTGCTTGCTTCGACAAAAATTAACTATAAAGTCTGAAATAAATAGGGTTAAAAATGTATTTATTATGTATTCCTTAAGGTTTTATTATGTACCTTTTTAGAGCAATAGTTCTTAAATGTTCATATTTTTTTACATGGTATGTGAAATCCAATTTTGCATGTGCAAGAAAGTAAAAACAATCAAAAACTTAACTACCAAATATGTTAAAAACAATATCTTTATTTTTGAAACACAATTATATTCATTTTTGCAATCTTTTATTTGTTCTTTGATTTACATTCTAAGTTTTACCAAGTATAAAATCTGAAAATCAAGCTTAAATAAATTACCACATTAATCGAAAATGAATAATTTTTTTAAACATGTATTTTAATTATTTTAAATTCAATGTATTTTATAAGATGAAATATATTCATGTTTAAACTTTGAACTCTCTCTCCTCTGCGCAACAGCCCATTAGTGGGCCAAGTCCTGCTGTCCCCATTTCAGCTTTCGTAACCTAGGGCTCTGGGGTGCTAGGCATATGTCTTGGTAAGGTGGTCAGCCTCACGCAGAATACCCAGTGCTAGTTTCAAAGCATGCTTGGTACCCATTTTATCGACCCACTCAAGGGATGAAAGGATGAGTCAACCTCACACAATCCGTGATTCGATCCCCAGACCTGTGGCGTGGTAATGCGAAGCACTACCACTAAGCCACTGGGCCTCGAACTTTGAAATATTTTGTTAATTAAAAAGTAGTTTACCCCTTTGTGAATTGCCTTATTTTTTTGGTGCTTTTTATTCTTGCAGTGTTTGCAACCCTGGACCGGATGCTGAAGAAACCCCTGACACCTGTCGAAGAGGACTTAAGCCCCTTGGCACCCTTTCCCCACGCACAACAAAGACACAACTTCCTCGCCTAAAGAACCTTCTTCTATTCATTTTTTACTTTATAAGTGACACAAAAAGCATAAGGAAGATTGGACATCAAAGTTGGTGTAAGCGCTAAAAAGTTGTCTTTTTTTTATTTAGTTATAGAGTAAAAAAATCTAGTTTATCGGGATAAATGGGTACGTACCTGAGCAGCAATTCTAATTTTCTTTCAGTGCTAAATGTAAGAGTATGGCATGTATAGGTTGGTGTTAAGTTTTGGCTGCCTCTATAGTTTATATTTGCCTAATACATTTGTTTTCTGTAGCAAAAGATATTAAGTTTGCTTTTTTTAAGTTTAAAAAAAAAACGTTATTTTAGTTTAGATAAGATTATAACTTTATTAGTTTACATAGTAAACTGAATTTTATTAAACCCAAATTGCTGCTCATTTAGGTTTTGTCACTCTGGGCTGCCTACCTAGCTTGTTTCGAAATGCAGCCCTGTTTCAATTGATCATTGTATGCCATTTAGTAATATACTGGCCCTTTTATATACGCACATGTACTTTATACTTGGACGCATTGCTACCAGGTTACTACAAAACACATTGGAACAATAAGCCTGTTCCAATGTATTTGGGAAGTGGTACTGTTTATACCTTGTCTATCCAAAATGCGAGCCTCGAAGGCATTTTCCTCCCCATCTTCGCATGTGGTTTTCTTTGAAACGATGTGACCGTTTCCCCCCACACACACACCATTAGGGTTTGAACTGTTCAGATTGTTTACCTCACAACAGAACCTCAAACGCGCTAGGTTTAGAAAAATGATCCTCCCCTCGTTTCCTAGAAAATCAAGCAAAGAGATGGGGGAAGAAAGTCTTTTCGAAGCTCGCATAGTAAATAGACAAGGTATGGTTTAGTTTTGATGTCGAGGCATATTGCTATTGATGTCCAATCTTTAACGTTTTTTTTTTAAACAAACAATTGCATTGCACCCAGCCCTAGTCTTCCCTTCTCTTTTACAACTTCAAATTCAATGTTGGATTCCATGCAAAACGGCAGCTTTACAATTTGTGTGTCATTTTCTGTGTTTGTGTTGGCCGATGTCTTAGACTACCTTCCTAGTCTTCCCACCCCCTCTTCCTCTAACATGTCTATCCCAGTGATTTTCTTTTGTTATTGCTATGATGTCACGGAATTTTTTTTAATGAAATGTGCGGAAATGTGATCCATAAACCGACAACAGAAAACCACCCTATTTATTGGAATATTAAGATTGTGACACTAAAAGTTAGACTGAGTGGAAAATTAGAGGAATTGTTGTTCAAAATGAACTTTGAAAAAAAATTAAAAATTCTGAAAAATGGCAATACAGGAAAAAATTGGATGAAATATGACGATTATTTATCCAAGAAATTGTCAGAAGGATTTTTTTTTTACGAGTCTTTATTTTTTAGTATACACGTATTAGAAGTATTGGTATAAATGTACTTCAGTTTTGTAAATGTATGGTTTCTGTGTTAAGTGTTTTTTTCCTTTTGCGAGTTAATCTTAAAGGTAGCTTAGTTTATAAGTATTTCGCATATTTATATGTAAGAATAAAATACATATGACAAATGCAGGTACCAATTATAGAATTAAGATATTTAGGATTTCCCTTTTCCATGGTAGATTTTTTTTGTCTGCATTCATTTTGAGAAAATAAGAAAGAATATTAGATTTACTATTATATTGTAGTTGTCAGTAACAAAATCACGAAAGTGCTAAATTATAGGGATTGATGGCTGTGAAACTCGGTTGGTAAGGCGCTTGCCTTGCACAAAAAAGGTCCCAGTTTCGGGGAGGGGCATTGCTAAAATAACTTTCAAACCATAAGTGGTTTGTGAAGTCAAAATTTCCGACTACATATACCCTGTGTAGAGGGAATCCACTTTAAGCATGCTCCAAAGCCCTGACACAATGTCTCATGTAAAAGTTGTGTTGGGTGCCTACTCAGGAGTCAGTTGTTACTTGACTGTGGTTCGAAAATTACGTTGCCTGTCCTCAGACCTCGGTCTAGTGCAATAATAATTTAACTCAACTGTAGGGATTAGTTGTGGGTTAAACAGTTATTCTTCTTGATCCCTGTTTTTTTGCACATTCATGGTTTAGTTATTGGACCAACAACATAACTCTTTGTCAGTACTAAAAAGATTATGTACTAAAAGGTACTTTGTACTAAAGGTACTTAAAAACTAAAAAAAGGTACTTCGTAAGTACTAAAATTTCCTTCATGGACTAGTTCTATAAACTTTGCTAAGTTAATAATATTACTGTACTTGTAATTTTTGCTTATTGGTATCTACTTTTTATATTTTGTTTGTATGTATATAAGAGAAGCAATAATATTTCTGGAGTTCTTGATGAAGCTCTGATTTTTTTTAATGGGAACATATACTTGCATATTTAGTTTGTTTTAGTGGCAGCTTTTTATTTCTTGGTTTCTTTTGTACATTCTTGCCATATTTGTTTACCTATCACTATTTTATGAATTCTTTTATACTTTGTACACATATTATCATATCGGTTTAGTTACTGTAAGATGTACAAGAATATTATGTGTACAAACATTATGGGTATATTCTGTGTACAAAATATTTGCTCTTTTGGCAAAGCAAGGTGATTGTTTATTTTACAAGCAATATTATGGTAGGGTATTTTGTTTTTTGGTGCTTAGGGACATCTGCTATATTACTCAAGTTTTACTGTAATATTTTATGTAAATAGTGAAGGATATTATTTTTTGTGTGTAAATTATGGAGGATTTTTATTGTTAAGTTATTTTGTTTTTAATTTTACATCTATTTAGATATGATTTTTTTTACACAATTACCTTACATTTCATATTCTAATGCTATTTTTAAGTAAATTTTTGAACCTACTAAATATTTTCCCTATCAAGTGTAAATAGCAGTCCATAGGTAGTCTAGACAGGTTTGTCTATCACACCATTGTTTGCAAATATGGAAACACTGATTACTGTAATCCTAGCCACAAACTGTTATTATAGTGATATTATTCTAGCATTATTAATGTCAATAATATTACTATTATCATAGTGTTATTTTCCCATAAGGTTACTTCTAGAGTATTTTGGATAATGCTGAAAAAAAGAAACCACTATTTTTTACAATAATGTATTTGAATGAGAGAAGTGATGATTGTAAATGACCAGCATTGATTTTTCTGTTGTAAATTTATTTGGTAGCGCAATTTTATTGTTTGATAAGGATTCGGTTTATCATGGTCTTTCAAAACTTCCCAAAAGTTTATCAGCTGTATCCCTTCCCGGCTGTCAGATGGTGCTGATTTAAAATTTAGATACTTAATTTTAAGTTTTTTGAAAAAAAAAAACATTAAACAGCAGCATCAATGCCAGCAACTCCTTAAAAACAGTCGGTTTATTATACAAATAACGAATGGTACAAGCAAGCTGCTTCGGTATCGATATTTTTTAACTCTTAAAAATTGATGCTGTCCGGTTTAATATTTTGTGTTTTATCTTAACCCTTTAAAGCTTATTTTTTTCTTCTAAAAGTTTGCTATGAAACTCTGATACTGAATAAAAAGTAAAAGGAACCGAAAAAAGAAATCCTGGTCATTTCCAGACAACTGTTATGTTTGGAGTGTTTTATTTGATATTAAGAGGTTTGCTAAGTGCCTATATGAATGTCATCGATGTGAAATTAAGAAGCTCGTTTAATAATTCGGAAGGATCTACATTGTTAATGTTATATAAATTGCTTAAAATAAGTTTTCTTTATTAAGTCGGATTTTCAGTCCCATAGAGCTAATGCATTAGCTTTAGAATCGCAACCTCCGCTGAAATATAGCTTTGTCATGTGTTATTTCTTTTCCACCAGGTATCAGAATCAACAAAACATCGAAATTAAACTAATTTGAAAGAAAAAAAATTCTATCTAGTTTTTAATTATATTATTATATATTTTTGAAGTTTTAAAATGCCAAACACTTACAGCAGATGGCGACACTATTTAAAACTATCAATTAATAATTAAATGACCGGATGTTATTTTCTTTTAATTTTGTTTTAAATTGATGTTATGATGATTCCCATACCTGGTGAAAATGGGATAACATGGAAAAGCAATTCTTTTGTAAAAGTTCTTTCGTAAAACCCTTTCAGTCCCAAAAATTTACTACACTACAGAAACATCTGATATTCACAAAATAAGCTTATTTTAGGTCAAAAATAAGAGTTCCATAAGGGAAAAAAATCATTAAAATTTTTTATATGGTTTTTTAAATAATGTCAAAATTGTTAAACTGTGGAAAACAACAAAATAAAAAAATATATATTACCTAAAAACACTTTGAGTTATATATTATAAGGTATCTGACCACATTATTAAAAAAAATTTGGTAATTATTTTAACCGAAATAGTTTAAATTGGGTTTTAAATATGTAGAACTGAAGTGAACTTGTCAAAAATCAGGTGAAACGCTTGTTAGCTATTTTCTAAAAAAAAATAGTAGTTCTGACTTCTATTGAGATTAATGAAAAATATTGTACAATAGCGCAAAGTGTGAAGAATCAAATGATGTGTGTTTGGATGTAATACAGGACATAAACATTTGGGAAAAAATGTAGAAAGTGATGATGCCAAATGGCATCACTGGGACTGAAAGGGTTAAAACTAATGCATTAGCTCTATGGGACTGACAATCCCTCTTAAACTGTATATATAATCATTCGGATAAAGGTGGTTGCTATCTTTATCTACTGTATATTTAAATATTTAAAAATTATTCAGCAGTAATTGCTCTTTAAGCTTTATAAAACTTCAAATACTATTAACAATTTAATATTTTGACTAACAACTATTTACAAAACTATGTAAAAAAAGGTTATGATGTTAAAGGTTACGAAGTTAAGGTATGTATCAAGTGCAATTATTTAATCTGTTATGCATAACCGATTAAGCTGTGGTATATTCTATGCAAGTTGATTATTGATCTGTATATTATCTCATTTAAAGGTGTTAATTAAAGGTTAAATTTCTTTGTTAATTACTGTTATTGCTAAGGTATTAATATGTTAGTTTCCAAAATATTTCTTGTTATTTTTTTATTAGCTGAAAGTTAAATTATTTTAGTAGGTATGTTATAGAAAAAAATTAAATCTTCATATTACATGTTTTATAACTTTTTTAAAAAAAACTTGAATCCGTTTTTCTGGTCATCATACACAATGTGTTGTAATTTCTATAACAAAAGTTATTTCTATGTTCATACTGTATTTTTTAGCTGTTTATTTGCTCATTGCCTTTTTACATTGAATGTTTTCTCATACCAATAGCTTTTCTTTTTATATAATTTTTCTATGTAATTTTATTATTAAATATCAATTTCTTGTAAGATAATAATGTATATATTTTTTACTTTTATTTAAGTGCTGTACTTAAAAAAAAAATTATTCAAATTTAACCATGGAAATAATTTTGTATATTTTGTGCTATTTTCCTTGCATTGTATTTTAACTTTGAACAATTTTGTTCTTAAGGGAAGTTGTACAGTTTCGAATCTAAAAATAAACTTAATTTTCTTATACAAATTCCATTTTTAGCTCAACATTTTACTATTCGTGTTGCAAGGATTTCTCTATTACTCTAATAAGTGGTTATTGAATATTAATATGCATTGATAGAATTCCAGAATTTAGATTCATAGTTTATTTTATGAGGTAGTAATAGTACTTATATATTTTTTTAACTGATAAATTTTAAGTGATAATTTATAAAATCAGTTACTTGTACTTATTTTTCCGTTTTATTATTGTGTTCAACCCCTTTCAGACCTAGTGATGCCTTTGGCATCATGTTTCTGATCATGATATCATAAATGGCTATAGACGATCAGAAAAAAAATTCTAAAATGGTAATGCCGAATTGTCATTGGGACTGAAAGGGTTAAAATGTTAAAATTTGATGTATTTTTAAAGTATAAAGGATTTATATTTCTATATAAGGTATTTTCTTTAAAGAATATATTTTGACGCTTGAGCATCTATCTTATTGTTAAGAGAACATTTGAATGAGCTAACATGGGTTTTAATGTAGCTAGGGGAGGACCTTTGGCAGTGTTTGAAAATAGCGCCAATGCTAATGAAATTAAATTTATTCACCTAGGTTTGATGCTATTTTGCATTTTAATGTGTACACACCTAGTAAATGAAAACTAAAATGGAAAAAAATGTAACCCGTTTTCAGAAGCACACTAAACTTGAAGCTATGAATTGGCTTTAAACTGGGTTACTTCTGTTGTGGGTTTGTAAACTGCAGTATGTAGATTAATGACTTGGACCTTTGTTGTAAGCACTCAATAACTCTAACATGTAAAAAAGTATTTGAAGAGTACACTAGAAAAACCTACAAACCTGGACTTCCACTAGCTACATTTTAACCGTAACATGTGTGTATAATGAAGAAGCTTATGCAAAAGATCTAAAATTCCTCTGTGAACGCTTAGTAAAGGAATGTTTTGGTGCATCTGTTTAGAAATGTTAGACATCTTTAAAAACACATACAACCTGTAAGTTATAAAATGTTAATTAGTTTATATCTTACCCATTGCAATTTCATTTCCTCATTTTTAAAATAAATGAATTTGTTACAAAAAAGATGGCTTAGTTGGTTAAAGTTTAGAATTTTAATTTAATTAGCTCTAAAGCCAAAATAAATTAGAATTAGTAATTGCTAGGAACTTAATTTTCAATATGATATATTCTCCTTAAGTTAGAATAGGGTAAGAATTTAAAAATTGAGGCATATTCATACATGCATCCTTGCACTTTTTGAATATATTGGACTTGCTTAATGTAACTATTAGTGAATTTAAAGAAATTCAAATAATAAATATTTCCCTGCAAACAATTATAGAGATCTAAAAAAAAATTATCTTCCACGTTTCTTATTAACATACATGAAAAATCTGTACAAAATATTTCGATACTTTTAGAATAGCCAACTTGTTTCATATACTACTAAAACTTATGCATTTAAAAGTCAAATGCACTATCTCTAAATTGAAATATCAGTATTATAATTATATCAAAGATTGTATTCATTTTCTTTTTTGTATTTTGATTGAATAAAGTAATTGTTTTTTCTTGTATTCATGTATTTATTTTGCATACGTCAACCAAGCAGTATTTAGTGATATAGTGCCAACCGTCAACCAAAAGTGTTTTTGATCTAATGAATACATACTAAAGAGAAGTACCTAAAAATAACAAGTGATGTGCGGGGTGGCACTTTTGGTTGCAGAAATATTTAACCTTAAATTTGCCGCGAAAATACAAAATTGCATGACTTAAAAGGTCATTTATTTCTAGTGCCAAAGTTGGAAATGAAATGTATAAAATTACCTGGAAAATAATCCTTATGTATTGCAGAAACAAAATCAATTCACAAACCTATAGGAATTTGACTCCAATTTTATTTAATACGGCTCTTTACTTTGAAAAAAAAAACCCCGGACAATTTTGTGTTTGCTGCAAAGTTTAGAGCTCTTTAACTCCTTGTACCAAAAGTAACAAGTTAAAAAATTTAAATTAGCTAAAAAATAATCTTTATGTATTGTACAAATAAAATCAATTCACAGACCTATGGGTAATTACTCCAATTTTATTTAATGAGAACCTCAACTCTGAAAAAAAAAACCTCGCAATGTTGTGTATTCTGCAAAGTTTAGAGCTCCTTAAATGTTTTTACCAAAAGTAACCGGTTATAAAATTAGCTGGAAAATGATCCTTATATGTATTTCAGAAATAAAATCAATTCCCAGATTTATCGGTATTTGCTCAAATTTCATTTATGAGGCTCTATACTTTGCAAAAAAACTCAAAATTTCGTGTAAAAGTGCCACTTCACAGCATTTGCTATTTTTGGGTACTTCTCTTAAGTATGTATTCATTAAATCATATACACTTTTGGTTTACTGTTGACACAAGAAAATATTGAAGGTCAAAAGTTCAGAAAAAAAAAACAGTTTTCCAATAAGTTTGAATGACCTAGGACCTTTGTGCCAAAATGTCAGCCACAATTTTTTATGCCCTAACACATACCATGGAACAAGTAGAAAACGAAAAATTTTTCACTGAGATTTTTAACTCTTGACATAAAAAGTATTATGCCATATGTAAGTTGGTTCGTTTTTCTTCAAAAAACGAACGATCTCTAACTTTGACCCCCCAAAACTTAATGAAATTTTTTTTAGTAAAAACAAAAATATACGTGTCTAATAGTTTTAAACGCAAAGAGCATGTTCTGAAATTTTCATCAAAACTAAAAATGTCAACTATTCAAGCCTGCCTGTTTTGCACGGTTTTTTAAAAAACTAGCTCTTAAAGCAACCGTTATTTAATTGTTCAAAAGACATGATTATTCTATCTAACGATGCAAAAAGAATATAATAACTTTATAGGGGAAAAAATCTCGAGTTTCCAAATGTGATCATTGGGGGTGAAAGGATTAAAACCATGTGGAAGGCACTGATAGTTTTCCTTGAATTGCCTTATCACTCGACCACGGTTCAAAATTTAGAGGTTAGTAGCAAAATTGTAGCACTAGTGAGACGTTCTTTCAAACAAGTCTGCGATTGCCGCTGACCTTGGCATGGACGCCGAAAGGGAAAGAAAAATTCGTCATGCCATGGGAATCTAAAATCGTTATTCAATCCGGCAATTCTCTTTCAGTGAGATTCTATATAATTACCAATATTCACATTCCAAAGAAAAGAATGCAAATATTTTTTTTTAATTACTATATCCAGTAAAAGGGAATTGCGAAAGAATTAAATATTATATATGATTTTTTTTAAAAAAAAAGTTCTGGTTCTAAAAGTTCTGATTTTTCCCCAGTACCAGGTAAGTATGTCTGATTCTACAAAACTTCTTAGTAACTTAAAAAAAAATGTTCTGAATGAATAAAATTATTCGACACGGATATTTTTGTTTTTGCTAATTTTTTTTTTTAAGTTTTGGGCGGTCAAAGTTGGAGATCGTTCGTTTTTTGAAGAAAAACGAACCAACTTGCATACAATACTTTTTATGTCGAGTGTTAAAAATCTCAGTGACATTTTTTTCGTGTACTACTTGTTCCATAGTACGTGTTAGGACATAGCTTCCTACATTATCATGCCGTGCGAAAGCGATCAAAATTGGCTATCGTGAGAAAGTTGTCAATAGGTGGCGCCATTTAGCGCTCACTTGTTTAGTGCCTGTACATGTGCTGTTGTTTTACTATGTCCACACACTAACAATATAAACTGACATGTACAGGCATGCGCGCGCACCTACCTAGAATGATTGAAATCGTATATGAATGCGCGCGCATTTCGTGTCAGTTTTTATTGCCGCAGTGTATAACATAGCCTGCCTTTGTTTACACCAGTTCGCTGCGATTGTGATAAGAAATTTTAGTTACTAGAATTCGAAATTTGAATTTTTTTTTTGTAAATTCAACAATTAATGGCTAGTAGTGCACTTAATCAGCACATGCAGTATGACTTTTAAGCATGCAGAAAAAATGGTCCATAGAGTAACGATAACTTCGATGATGCCGCCTCGGTGGCTGAATGGTTAGTGTACTAGCCTTTGGAGCTGCTGAGGTCGGGTTCGAATCCCGGTCAGGCATGGATGTTTGTGACTGTCAATAAATGTTGTTATTTGTCTATGTGTTATTCATTTCTTTGTGACTGTAAAATTTCTTTCTGTGTCTGTCCCACTTGACGAAAGCTTATAAGCGGTTCTCTGAACAAGCACACAAGCTGGAAGATATATGTATCATACCATACCATACCATACTTCGATGATATTAATAAATTCCTTTTTTTTCTTCGTGATACATTTTCTGTATGGCTCCGCTTCGGTGATAAAGTCTGATATAGGGTTCGATCCATTCATTGTCCATTGTCATCAATCGAACGCCTTGGACAAGTCGAAAAGTAAAACTCGCCAACACCTTTCATTTTGCAAAAAATTCGAGCTGCAAAAAAAACCCTGTTGGGGAAAAAACATATTGAAATAATAAAAAAAAGGTTACCCATAGTTTTACTACCCATTGGTTACCCTATAGTTTTTTTTATACAATATTTGTAAGATTGTTCAAAGAGAGGATATCTCGAGAACTATACAAGATATTAAAACACGTTAGGGTTGAAGCTTGTAGCAAATGTAATCAGCTGTCATTTTGTGTAATACAAGTATATTGGTAGGACGCATAGTTTTCGATATATAAGCAAAAAAAAAAGGACTTTCAACACCCATCTTCCCCCTTCGGCTCAGGGGCTAGGGGCTGGGACATTTGTTATGTTTACCTCGTTTTGTTAAAGATTTGCCGCCTGTAGGCTGTAGATTTGCCGCCCCTGTCACAAAGTTCTCCCGATTCGGGAAAGACAGCTGGTTAGCTTCAAAATGGGGTGGTATGTGCTAATTAAAATTATCACTGCGAATATAGAAGAGGGAAAATATGTTTATTTGAAATAAAATATAATTAGATCATTTATAATATCCTCACTTACCCTGGTCTCATAAGGTGTAAATTATATAGTATAACCACCAGCGACGACAAGCTCAGCTAGGGGGTGCTACGCTTGCTACTAAATATTAGTACTACTATATATACGTTCACGGTTTGCGCATCAATGAAATTATTTGCTTTCTTTCTCAAGAATATTAGTATCTTGCCGCCCCGGTGGCTCAATCGTTAGGATACTGACCTCTGGAGCTGCTGGGGCCGGGTTCGAATCCCGGTCAGGCATGGATGTTTGTAACCGTTTATAAATGTTGTTATTTGTCTATGTGTTTGTGTCGTCCTTTCTTTGTGCGTCTCTTGTGACTGTCTCTTCTGGCGAGCTGGGTAATGGGCTATAAAGCCTACACTCTCCCTTCTAGAGGGCGCAATCACTGTCATTTGTCATATTAGTATCTTTATATTTTTTTCTCCGAATGTTGCTTTAATTGGTCTTAAAATTTGCCGCCCCCAAAAATACGCCGCTCTAGGCTGCAGCCTACTTAGTCTATTTAGAAATCCGACCCTGTTCAAGACTGAGCTATCACGATCGTGCGAGTATAAAATAGAATGGTCGAGCATTTCAAAAATATCGATTCCGAAGCAGCTGACTCGCAACATTCGTTATATTGGTATAAAAAATGACCTTGTTCTTAAGGAGTTGCTTGCATTGATGCTGTTTAAGGCTTTTTCTTTCAATATAACTCTAAAATTTAGTCTCATCATCATAAATCAGCGCCATCTGATAGCCGGTCTTAAAAGGATGACAAATAACTGTGAGTGCGCCCTCTAGAAGGGAAGAGCATAAACTTGAAAGCCCGTTACTCCACTCGCCAGAAGAGACAGTCACAAGAGACACACAATGAAGGACGACACAAACACATGGACAAATAACAAAATTTATTGACAAACACAAACACCCATGCCTTAGAGGGATTCGAGCTCGAACCCTGCAGCTCCAAAAGATAGCACCTTAACCATTGCGCTGCCAGGTCGGCCAGGGATAAAAGCTAAGAAGAAGATAGAGATGCCTTGCGAGGGAAAAAAAAAGTGAAGTCGTCTGAAATTAGCCAAGCAACCATAGCTAGCTCAAACAAACCGTGTTTAATGCCTATATTAGCATTTCACTTTAAATTAAAAAAAGGGAGACCTGTAAGTCAGCTACATTTATCATGCAAAAAAAAAAGTTTCTTAAAATATACAATTAATCCGGAGAAGTATAGTTTAGAAAATGTATTTCCCCCCATTTAACTAACACAGAAGCATTTTGGTTTGGAGTCTCGCGGTCATTCGCCTTTCAGAAACCCTACTGTAAACTCAAAGATAAATAACAATGAAAGCGACTGAGAATGAACAAAAATAAAATGAATATAATAGAATAACTTGATCAAGACGACAATTTCGAAAAATTTCATGATTACACCCAGGGCCTGCTCGTCCATAAGCCCTGTTAGGCCCGGGCCTAGGGCCCCCAAATTTTTGGGGGCCCCTAAGTTTCAGTTTCTATTATGCTAAATGCTGCTAATTCCCAAAATATCAGTAAACTAAAAAAAACTCGGATACTCCACTTTGTTTTTGGCTCAATTTTAAGTGAGTAATTGGCCTAACGTTATTGTTTTGATCGATGTTTGTAAGGAAGCTTATAAAATTGTATCAAAAATTTTATACATGGGTCATATAGCACCATCATTATTGGAAATCATACATAAAATTTTCCGTAAAGGGGCCCCCCAAATAGGTTGTGCCTATTCATGGTTTGATGTTTGGAAACAAACCTGCCCGTTTATGATTGGCCCGAAAATTCGCGGTCCCAGTCACTTCCGGTTTCATACTTCCGTTTCTGCTGTAGCGAATGCACGAGAGGAGTTTGTTTATTTATATATTTTAGTTTCGGTCTTTTTATGTTTTCGTATGAAATTTTTGAAAATGTCTAGCGACTACTTTTAAAAAGTTGGACTTTTTGACATCGATCAGGTATACCGAAAAGCTAAAAATAGGATTCATTGATCTACCTGATCCTTTAGAAATTGGTGTGAGGGATAGTGTTTTTTCGGATGATACGAGAGGCCCGATTTAACTTTTGGAGACATATATTTGTACCTTATAGAAACCACTTGCCACTCCTTTTTGTTTATTAAACAAGTGACTAGTAATATTCATTCTATTAACCTTGTTATTCCCAATGATTTCATTTGGAATCACCAGTAAAAGAGGTATAGGTAATAATAAAAATATCAATTTCAGATAAACAGTACTATCTTAACATATTACAAAACTAGCTTTAATTTAATACCATTTATGACAAAGCATTGCTCACTTTTAAAAGCTTATAGTGGTTGCAAACTTTGTTGTCGACTACAAGAAATACACAAAATCTTTTCGAAGGTGACAGACGGTCCATGAAAAAACCACAATCCAACCCCTGAGACCCTATTTGTTGTTTCAAAGTCATGTATTTTAAGCTGTACACCACCACCTAGACAAGAGCTAACTTTTATTACAAGATTTGGCACATGTACACGCCTATTTTAAAACCCAAGCCTGTTTCCCTGCGAAAAGCTGGTCCTTTGACGAGGCCGGATCAAATGACACATTCTGGGGACATGTGGCGCTAAAACTTTGGATGTTTTCTATTTCTAGAGCCTGAAACCTTTCTTTTGATACCAAACACAATCAATTTGAGTTAGTATTTAAGCATCCAGCTGAAATTTTGGTTTTTATTCATGGCCTGTGTTAAATCTCACAAGGGTACCCAAACCTCACTGGGGACATATTTTGCCCAAACTGTTGTGGTATTAATGTTCTCTAGGCACAGGCGAATCTTTTGATGTGTCACACTGTCAACTTCTGTGAGTATTTAGGCACACAGATCAAAATGTGGCTTTCGGTGCTCGACAAGGCCTCGTTCCATGTAAAAACCACACTCCAACCCCTGAGACCCTATTTGTTGTTTCAAAGTCTTGTTTTTTGAGCTGTACACCACCACCCAGACAAGAGCTAACTTTTAATACAAGATTTGGCAGATGTACATGCCTATTTTAAAACCCAAGCCAGTTTCATGCGAAAAAACCGGTCCTTTGACGAGGCCATGTAAAATGACACATTTGCTCCCAAAACATTCTGGGGACATGTGGCGCCAAAACTTTGGATGTTTTCTATTTCTAGAGCCTGAAACCTTTCTTTTGATACCAAACACAATCAATTTGAGTTAGTTTTTAAGCATCTAGCTGAAATTTTGGTTTTTATTCATGTCCTGTGTTAAATCTTACAAGGACCCACCCAAACCTGACTGGGGAGATATTTTGCCAAAACTGTTGTGGTATTCCTTTTCTAGCAGAGACGGATCTTTTGATGTGTCACACTGTCAATTTCTGTGAGTATTTGGGCACCCAGATCAAAATGTGGCTTCCTTGTTTTACAGTCAAAAATTAGTTTTAAATAATGATTCACTAGGAAATCGAAAATGGATTATTTATTTTTTTTACAATATTGTATAAATAAAATATATTTAACTTCAATGAAGTGTTTGGAACAAATCGCATTACTTAAAGTTGGAGACCGTTGGTAACGGCGAATCGTTTGAATATCCACGTCGCTCTAAAGCTTTGGGGAATTTATACACTTTAATTAATAAAAGGATATTGGTTCCTACTCTCATTGAGCATTGAGGAACACAGCAACAAGTGTCTATTCTACTTTTATTTTTAACTTATGCTGATTTAAAGAAAACGAAAGTACATATGGCCGCTGGAAAATGCAAACAAACACAGCAAACCGGAAGTAGAGGTGGATCTTTTCCGGTAAAACGCAAACCGTAGCGCCCTCTCACCAACAACTCTCAGTGCAAACCATGAATAGTCTGAGATTTCCTAGAGCAGGCCCTGATTACACGTAATATTTTTCACTTCCTACAATCCCTTGTAACACATAACTCAGTAAGTATCGGAAACTAAGTTTTTAATTTCACCTGCACCTTTCCGCAATATGGAAAGGTGAATTTTTTTTAAGTGTTGTCGTCCAAATGTTCGACTAAAGAAGCACTTAATTAAATAGCTAAATAATATACAATTACTAAAATACTGGTAAACAATTAAATTTGTCATCATTTCAGCTAACGATTACAAGTTTCGTTCAAAAAATTAATTAAAAATAAACTATAACGGGTGCGGGTTTGATTTCTGCTTTTGACAACAAATTAACAATAAAATTAATAAGTTTTGATCAACAAATACTCGCGCAGCAATGGCACCAAGACGCATTTGCAGAAAAGTTCAAATATAATATTGTTCGTTCGCAATGATTATTGCTCACAGGAGGCGCTGGTTAAAATAAGTTTGTTCAATACTGCAGATATGCCCCTAGGGGAAAAGGTGAAGCCACTTTTCCCACCAGTATCCCATAAGGCAATTCGCAAGACAAAACATCCCACTCGCCCATGGCGTGCCATGAGCCACCAGATGGCACCAATTTCTGGGAGATATGAGTATTTATTCATATAAGAAGTATTTTAAAAGTGCATGCAACTCTCCGGCAAAAGCCGTTTTTTGCCAACCCCATAATTGCAGAATTTGTATTGCGTTGTTCGGGGATTGCTCAATCGATAGGCATATCTGCTACTCTTCTATTATATCTATGGCTCCATATTTAATAAATATGAAGTTTAAAACCTCTAATTTTTACCGTTTTCCATTTCAAGATTTTTATTTTTAATAATTCCTTAACATCCAGGCAAGCTTCTATCGGCGTTATTTATGAAATATCCCGCATTCAAGAGCTCAGTGGAAGAAAGTTATTTAGGTTAGGTTTGAATTATCGTAGCACTAGAGCTACACGAGGGCTATTGGCGACGGGCGTCGTATTTTAGAACCACAGTCAGGTGACGAGCCAACACCTGAATAGGCACCCAACGCAACCGTTAAGGGCGACATCGTACGCAGTGGATATTTTTTGAAGGATATTTAACCCGCACTCCCTTACACGGGGTATTATTCGCCGGACATTTTTGGCTGCACGGGCCGTTTATAGGTCGGCAGCTAATTTGGCGATGCCCGGACCCGAACCTGGGAACTTCCGCATGCTAAGCGAGTGCTTAACCGACTGGGCTCCCAGCCCTCGTGGAAGAAAGTGAAAAGTGGCAATTTTGAAAAAAATTGAGATTTTTGTGAAAATGATCGTATTACTAACTTCCTTAACGGTGATAAATGTTAATTTTTCCATAAACTTTAAGTTGAGAACATATTTTACGATTTTCAAGTACCATTTTCAAAAGATTTGAGTGCAAACGAAAAACGTTAAAGCTCATTTTCACCTTTTGTCACTTAGCACGTTTATCCACTAAACTCTTTAATTGGGGTAATAATGCCAAATGCCAAGCATTGCATGTTCATAATGTTCAAAAATTATGCTCTACGTATTTGCCAATATTCGCATTCCAAAGAATGCAAATATTTTTTTTCTACGTTTACCAAGTACTTTCAATGAAAATGAAAAATTTAATTTTATATATAGTATTTTTTAAAAAAAGTTCTGGTTATTACAAAATTTCTTAAGTAACTTAAATAAAAATGTTCAATGTACTTGAATACTTAAAGAGTTATTTTGAATTTTCGAAAGGGCTCAGTTTGGTATTTAGAAGGAGATGGAATGGGAAATCTCCAGTGAAAAATGTACCTCTAAATACCGTCTATCATCTACACAAATTCAGCTGTTCCGATAAAACATTTATTTGGCCGGAGCTAAAATCTTGATCAGAGACCCGCTTATAAACATTATTCAAGTAAAACAGACACAGAGAGAATATTTACAGACACAGAGAGATAGAAATTACACGCAAAGCAAGCCCACACCCAGACAGAGGCCACCCGGGCTCCACCCCAGAATGTAAAGGAGTTAGGCATAGCCCTTTAAGACCGAGCTATCACGATCGTGCCAGTATAAAAGAGAATGGTCAAGTTTTTCAAAAAAAATATATTCCAAAGCAGCTGACTTGTACCATTCGTTATTTATATAAAAAAATGACTATGTTCTTGAGGAGTTGCTGGCAATGATGCTGTGTTTAAGGCTTTTTTTTTCAATAAAACTCCAAATTGAGTCTCATAAACTTATAATGAATCATTATATCATTAATCATTATATAATAATCATTTTAAAGATTTTCGATCTCTCATGCTCATTGTGTTTGTGTTTCCCCTGTGTCATAGTACTAACGTTTTAGAACTCAAGTGAACTACGTCACCACACTTTGCCATTCAGGCAACTCCACTATTCACTGTGAAAACTGTATGAGTCGGAGACTAAAGCGCCTGCGGCGCTGGTTCTTCAATAAAATTAAAACGTCGGATTATAGAGACCTGTAAGTCAGCTCCTTTTTTCATACAAAAAAGTTTGTAAATATATTCAATTAATCCGGAGAAATATAGTTTAGAAAATGTATTTTCCCCCATTTAACTAGCACAGAAGCATTTTGTCTTGGAGACTCACGGTCATTCGCCTTTGAGAAGCCCTACAATAAACTCAAAGATAAATAACAATGAAGCCACTGAGAATGAACCAAAAAAAAAAAAAGAATAATTATCATCCAGGGCACTACAGCCTTGAGCAGGCCAGAGAGACCGTAAGCGTAGACGCCTGCGCCATCTGCAGGACAAATGGGTAAATTCTGGGATGTTAACATTGCATCGGAACCTGTTTGTTTACCATTTGAACCGTTTCTACAAGTGACATTTTTCATATATTTATCGAATATTTCTTAATAAAATATTCTAAAAATGAGTAAAACTGTGTGCTGCGTAGTGAAATGCTCAAATTCCTACGCGAAAGTTATAAAGATAAATACAAAATTAGCATTTTATCGTTTCCCTTCTGAAGATATATTTCCGGGTCGCTGTGATAAATGGATCGCAAGAAGTTTTTTTTTTTATTTAAAAATATTTTATTTTAAAAACAATGACCGAAATTCCTTTAGAATAAAAGCTTCTCTGTTAGGGTTGGCAGGTTTTTAATGGCGTTTATACATGTCTTAAACTGTTACATCGAAATCTCGAACCAATATTTAAAAAAAATTTGTAGTTAAAATAAGTCGTAGGCAAACATAATTATGTTTCGATAATTCTTTTTGTTTCCAATTTTACTGTATAAGTTTTCAAATTAATAAATTATAGATTAAAATAATAACTAACATTTCTTAATATTCATTGACTTTTGTCATATCAAGAAACCCTACCATATCTTTGTGACATTGTCTAATTTTGTGTGTTATTATAAAATCTGTAGTATTTTCTTAATTACATTTCTCATTTCTTAGTTTATTAACCAGCTTTAAACCTCAGATTCTTTAAATATTGTGAACTGGACCTAATAATAAAATAATACACAATAATTTGTAGTTCTGACATTTTATTTATAAAAATATTATTTTGGCAAAGCACTTACAAATAAAATTAACTTAAGATACTTTTGAATTTTATTGAAGGAAAAGTCATTTATATCTGATTTATTTTTAACAGCCCTGTGATGGAAAAAATTGGCTTCGGACACTTTTTTACTTTCATACTAACTCCGAAATTTTTTCCAAACGGATTCTCGAATTTCGCTTTCGTCAATATTGATTTTATAAAAAAAAAACCGCAATATAAAACACAATCCATCCTGACAGAAAGTTTATAGAAATGAAATGAGATTCACCACATAACCATAAAACGATAAAACAACTTTAGAGCTATGATTTGGAAAACTTTTGGCATAAGAAACACATTGTAAACAAATACTTTCGGCGTTTGTTTAAGGTAGGTGAATACCCAAAATTCTAAAATTTTTAATATTTTCCAAATTTGGCATAGTGATTTCAAATATAATGAGCAATGCTTTTTGGGCAATTTTTTTATTTAAATATAATTGATTTATTTTAAACGGTGTTTTTCAACTAAAAAAAGGGGTTTACGCCAACACGTCTAGCATAAAAAGTTTTACATTAATTTACCTGAAATTATTCACAGATGCTATTTCAATATATATCTGTGCCATGAACCTCTAACATCTGGTGTAAGTATACAAGTTTTTTTTTTTTAAATGTCCAAGTGTAAGTTAATCGAAAACAATCCCTTTTTTGCGGTTAATTTAAAAAATTTTAGAATTTTGGGAAATTTTGGATATTCGCCTACCTTAAATCCCAGAGTTTCGGAATTTGGCCACTGCGAGCGCATTGTCGTTTTTCTCGCTTACTTTACGGTCTCTATATGTACTTTGGGCCACGGCTCTCCAGTTGTTTACTCCCAAGGTTCGTAGGTCTTCCTCGACTGCATCCAGCCATTTAGTTGGTGGGCGACCTCTTCTTCTAGTTCCATCTGGTTTAGAGAATTTCACCTTTTTGACTGGGTTTTGGTCATCCAAGCGAAAAACGTGTCCTAGCCATCGAATGCGGTTCATCAACTTGATAAAGACGACGATTTCTAAACATTTCATGATTACACCAAAACTTCTTTCACTCCCTACAGTCCCTTGTGATCAATAAGATTGTAAGATGTCGATGTTTGTGAGAACAAGAGAAACTAAAATTTTAAATTCATTCAACCTGCACCTTTCCACAAAAGGAAAAGTGAATTATTTTAAGTGTCTTCAGTTTTCCAAAAGACAAAGTCATGTTACGACGTTTTAATTTTATTGAAGAACCAGCGCCGCAGGCGCTTTAGTCTCCGACTCATACAGTTTTCACAGTGAATAATGGAGTTGCCTGAATGGCAAAGTCTGGTGATGCAGTTCACTTGAGTTCTAAAACGTTAGTACTATAAACACAGGGGAAAACACAAACACAATGAGCATGAGAGATCGAAAATCATTAAAATGAGGGGAAAAAAATTTGATAAGAAAAAATGATAAATATAAAAATATAAAAACAATTGAAAAAAGCCCAGAGAAGTTTAGGTCACAAGAACCTGGTTCCAAGACCTTCACCCAAACCACGCGCTCGAAATTGCACTCGTATCCCATCCCTGAGCAAGGGAACGGTCCATTAAAGGGAAGATTAAAGGATCAAATTGCACAATAAAAAACTAATTAAAAACAAAAACCAATTACAGGGAAGTGTGAAAATCATCGAAAAAAAAAAATAATAATAAATAAATAAAAAAAAAATAATAAAGTGTTAAAATAATCGAAGGAGATGGGCAAATCAGGTTGAAACGGACTAAGGCACAGGGTTAGCAAGAAATCCTGGGAGTGTAAGCTAATTCAAGATGTGCAGCTGAAAATCGAAATGCAGGAACAGGTCAGCAAGAACAGAATGTTTTGGTGACCGAGTCTTGAGACTCATGACAAAGTTAAGATAATTCCGAGAATCGGTGCCGTTTTTTGCGGTTTTGGGGTTGCATGGTGAGTGGTGCTCAGCGCGTGTCGTAGTTGCCAGAAAAAAGCCATTATGGTTAAGTAGGCGCTGCTAGGTTTATATCAGGCTTGCGGGAGATATTTTAAAATGCAGCGGGGCCTGTTTTTGTGATCAATGTTTAAGTAATTATAATATTTGATGGAATTAATAACTGGGTTAGGATGAAATTCGAGGGAGTTGTAGAATTTATTTGCGTTTTTTGCCATAAATTCACTTAGAGGCGGGATTTTAAAATCTTTTTGGATGTCTGCGTTTCTGATGTACCAAGGAGAATTTGTTATTTGTCTGAGCAGCTTGTTTTGTAGTGTGTTCAATTTCTTCATTTTAGTGTTAGTGGCACCTCCCCAGATTTGGGAGGCATAGGTGATGGATGGCCTGATGATCATTTTATAGAGAAGAACTTTGTTGCTGACCGAGAGAGGTGATCTTTTACCAATGAGGTTAATAAGTAAAAATTTATTTTTTCGGAATTTTTGATGTAAGTTGGTGAATTGTTGAATCCAGGTGAGGTGGGTGTCAAAAGTAATTCCAAGGTATTTGGTGGTATTTGACCACGTGATAATTTTGTTATTTAAGGTGAGCTTTGGAAGGGGGATTTTTTTCCTTTTTTTGCGAAACATGATGGCAGCACTTTTTTCGACATTAATTTTAATTTTCCATTTGGTAAGCCAGTTTTGAAGGAGATTTAAGTGTTTTTGGAGACGTTTGCCGATTGTCTTGACATTTTGAGCTCGGGAGAGGATTGCAGTATCATCTGCGAATAAGCAAATCTGAGTGTCAGGGAGCTGGGGAATGTCATTGATGTAGCAGTTGTATAAAATTGGCCCAATTAGGCTGCCCTGAGGGCAAGAGGCTCTGACGGGTCTGAGTGTGGAGATGCAGTCGTTTATTTTTACAACAAAATTTCGATTAGTAAGGTAGGAGTAGATGAGTTTCACGAGAGTATCTGGTGCTCCCATTTTAATTAATTTGAAAATTATAGCGCTATGCCAGACTTTATCGAATGCTTTGGCCACGTCCAGGAAGATCGCACCGGTTTTGTGTCCAAATCTAAATCCTGTTAGGATGAATTCGGTAGCACGGAGGAGTTGGTGGTTAGTCGAATGCATTTCCCTAAATCCAAACTGTTGGGGGATGAGGATGTTATTATTTTCGAGAAAATCGTTGAGTCTATTTTTAATAATGAACTCCGTGATTTTACCTAAGATCGGGAGAAGTGAGATTGGCCGGTAGCTAACTGGGTCAGTGGGGTCTTTGTTAGGTTTTTTAATTGGCACGACAACTGCAGTTTTAAGATTGTTAGGAAAGTGATGGAGATCGAGGATTTTAGTAATAAGTAGAAGAATAAAATCAAGAACGTTAGGCGTGATATTTCTTATCATTTTGTTGGTGATTCCGTCACGTCCCGGGGCCTTTTTTATTTTTATTTTCTTTATGTAGTTGGCGAGTTCTTGGAGGGATGGAGGGGGAAGGGGGGAGTTGTTAGTAGATTGGAGGAAGAGAGAGACAGTGCTATCAACTTCGGCCTCAAATAACACTGGGGGTGGGGGGATATCTCTATTGATGTCGAACTGTTGTTCGAACGCGTCAGCTAGGACCTCGACCTTCTCGGAATCGGCGTGGGCGAAACCACTTTCAGTTTTAAGGGATGAGTGTGCAATTTTCTCTTGTCTGAAGCGTTTTGCGGCTCTCCAAATGGAATTGTTTTCAGTGGAGAGAGACATAATGTAATCAAACCAACTCTGCTGGTTTAGGGAAGTGAGTTGTTTTCTAATGGTTTTTTGAATATGCCTGAGTTGAGATTTCAGATGTGGGTCTCTGCATCTTTGCCATTCTTTGCGGAGTTTATTTTTGCATCGAATTAAAGTGCGAATGGAATTAGGGACAAAAATATCGTCTGTGATTTTTATTTTTGATGATGCAAGTTTGTGGGCAGAAGTGATTTTATCAGAAAGCCAAGTTACAGCGTCTTCGATATCCGAGGGTTGATTAATGGGGGGAGGATGGGTAGTAGAAAGAGAGAGAAATTCTCTATATTTTCCCCAATCAGTTTTGAAGGTATCTCTAATACTTTTGTCGATAGTAGTATTAAAATCGGTAACGACAGGGTTATGGTCTGAAGAAAGCTCAGCAATTGCGTTTGACTGACAAAAGTAAGGAAAGTTTTTAATAAGACAAATATCAATTACGGATTTGGAACTTCTGCCAATTCTGGTGGGCTGTTTGGGTGCTAAAATATGAATGTTATGTGTGTTTGCGAATTTAAAAAGAGCGTTACCAGTAGCATTTTGTCGACTGTATTTATTCCACGTAGGATGTTTTGCGTTAAGATCACCACTAATGATAACATCGTCGGAAAGATTGAAAATTATATCAAGATCATTTATGTACAAAGGGTTAACATTGTTAGGGATGTAGACGGAAGCAACAATAGTGGGGGGGATATTGGGGGGAGTAATTTTAATAATTGTAGCCTCGATGTATCCAAGATTCGGTGTTGGGATTCTATGGTGGGGGATATTATTTTTAATGAAAATTGCAGTTCCGTGAATGGTATTGATATTAGGGGTTTTATCATCGCGATGGGAGACATAGTTAGGGAGATAAATTTTAATATTAGGGTACAAATTGGTTTCTTGAACCAGAATGATGTCTGGGTTGTGCGTGTTTGCGAAGATTTTGAATTCGAGGTGTTTTTGACGGAGGCCCGCTGCGTTCCATTGAATAATTTTTAGTTTCTTAAGATTGAATTTTGGTCATTAGGAGTTCAATCATTTTATTCATAGTTTGCATCATTGTGAGGTTTTGAGCTGTCATGGCTTCAACTAATTTTGTTAAGTTTTTAATGTTTTCCTGTGTTTCTTGAGTGAATTTATGAAAAGTATCTTCATGCGTGTTAGTCGGCAAAATTGGGCTAGTCTCATTTGATGGGGTTGTTTGGGATTGACCTGAAGCCAGCCGAGCCCAGTTCACACCGGGGGCGGCTAAGTTGGAGGTGAATGTGCGTGAAGGGGGCTGTTGAACAATTATTTGGGGTCTTGGGTACCTCGGGCATAGCCTGCTGGAGGCAGTGTGCTCTGCGCCGCAGTTGGCGCATTTTGGAGGGGAGTCCCTAGGTTTCTGGCACTCTCGTGAGGGGTGAGGGCCTGCGCATTTCACGCATTTGGGGCTACTGTTACAATTTTGGGACAAATGGTTAAAATTTTGGCAGTTAAAGCATTGGAGTGCTTTATTTGGTTTTTTGTACTGCTCGACATTTATTGCAAGGCGCTGAAAGTACTGCATTTTATAAATATCTTCCGCTTGTTTTTTATCAGCCAGTGTTATCTGGAATATCGGCAGGGGATATCGGTTACTCATGCTTTTCAGCTGCACAACTCTCTCAACTTGGTAACCCTGAGCCTCAAGTTCGTCAGCGACGTCTTTCGCGGGGATGTCTCTGGGTAAACCTTTAATCACCACTTTAAACGGTTTTATTTTAGGGCCGTTTGCCAGGTAATAATCAATTTTGTGTTGCGAGAGATAACTCGTTATCTTTCTGTGCTCGTCAGCATTAGATGGTGTTATTTTGAAATAGTCGCCTTGAAGGCAAAAGGTTAATTCCCGCTTGACCAACTTTACGAGTTGGTCGAATGTAGCGTTGTGGCCGCGAATTGCCCTCATGAAGATGGGTTTGGCTGTTTCAACCATTTGCGGGGGGTGGTCATTCTCCTCTTCGGGGAGGTTTACAAGTGCTTCAAAGCGATTACTTTGAGCGAGCGGTTGCTGTTGCTCTTGAATCCAGGTTTGGACTTTTTCTATAGGCTTTATCGGAGTATTGTTCTTGCTTAGGGCAAGCTTGGCAGTTTTGCTTTTAGGGGGGAATTTAAAGTCTGATTCGGGATTTGGGGAAGTGGAATTTACAGTGGACGATGATTCTCTGTTTCTTTTATTAGGGGTTTTAAAGGGGGTGGGGGGGTTGAAATTTCGATCTCTCATACTCACCGCATTTTCTTCGGCATGGAGTTTGCAGTCGTTGATGGGGCACTTCGGTAGATTATCCAGTTGGGATTGCAGACTGTTCTTCATCTTGATGGCGGCATCCATTGCCCTTGTTGCGAAGCAGCGGGACTGTTCTTCTTGTGGCTCGAGAGTGTCTAACAGTTCATTCTTGGCTTGAATCAGCAGGGTGTAGGCCTTCATGTCTGTGGCGATGCCATGTCTGCGGATGCAGACATCTCGAGGTTCCAAGGATTTTGCAGACGATAAGGGAATTTGAGAGCCATCTTGGCTCCAGCTGGGGTTGGCGGACTTGGCGCCCAGCGCCAGCAATTCCGTATTCTGGCGAAGATCTTTCTGTGGGGAAGTAGGGGCAGCAAAAGGCGAGCCTCCATGGCCCTGAATGGGGTCTTCTTTTACAGATTCGGCCGATGAGAAGGAGGCGACTGAGCCGCAGGGGGACTCAAACAGTGCCATTACGGAGAGGGAGAAACGGACGACCTCTTCGTTCCGCTAGCAGTCTCCGAATGATGTAAAGTCATGTTAATCACACTATTAAATTCTGAACTGATATACAATTACTTAAATACTGGTAAGCAATTAAATTTATCATCATTTTAGCTAATGAATTCTAATTTAGGTAAAAAAAGTTCATTTAAAATAAACTACAACCGGTGCGGGTTTGATTTCCTCCTTTGACATCAAAATAATAATAAAATTAATAAATTTTGATTAACAAATACTCTCGCAGCAATGCTCGCCAAGACGCATCTGTAGAAAAGGCAGTGGTCGTTTGCAATGATTATTGCTCACAGATAGCGCTGGTTAAAATAAGTTCGTCTCATATATAAGAAGAGTAGCAGAAGTGCCCCTAGGGAAAAAGAGAACGCCCTTTTCCCTCCAGTGTCCCATAAGGCAGTTCGTAAGCCAAAACATCCCACTCGCCCATGGCGTGCCATAAGCCACCAGATGGCACCAATTTCTGGTAGATATGAGGTATCTATAATAATAAAAATGAGGTTTTGTATGTATGTGTGTGTGTGTATGTCTCTTCGAAACTCACAAACTAGACATTTGTTTGACTCGTAACTCGGCACAAATGCGTAGTTCATACTTGAGCTACAAAATAGGAACTTTCAGAGCTCAAAATGTTCTATTTTTAGAGAAAATTCGAATTTTCTGGAAAAACTACACTACTTTGGCTCAAATCCGATCATTTTTTTACTTTCCTGATGCCATCTGCTGAAACAATTAAATAACACTTTCAACGAAAATAAATAAAATTGAAAATGTTTTTTTTAATGTGTTGCCATAACTTTCAGAAACTAAATTCATTATTTGAAAATAATTGATATGTTTCAAGTGACGTATTTCCGACAAGTCTTCATTCTTGGATTTATTTATGGTTTTAGTTGATGATTTTTTCAATGATGGTTCTGTTGATTACAAATATGCATATTCAGGCAATAAATGTGTAGTTAACCTATAAGTTCTAGAGCTGCACATTCGGTCTTTATTTTCTCGCCAAATACATTGCCAATCCCGTCAAATTATAATTAAAACTCGCCAAATGGGCAAATGGTTTGTTTTGCTATTACTGAACAATGATGGTTAATAAATGCCATCGCACGAGCTGCATGTTAGGGTTTTATGTCTTTATTTTTTCGCCAAATACGTTGCCAATCTCGCCAATTCATTAATTAAAACTCGCCAAATGAGCAAAATGTTTGTTAAACTATTACTGAACTATGATGGTTAATAAAGGCCATCGCACTAGAGCTGCATATAACGATATTATGTCTTTATTGTTTCACCAAATATGTTGCCAATATCGCCAAATTATTTATTAAAACTCGCCAAATGGGCAAAATGTTTTAAAAAATAATTTATAAGCGGCTTGGTTGTGAAAAAGTCGTTGTGTTAGAGCTGTATAATGGGTGTGTTTGTAGCTATATCTATTTTCACGCCAAATTATTTCCCAAAACGAGCCAAAAGAGTTAAAAGGTTTTATGTATTTATGAGGGAATTGTGATGACATTTATGAGTGCATTTTGCAGCGTATTTTTGATTTTAGAATATAAGGGCAATGAATTGAGATTTTTTACTTGATAACGAGTGGGAAGAGAATAACTTAAGTTTATGATTTTATAACAGGTTATATTATACACATACTTGGATCGATTTGATATTTATTTAATCCGTGCGAAGTACGGGTATAAATTTGCTAGTTTATTCATATAAGAAGCATTTTAAAAATGCATGCAATTCTCCGGCAAAAGCAGTTTTTCGCCAACCACACAATCGCGGAATTTGTATTGCGTTGTAGGGAGATTGCGCAATCGATGGGCATATCTGCTACTCTTCCTACATCCATAGTTTGTAACCCTCTTATTTTTAACTTTTTTCATTTTCACTTTTTATTTTTAATTATTCCTTTAATATCCAGGCAATCCTCTATTGGCGTTTTTTTTTTTTTGATGAAATATCCTGCATTAAAGAGCTTAGTGGAAGAACGTGAAAAGTAACATTCCGTCCGAAAGTAAGTTCCGTTTTCAACAGATTTGAGTGCAAACGAAAATCGTTAGAACTCATTTCCACCAAGCTCTTCAATTGGAGATATAGTGCCAATTGCCATGCACTTCATCGTGTATATTAAAAAATATTTATTTACCAATATTCACATTCCAAAGAATGCAAATATTGTTTTATAATTCTTTTTATACAAAAAGAATTGCTTAAATTGTCGGAGATCGGAGATCGAAGTAGCAATACGAAGCATCGACGCGAAGCGTCCTTACTTCTCCATCTAAGGTACCCCTAAAAGGGAGAGCGTTTGTGTTTCAAAGGTAAACCTTAAGTCCATATAAAAATAATGTTTAAAACCCGTGGGAGAGAACCCAGGGCAAAGCGATAGGCTTGTCTAATAGAAAAACTGATGAAAATGAACACCAAAAAGGACAATGAACACATATCTTTAAACACTGGACATAACAATGCTATTCAAGGTGCAACTTGTCGTCAGGCTAAAAAGTATTAGTAAAGAAAAAACTTAACTGTCATAACGGTATTACCATAAAGGGTCGTGATGAACGGTGCATGGACGTTTATATTTTTGTTCTACTATATGATCATAAGCGATAATATCTTTAAGGTTCTCATATGCAGATCCATCAATTGAGGTTTTGTAATTATGTGAAGCAGAAAGAATCGCTGAGTCAATAAAATCAATATTAAGGTCTCATGTCCCGATGGGTGACAGGATGCATTTTCATTAATAAATAAGATCATTATTTAAGAAAATTTAATTTTATTAATGGTATTTTTAAAAAGAAGTTCTGGTAATTGCATTACTTCTTTAGAAACTTAAAAAAAGTGTTCAATTTACTTGAATACTTTAAAAGTTATGGTAAATTTTCGAAAGGACTAGGTTTGGTATTTAAAAGGGGATGGGAGGGAAATCTCCAGCTCAAAATGTACTCCTAAATATCGTCTATCAACTGTACAAATTCAGCTGTTCCGATAAAACATTTATTTGGCCGAAGCTAAAATGACATGCACATATCAGTATATGCATTATGGCGTTTTAGCCTGCAGAAAAATTGGTCAATTTTTTTTTTTTTAACTAACGTAGTAACGATAACTTCGCTGATATCAATATTTTTTTTCCTTCATGATACATTTTTTGTATGGCTCAGCTTCGGTGATAAAGTCTGAAATAGGGTTCGATCCATTCATTGGCCACTCTTGTCATCAATCGAACGCCTTGGACAAGTCGAAAAGTAAAACTCGCATACATTTTGCAAAAAATTCAAGCTGCAAAAAAAAAACTGTAGAAAAAAACATATTTAAATAATAATAATAATAATAAAAAGGATACCCATAGTTTTTTATACAATATTTGTATGATTGTAACTTGTTGCAAATTTAACCAGGTTTCATTTTGTGTATTACAAGTATATTGGTAGCACACATACTTTTCAAAATGTAAGGACAAACCGAAAAATAGGACTTTCAGCCGCTATTGGGGGATTGACAAGACATAGGGGTAGACAATTGGACTTCCAAACATTTCCCTCTACACTCCTTGCCATATGACTTGGGTAAAAACAAAGGGTTAATAGGCAAGGGGGGGGGCGGGGTTGCAGGCAAGGGTTAATAGGCAAGGGGCGATTGGTCCGTTATTTGGAAACTCTTGTAAGTTAATATTTTCATACTCCAAACCAAAATAATGTGAATAAAATGTAACCAAAATGCACTATTCATTCTGTTAAAATTGCCAAATTTTCTCAAATAATATTCAAATCTGTTAGACCTTAAACGAAATTGATGTTGTATACATGTTTTCTGGATGGATTCGCAAATAATTTATGGAACTCTTTACATCCGTGGAAGGGTTTTCTCATTAGCATATTTCTATTTACCCTACTTAGGTTGGCAAGTAGTGTATAACTCCTCGTTACCTGGGCTCAGTGTACACGGGCCACAAAGACAGCATTGACCGTAGTTTGGTTAGTTGGTTGGTATGCATGTATTTTTATGCTTGTGTGCTTGTTCGGAAACCCGCTTATAAACCTTAGTCAAGTAAGACAGACACAGGGAGAATATTTACTGTCACAGAGAGTTAGAAATTACTCGCAAAGCAAACCCACACCCGGACAGAGGCCACCCGGGCTCCACCCCAGAGTGTAAAGGAGTTAGGCATAGCCCTTTAAGACAAAACTATTGCGATCGTGCTAGTTAAAAGAGAATGGTCAAGCTTTTCAAAAATATCGATTCCGAAGCAGCTGACTTGTACCATTCGTTATTTATATTAAAAGAAATGACTATGTTCTTGAGGAGTTGCTGGCATTGATGCTGTTTAAGGCTTTTTTTCCCAATAAAACTTTAAAATTTAGTATCATAGATATAGAAAGTAGCAGATCTGGCCCTAGGGGAAAAGGGGAAGCCACTTTTGAACCAGTATCCCACAAGGCAGTTCGCAAGTCCTAGCGCATGGCATGCCATAGGTCAAGAGATGGCACCATTAGTAAATTCGCCTAATATAAAATATATATTTAATATTAACTAATTAAAACTTTTTACCAGTTTTGCTAGCATTAGTTTATAGCTTTATATGTATTGATGATTTCTGGCAGATATAATGTATATGTTTATAAAAGAAGTACATTAAAAATGCAAATTTTTTTTTTTGCATGTAACTCTTCGGCAAAAGCAGTTTTTTTGAATCAGTATCCCGTGATGCATTGCGAAAACGGCAAAAAGTGGCCTCATCACACAATCGGATTTGCATTGCGTTTTAAGGGATGGCACAATCGATGGACATATCTGCTACTTTCTATATCTATGTTTAGTCTCATAAACATATATCAGCGCTATCTGATAGCCGGTATTGAAGGGATAAAGCTAAGAATAGGATGGAGATGCTTGGAGAGAAAAAAAAAGTGATGTCGTGGGCTGTAGGGAGCCCTGTGGTCAAGATATAGGTCTCGAGATCGGAAGGTCGAGAGTTCGAATCCCGGTGCTACTAAAGACCTACCGAGTATATGCGGAGTACGTGCTCGTTAAATCTGTTGGGTCCGAAAGTCCTGTAGTCAGTCATTGCGCAGTTTACTATGGGTACAGGTTCCTGGAGACTATTTCCCTCTCCTTCAGGGACATGTCTAAATTGTGGAGGTGGCGCGTGATAGATGGCAGCATCTGTCACGTATATGTGTGCATGTGAGTGTGTGTATGTTGCGACTGTCTTACTTGACGAAGGTTTATAAGCGGCTCTCTGAGCAAGCACACAAGTCTGAAAATATATGTATATCAACCAACCAACCAACCAACCAAGTGATGTCGTCTGAAATTAGCCAAGCCACCGTAGCTAGCCCAAACAAACCGCTCACACAATGTTGGTTCATGCTGAAATGCATCATTTTATTCCTTAAAAAGCTGTTTGCGCAGCTGTAGGCAGTAGCACGTGATCGGAAAATACACAAGAATTGTAGTAATTCTCTACATTTGTAAGAGAAATGCTTAGTAATTTTAGTTTTTATTAGAGAGTCAGAAATCGCCCAGAATTTAATGAGCCTATACAAACTCCAATGCTCCACAGAACATATATATTCCAGCTTGTATGCTTGTTCAGAGAACCGCTTATAAGCTTTCGTCAAGTGGGACAGACACAGAAAGAATTTTTACAGTCACAAAGAAAGGAATAACACTTAGACAAATAACAACATTTATTGACGGTCACAAACATCCATGCCTGACCGGGATTCGAACCCGACCCTAGCAGCTTCAAAGGCCAGGATCCTAACGATTGAGCCACTGGGGCGGCAAAAGAAGTTTGTGAAAATATTCAATAAATCCGGAGAAATGTAGTTTAGAAAATGTACTTTCCCCATTTAATTAACACAGAGGCATAATGAAAGCTACTGAGAATGAACAAAAAAAAATGAACATAAGATAATAACTTATCACGACGCGCGACAACTTCTAAACAATTCATGATTACACCTAATATTTATTTTCACTTTCTACAATCCTTCCCTGTACCACATGAATCTATAAGCCTGTAGGATTTCGATGTTTGTGAGTACACAAGAAACTAAAGTTTTAAATTCACCTTCACCTTTCCACAAAAGGGAAAAGTGAGTTAATTGATTGAAATCTTTTCCTATTCCCGATCGATTGACAACTTACCACTCAATTAATTTACTAAATAATATACAATTACTAAGATACTGGTACCCAATTTCATCTAACTAATGAATTTTAATTTCGGTCTAAAAAGTTTATTAAAAATAAACTTTAATCGTGAAAATCAAGCACATCATCAAGGGAGACCCTTGGAAGGAGACGTAGAAGAAGATCGGCATAAATCACTCATTCGAATATTTGTCTATAAGGAAAAGTGCTATTCATGGGCAGGGCCGTAGCGTGGCAGGGCCGTAGCGAGTCATTGATAGAGTTATTGATTCCCCGTAGTCAGTTCCTTTGTAGCTTTGAAGAGAATTCGACAAACTTTCCTCTTTACCAGATATATTCATCGAACTACACTTACAAGTTGCTGATCTTTCCATTTATGATTTAACTGAAATTCAACATCTCATTTATGAAAGCAGAACCACACGGAAATAAGAAGAAAAATGAATTCGTATACTATCACCATAACCAATGCTGCGGACATGCACAAAATAACTGCAACAACACTCTTTTTTCGTGAATGGAATCTATTTAAAAAAATTTGAAACTAATATTTATTAGAATATTGAAAAAATTTTAGACACCATGAATTGGAAAGTTAGAGTAGGGTTTTTATGCAAGCCACTGAATTATTAGTATTTTTTTTTATATAATTAAAAAATAACCTTAGGCCTTGTAAATATTATCGCTTTATTTTATTCATGTTCTTAACATTCGAATAATTTTTAGTCCCATATTACAACTAGGTCAATTAGGTAATCTTAGATGACGGCTCAAGGACGTCGATTGCAAGGTCCGTTTTCTGATTAGCTTTTCATTACTTTAATTTCCGTGAGGTAGATCTTGACACTTCGAGATATCGCTTTTCTCTATCATGCCACAGGTCTGATGTTCAAATTCTGGATAAGGCAATTAAAGAAATTGGTTTTTTGTTCCTTTAGTAGGTCAATAAAATGAATATGCTGACTTAGGAACTTTAAAATTGAGGTTTTACACCAGCCTGACTCACAGACAATCAATGTAAACAGACATTCCAATCGGAACTTTTTTTTTTCAGAGAATGACGTCACCAGCCGCCCAGCGACTAAACTTCGAACCAATGATCGCACCACCAAGTGACTAAACTTCGAACCAACCAATGATCGCGCCACCAAGTGACTAAACTTCGAACCACACAATGATCGCGCTACCAAGTGACTAAAGTTAGAACTAATTATCACGTGACTGGTTGAAAACTGCGTGCGACTCCGAGCAGCGCGCGCATCTTGTACTAATTATGCTCAAACTTGGATAAATTAATGCGCGCTACTTTTGAAAAGTAAAGTATTGCGCATTGCGGAGAAGAAAATTGCGACGCGAGAGAGGCCCGGAGTGGAGACAAATGTTTTTGTTGTGTTCTTTTCTCATCAAAACACATTTTTTTAATGTATTTTATGAAACTGTTTTACGTTCATAAGGATATTGATAGATAAGTGTTTTTGAAGGTAAGGTGAGATAGGCAAGTGTTTAATTTATTCAAATATTCTTGTTTTCTTGATCAGAGCTAAATGCTCGATCACTTAAGAATGGTTGGTTATTTTTGTATTGAAAAGTTTCGATATATGTAGCTTAACACACTTAAAACATCTGTGTGTGTTTTTTTGTCTTCGGTCATTAATTTTTTATTTAAAGTAATTAAATGTTATTAGACTAACCGAGTTACGCTTTTCTTTCGTGTACCTTTATTAAATAAGATATATATAGAGTTATAATATTATTGCTGTTAGTTTTTGAAACTGTTTTAAACAAATGACCTAACTGCCGACCTAGAAACGGACCGTGCAGCTTAAAATGTTAGTCGAATGTCCCGGTGTAGAGAGAGTGCATGTTAAATATGATATGGTTGTGTTGGGTGCCTACTCAGGTGCTCCCTAATGATCTCTTCTAAATATCTATATGAATGGACCAGTTACCACCAGATTTGTAGGAATTTCTACACCTAAAATAATAAATTTTTCAGGCAGGATATATTTAGTTTCCAAAAATAATTTGACACTTCCTTCTTCAAAATTCATTAAATTGTTCAATTTTTAATTTATGTCACATGCTAGGTGTTTTTAGTACCTAAGTATTATTATTTTAAAAAAAACTAATTTAATAGTTAGAGCTGATATTTTCATACAATATAGGCACTTTTTGGTTCAAAACTTACTATTTCATTTCACTAAAAATTAATTTGAAATCTTGGCTAGTAAAATTTAAGGTCTAACAATATATTGTAAATTAATCGCTTCGTTTAATGAGCATTTTAAAATTTTTGTTGATTTTTATTCATAATTTTGATGTGATGTATTAGAAAAGCTTTTTCTACATAGGATGAAGAAATAGATGGGCTTATTTGTGTGAAAACTCATTCCATAACCTGTATCTCTAAGGGGCCAAATAACACCAGATTTGTTGGAACACCTACTCAAGTACACCAACTTGGCCATTACAATTATTCCTTGAATTGTACAAAATTACTTGCATGCCTCTCTTCCTATCTATAAATTTATTTTTAAATACTATATTGCTCTGAGTAAAAAATGCAACATACAGTGTGGGTACCTACTAATAAAATTTTGCTTTATTTGCAATTTTTGCTAAGAGCTTAATATAAAAATACTTAACAGATATATTGGTTTTATGATGTTGTTCTAGAATTGAGATGTTGTTAACATATGTTTCTTTAGTTGACTTTTTTGGATAGGTAGTTATTTTTTATTGGGTTATTTTTTGTAAATACATCTCCTTTATTTTATTAAAACAAATATTTTGCATTTATTTTCTTACATTGTGTGTTTGTGATTACAAAAGTCCAGCACTTCATAAACTAATGATTAAAAAATGTTTTGATAAATTTATGAGAAATTATGAATTATTTTCCTTAAAGAACTTGTAGGCTGTAAATTATTATTATATTTTATAAATTAATATTTATATTTTCCCCCTTAATCATTGGATTATTTAGAGAAATTGAGTTATTTTTACTTGCTCTAGAAGCAAACTCTAATTTATTTGAGGAAAAAAAATTATAATCAAACACTTTATTTGTAATAACATTATTTCTAGCTTCTTGTATGTTCTGATAAAAAGGGGTCATAGGAGTCTTAAAAAGGTGCACAGAAGATACTACAAAGCAAAGTTTGATCTTTCATGTCATTTTTGAACTACTCAATGTATAAGTATAATTTTTTATAGGTAATTCTACAAGATTAATTTATTATAAAACAAGTTTTAAAATGTATGAAACTTTAGCCAAAACTAATAAAAATGATATTAAACATGAAGCTATTTGAACACATTGTGATTAGGCTTGCGCGGCAAATTGTGAGGTCAAAATTGAAAAAATGGTCAAGAAAATAACTTTATATTGTACAAATATGTACAAACTAGGACTTATACCTAAATTCTCAGCTCAATTTTACTTAGAAATTATTTTAAGAACTTTTTTCTAAAAAAATTAATAAATTTTTTCAAATTTTGATTTTAAATTTATTTTTAAATAATTTATAATTAAAATTGAGCTGAGAATTTAGGTATAAGTCCTAGTTTGTACATATTTGTACAAAATAAAGTCATTTTCTTGGTCATTTTTTCAATTTTGACCTCACAATTTGCCACGCAAGCCTAATCACAATGTGTTCAAAAAGCTTCATGTTTAATATCATTTATTTAAGCTTTGGCTAAAGTTTCATAAATTTTAAAATTTGTTTTATAATAAATAAATCTTGTAGAATTACATATAAAAAAATTATACTTGTATATTGAGTAGTTAAAAAATTACATGACATATCAAACTATTCTTAGTAGTTCCTTTTTTGCACATTTTTAAGACTCCTTAGACCCCTTAAACAAACTATAATTGGCTGTGTTATAAAATAATAAGCAAAGGAATTGATGTTTTTGTATGAAGGAAAAACCATGAAAAGAAAAGCTATATTTACCATTTCAAAACTTGTAAACACCTTATTAAAAACTTGTAAATATTTAATTGTCTTTCAAACTTGATAATTAATTGTAAATTTATCTACATACTTATTATTTTGACATGCAGTCTCATTATTACTTTCCTTTCTTCTGAAAAACATATTATAATAATATTTGAAAAAGTTAAATTGATATGCCAAATATATATATGCCTGAAGTTAATTTATATGTATAATTTGGTTATACAAAAAATCCTTTTACCAATGTAAATTTTGGAATTGTAAATTAAAGGTTTAAAATTCTTTTTCAATGTTTTGTGGTAATTTCTGTTTGCATATTTACTTAGATTTTTATATAGTTTTTAATTTTTTTTATCATATATAAAAACATTATAACAATAGTTATCATGTTCAGTAAATATATACATAATATATTCACTGTTTGAATTAAATAACCAGGGGGTTTCACGTGGCAACTAGCAACATCTCTGCTTCACCTGGGAACTAGCAACAGCTCTGCAATTTTGTTTTCATTTTTCTCGAATTACTTTTGCATTCTATTTGCCAAATCGAATTTTCTAAGAATATTATAGTTGTTAAAATTAAAACTTCTTTCGATGCAAGTTTTCCTTGATAAATGATTAAAACAACCAACAGCACAGCAAGATGTTTTAATTTTAAAAAATAACTAAATTAACTTATTCTTAGAAAACACAATTTCGAATAAAAACAAAAGTAATTCGAGAAAAAAGAAAACTAGACCGCGGAGCTGTTGCCAGAACCCCGTGAAATAAGCCCAATAACAATGTAATGATTTCCGGGTGTCTATTTCTAGCCTCCATTTGGAGCTTTAACACAGTCAATAACGCCTCGTATTTTAGAACTCTGGTCAAGTGCCGCAATCCGTTAAGAAAAGCGAAAATTACATGGGTTACGAAACCTTTATAGCTGTGTTAAAATCCGTTTTGGTGGTTAAAAGTAGGCAATTAAAAACGTTCCAAACCAGGCAAAAAAGTAAAATTTTTCCTCACTTGACTAGGGTTTTAAATAACGAGGCGCATTAGCTATGTTAAAGCTCCTAAATAGAGCTAAAAATAGGCAGCTGATTTGTAGCGCTCCTAGTGACTAAACTTGTTACTACGCTCAGGGGGCGGAGGCTTTTCGCCCTATTCACCTACGTAAATGCGCAGTCTGTTTAGATTCTTGTCTGTGGCCTGACTGAAACATCTATTCCAATGTACTCACCATCCCTGGTTTCGTGAGCTGAAATCGGCTAAGCAGGCGAGTTTTAGTTTCCTTTCCTATAATTGGATATTCAATGTCGTGTGACATTATCACACAACAATTCTTTAATTACGAGAGAACACTGTTTTAATACTTCTAAGGATTTTTTTTATATATTATAAATGTTTAAAAAAATAGTGGTAAAATTTTGTTATCTGCAATAATATAAAAAAACATACATTTTATTTTCATCGGAAAGAATCGTTACTGCTGAGGACGCTAACGCCGTTGCCAAGCGTATGCTTTTCGATCAGCCTTTTAAAAAGCCCTCCATTCCTGAGCTAGATTGCTCTAGAAAACTATCAGCAGTTCTTGCATGACTTCGTACAGGTCTAAAGGCATGAAAATGTCTCCAGATAACACAAGATCCTACACATTCTGCAGGATTTGCCCAGATGTTCAACTCACCCCAGACCACCTGTTTGACCTGTTTGACTGTCAGGCATTTGCTGCCTCTCTTTTTAACCTTTTGCGCACTACCACAGAATATTCTCTATAGTTTATATAGGCCCAAGACCTAGCGACTCTTATCATCAATACTTTTGGCCTTATATAGTTTCATCTCTCATGGACACGATTACAATAACAACATCGGAAAGAAATATTTTTTTTTTGTCAAAATAACGTTTGATTGAATCATATTTGTCCCACTGTCAACAAATTTTTTTCGCTAAGTGGGTTAAATTTATTCTAGTAAAAGTTTAGGCATTCTTGAATTTTTTTGAACTGGAAACGTCAGATATAACACCATCACACATTCGCTCATCATTGAACAAATATTCGTTCATTTATAGCGTAGTAGTCCACAAGCAACCTCAAATATTACCAACGCTAGATATCACTGATTTTCTACCAAAATACTAGATTACAATAAATCACATAAAGCCCATTTCACACCTTGTCACAACTACTTGCAGCTCCAATAGGACACCATGCATTTAAAAGTTGCACTCAAGTCGTGAGACTTTTCATGCGAGCACGAAAAAATCTCAAGTTGCATGTACCGTTAGCCAATCAGAAATCAGTATTCGTTTGGCTACATTGTGGTGAACTAGACTTCGACAACTGGTTGTTTATTTACTTTTAAAGACACCAACTTTCCTTGCTTGCAAAAATCTGCGCAAGAGACTCCATTATACGCAACAAATTACTTTTAAAATTTTTAACGATTACCAATGCAAAGTCTTTGGTGCTACTTCCATGCGGGGTGATGTGGGTTGGATCTTTTGGGAATGAAATGTAAAGATTATTGTTTTGCACAAGATGATAAATAGATTTTCCAACTTGGCAGGTATTATTACAGTTCCAATTTTCGTGGTGTGCATTGAAGTCGCTAGAAATAATGATGCTATCCTGAATTTTTGAGATACTAGATTGAAGGTCGTGTGCGACATCCTTTGGGGTTGGCTCCTCAAGGAACATAGATGGAGATGAAAGACAGAAGGGGATGGGTGTTGATCATCACAGTGATGGCCGAACCTTGAACCAGCAATCCTGAGAGAGGGAAGAGACGCTGCATGATGCGGGAAAGTGTTCTTAATTGCACTGGCTGTGCCACGCATACCTCGTCCATGAATAAGGTCGCCGCCATCACGGTAGATGGAGTAGTAGGGAATGTAAATGTTGTCATTTTGGTTAAGGTGAGTTTCTTGTAGGAATAAGATGTCAATTGAGTACTTGTAGTCGCGAAGAGTGTAAATTTTGTTCTTGAGTCTGTTGCAGTTAAAGTAGCATAGGTTTAGGTACTGTCCATTTTGGGACATTATTAATGAGTGGGAGGGATGAATTAGTGGAGGCGGCGTGTAGTTAGCGAAAGCTTGAAGCTTGGCTGTTGGATTATTGGCTACTTTCATGGCGGTTAGAAGTTCTTGGATATTACCAAGGCCATTGAATATATAGATGTGATTTCTTTGATTAATTCTATGACGGGTTGCAGGTTAGAAAGTAGTTTGGTTAATACCATCTGGTTTGTTGACTGGTGGTAGGCACTGGCGGGGGATTGTAGCTGCAGCTGGGGGGGGGGGGGGGCGCATAGGTGCGGGTCTAGTTGTGGTAGGAACGGCGTTGGGATGTAGATCCTGCTGAAGAGGTCTGTTGCTGGGGGAACCAGGTGGCATTGGCTGTAGCTATTCCAACTGCTGCTGCCTCGGTCAGTATTATCTGAATTGGGTGTAGGCAGCGGTGTGTCTGACTTCATTGCAGTCAATGTACTTGTATGTGGCACTCCGTAGACTGCCGCGCCGACAAGTTTTAAATCTGAACACGTTTTTATGACTTCTGGTCGCTTGGGGAATTCACGGGCATATACCAGGTGATAAATTCCCCATATTTGTTGTGCTATCTAAGAAAACAAAACTTTTTGTAAGTTTGTGACGGACCTGCCTAGTTGTTCTACGAAGTAATGCAGCTCTTGTGCAATTTAGCCTTTCAACCACAGATTATTTCATGCCTTAAGATTTAAACAACATTTATGAATATTATTATCAGACAGTATAAATATTGACAGTCTTCGTGGCGGGGAGTCTCCGCTGGTCTTTTAATAGTGTCTTTTATCTTTATAGATAGCAGCAGCTGAGTTTTAGCGTTTATATTTTTGAAATATGAAAGTTCTTGATATTCTTGGCCAGTTGGGGAATGCGAGAACGTCAGCCAGCCATTTTTGACATCTTGTGATCTAGTGCATGATCTAGCTCGGGTTTTTAATGTAATTAACCGTGCTAGGCCTTAAGCTTTTCCCAGAGACGTTGCAAGTTCCATAAAACTTAATCATTCAAGAAATTCATTTCAATGTCGCGTGGCATAACATGCCACACAACAATTTTATGGCACATAAAATGTTTATTTTTTTGCAAAATATAATCAGTAAGCAAAAACTTTATTATACAACAAATGTATTAAAAAAATTAGTGGTAAACATAGTTTATTATTCTTCAGCACTTCAACAAAAGAATTTTAATTTCTTTTTTTGCCCTAGTAAAAAAACATATTTTCATCGGAAATACTTTTTGTCAAAAAAAATTTATTATAGTAAAAGTTCAGGCATCCTTAAATATTTTTCTTAATTAAAAAAATAAATTATTGGATATACTACTAGCATTATGTCAGACATATCAGCATCACATTAGCTCATCACTGAACAAACATTCGTTCATCTAGAGAATAAAAGTAGTCCGTCTCACAACCAAACTCAAATACACGCTAGATAGCAGTGATTTACCACTGTAAAGTTTGCATGAATTTATGGTGCGTCTGTATAACAATTGGGGGGTGTACTACTGCCATTGAGCCTTTATAGGCCACACCACCTCCATGAAACGAAGATAATGTCCAAAAAGTCCATGATCAAAAGCGGGTCGCTCAGGATGTCAGAAGTCGAGAACTGCAAGCAATTGAGGATATGTTCAGGGGTTGCCTGTTCGCCGCTGCACCTGTGGCACTGCGGAAATTTTTTTCTCTCCCTGTTGGAAAAAAAAAAGAGATTTGGGATGGCCATTTAAAAAGCGAGAAAGAGCTGTCTACCGTTTCCTCGGTAACTTGAGTTGGTGGCCCCATCTTGGACTTATTCCAAAATAACAAAAGTGGCTAGGTGGAATTCGCCCAAGTGCATTAAACTCTAGCTTTTTGATGGTGACGATTTCTAAGGATGTCAGTGTGCTGTTACTATTCTGGATCTCCGCGTATTCTGTCGATTCTGGGTTCTGGAACTATATTTACAAGTTGCTGATCTTTCCATTTATGATGTGACTGACCTTCGACATCTCGTTTCTAAAGGTAGAACCACAAAAAAAAAAAAAACCTTTCTTAGTAATAACTTTCATCGCCATCGACATACACAACGTAACTGCAACAATCCTCTTTTTTCGTGAATAAAATCTATGAATTTGAAGCTTTTTATTAGAATATTGAATTAATTTTTAGACACAATGAATAGGAAAGTTAGAGGTTATAATGCAAGCTACTGAATTATTAGCAAATCGCTTTTATCCTGCCGCAGGTCTGAAGTTCAAATACAGGATTAGGCAATTAAAGAAATTGGCCATGTATTAATTTTGCGGGTTGCTAAAATGAATAATTTTTGAACTAAAGAATATGCCATTACTAGTCCATTTGAAACATCGGATTGTAATGTATACCATCAACCACGACTTCGGGGGTTGAATATTGGCCTAGAAGAGTTCGTGGTACGAGTTTTCTTTCATTTGTTAATCAACTAGAACTCTTTGGAATCAATATACCCTAAACGATGGGCTTTATTAAAGTTAGCAAAATTTCCACCACTCTCTTGACATAATAACGCGCCATCTAGCGTTAAATTTTTTTAAAATATCTTTTATGAATGGTAAAAGTTAAACGAATAAACTCTGATTGCTTGCCCACAAATGATAGGCATTTTTAAGCTTTAATTATGTTTTAAGAGTTTTCAAAGTTGGCATGAATTTATGGCGCACATGGATAACACTTGGTGTACTACTACCATTAAGCTCTTAGCATCCTTTATATAAAACTACCAGTAGGTACCCAATGCACAGGCCATGCCCCCTTTCCATTTTCCCATAATTAATGGTGCTACAAAAATATTATTTTCCTGAAACATGCAAATCTATGTTATTTTTTGAACTTGGGAGGCTGAACCTAGTGCAGATAATAGGTGCACATAATTTTGTTTCGAGAAGATCGAGATCCAATGTTACGGAATCGTTCCGAAACGAAAACGCAAAGATTGAAAAAGTCCATGATACATTTCTATTTGGAGCAACATGGTTGAGTTCTTCGTTCTAAATACAACAATTTTTATTTGTAGTTTTATTTAAATTTATTAATTCGATATTTTTTTATTAAAACCAAAAAGTCCTAAGTTGCGTCTGATTCGATTTTTTTAGTACCCGTTCATTCCAGACCGACCCATCACTAATACGCCGCCGAAGTGATGACGTCACATCATGGCTGCTGGGCACTTCTGGGCATAAACAAACGCCATTCAGTTGAATTAGTGTGTTGCTTTTCATTGGGCGGCTCATGTTTGTCCGAAAATGACTTCCATGTTCCATATTTTAACTTTTTTTAAAGATAATTTGCAAGCTATAGATAAAGGAGAGAAGCCCCTTCAAGCCTCACACATACAAATTTTCCTATTTGATTCCGATTTTGTCAAGCTGGGGCGCAACTAGAAAAAATTTCTGGAGGGTTCAGTTTGTTATTATTTTTCAATAAAAATTAATATTAAATTAAAATAATTCTTATTTAAAATAGTTTTTGATTACAATAATTCTCAATTAAAATAGTTTTTAATTAAAATAATTAGTATTTAAAATGGTTTATCTTTAAAATAAATTTTAATGAAAGCAGTCTTTAATTAAAAATAGTTTTTAATTAAAATAATTTTTTAAAAGATAGTTTTCATTTGAAATTATTTTCAACTAAAATTATTTTAAATTGAAATTATTTTCAATTAAAATTATTTTCAATTGACATTATTTTTCTCAAAATTATTTTTTATTTAATTTTTCTTGGTATACACAGTGTTTAATTTATTATTAAATTAAACTATTATTACTAATTACTTTTTATGAACAAGAATGAGTTTTTATTTAAAAAAAAAATTTGATCATACTTGTTTTAAATGTAATGGTATGCACCAATTTCTTAAAAATTATTAAAGAAGTTAAATTTTTAATAAAATCATTCTATAATTAATCGTTGTTTTTTTTTCGATTTATTTCATTTAATTTTTAATTATAAAATAAAACTCTAAAAAACTAATTAAATAAATTAAATCATACAAAAAATATTTATTTAAACAAAAACTAATTCTTGTTCATAAATAATAATTAGTAATAATAAATTAATAGTTGAAAAGAAAAAATAATTAAAAATATTTTAATTACAAATAATTACAAATAAAAATAATTTTCATTGTAAATAATTTCAATTGAAATAACTTCAATTGAAAATTATTGTATTTAAAAAATAATTTAATTAAAAACTATTTTAATTAATGATTATTTTAATAAAAATCATTTTAATGAAAACTGTTTTATTTAAGAATAATTTTAATGAAAAACGATTGTAATTTAATATTAATTTTTATTGAAAAATAATAACAAACTGAACCCCCCAGAAATTTTTTCTAGTTGCGCCCCAGCTTGACAAAATCGGAATCAAATAGGGAAAATTTGTATGTGTGAGGCTTGAAGGGGCTTCTCTCCTTTATCTATAGCTTGCAAATTATCTTTCAAAAAAGTTTAAATATGGAACATGGAAGTCATTTTCGGACAAACACGAGCCGCCCAATGAAAAGCAACACACGTCTTCTACTAAATGGCGTTTGTTTATGCCCAGAAGTGCCCAGCCGCCATTTTGTGACGTCACACTTCGGCGGCGTATGGTGTGTTGTTGGTGTGCACTGTGCATCTTGGAAACACGAATGGCGACCTACACATGCTGGCAAGATGTTTTGGACGATATTACAAATCGAGTCAAGAAAACTAAATCATTAACTCGATTTTCGAAACTGAAAAATAATGAAGACAGAATTGAGTATTGCCTTCGCGATGATTTCATTCGGTAACTACAATACAATATTTTGGTTCCTTAAAAACGTTTGTATTGATTGTTTCGTATTGAATGATTTTATATTTAACTTAACTACTAAATTAGTGATATTTTTTTTTATTTTAACATCACTTGAAATATTTAATCGAGGGTCGGATCTGCCCTATCTTTAGTTTCCTTTTACATTAACTAAACTTTGGCATATTAATACACTGAGTGTTTATACTGTTGGTGTATTTTAAGTGTAATTTGATGAGGTATCTGCAAATTTCCTTATTTCCTTTCAACCCGTGTCAACTTTTATTGCTAAATGTAAATATATATTTTACTTTTCGGATAATTATACGACATATAGAGTTAAGTTCTTATATTTTTTAAGTTAACTTGCATCCACCGTCCCTTAATTAGCACAAACTATTAAAATGTTTAAGTGTTAAAAGACTAATTAATAGCTAAAAGTTAGAATGCAATGCTGAAAACGGTAAATCTTTAGAATCCGGTGCTGCTTGGCTATTGTCAAAAACAAATAATTGGCGAAACTCTCGTGCTTTATCATTGCCAGACTCTTTCAAGCCAATGCAACCCTAGTTTCTTTCACTGATTTCTAAAGTTAATGGATCGCAGACTGCTACGGAAGAGTTGGAAGTCATTTTTTCTCCCTAGTCAACCCCAAATATCCAGTCTAGTTGGAATAAATGTTGCATTAGAGCTGCACGATTGGCAATCCACTTTGGTTTGAATTAACGCCGTACTAGAGCTACACAAGGGGCTATCCAGTACGCAGTTTAGTTTCGTTTTAATTTTCGTCGCTTTAGAGCTGCACGAGTAGCAATCCAGTACGCACCCGTTTGCCCCGGGCAATTTTGTTTCTTTAAGAAAACATCAGTATCCAACATCGGGCAGTATTGTAGGGCCCATTGAAAACCTAAGTACCCGTTTGGGGCCCCAGGCAATTTTTTTTCTCTAAAAAAACATCAGTATCCAACATCAGAAAGTATTGAAGGGTCTATTGAAAGCATAAAATTTCGTTTTGGGCCCCCGGCAGCTAGCAGACCAGCCCTCTTCAAATCGACAAAATATTCAGAATAAATAATAACCGGAATATAATAACCAAAACCAGATATTCAGAGTTAACCGTAACCGCAATTCTGATGCGCACGTAACTTTACCCACAGTTCATCGCTCGCAAGTATCAACAGCGTCGTCAATGGGTCGAAAAAATATATTAAGAACAAAATAATTCCATTGCGCTCACACATCATCCGGGCTTCTTACCCACAATTCCGCCAAAGTATTACCAGCGCCGACAATTGGACGAAAAGATCTTGCGCTGTATCACCAAATAAAATTGTTTATCGCTTCCTACAAAAAACGCCAAATCCCTTGGCAACAGAAGCACTGGATTCTAAAGATTAACCCTGAAAACTTCAACAAGACCCTTTTGGATTCATAAACATTGACTAAATTGTGAATAATGCCACTAAGAGACTTGTTTTGGTGTCGCCTAAAAAAATTGCAAGCAAAAGCAGCGCTTCAGAAAACATGAATCAAGTTCCCGTTCTAGAGACTACAATTTACCCCTTTTGGTTAAGATGGAATTCAAGAGTAAACTTTGGCTTAAATTATAATACATATAATCGGGAATAAGCATAGTCGGCTCAGTGGCTGAGAGGTTAAACATGACCGTCTCATAACCCCAAGTTCGTGGGTTCGAGCCCTGGCTGAGTAGAATTTTCTGTATGGGAAAAATCAAGGGCACACATATGATTATGTATCATATAAAAGACCCCTTGAGTATCCATTTTTCTTGGGCTCTCTTGGCAAAATTAAGTCTCGGCATACTTTAACATCCACAAAGAGCTCGGATTCACTGTAATCTAGCAACAGTTGCCTACATGGTGCCACAAAAAAATTCTCGGTTCTTGGGAATATGCCGAGTCTGCAATGGCTTGACCGTTGAAATTGCAGTCCATTGAAGGAAAAAAAATTATCAGAAACTAGTTTCCAAATCCATCAATCTGTTTTAGCTGGGAAGTCCAGGTGGTAAAGGCATGGAGGAGGTTTGGGTCCGAGCATAGCCAAAGTAACTGCCAACTTGTCAACAGTCCATGCAGGCAAAAGGATATTTATCAAATAACTAGCAGTATGGTCCCCCCTTACTGGGAACCCGTTAACTTCGCATTGCTTCCTTTTAGAGGCATGCCTACTTGTGAAAATACACTCAATGTCTAAACTAAATTCAATTCGTGTTGGCGCATGCACAAGAAAAAAGCAAAAAATAGCAAATAATGGCGTCAAGCCTCTGTTACGGCCCGGTCGTTGTGTTTTGAAGCCCTGTTATGGCCTGCCTACTTATTAAAATACACTCAAAATCAAAATAAAATTCGCGTTGGTACATGCATACTTACAAAGCAAACACTAATAGAGGATGGCGTCAAGCCCCTCGTTTCGGCCAGGGCCATGTGTTTTCATGCCCTGTTATGGTCCCGCACTCCCACGTGCATGACGTTTTTTTAAACTAATTATATAAATTAAAAATCACAATCAAATATTCAAAAACTAAGCCTCAGGTGCACACGTAGGCATTAAAAGTAATCGGTATAAAAAATTTCGAATTTTTTGGAGGAGTCTAAGTAGGTCTTTTGCGATCCACAGACATACACAGACTCTTTCTTTTATTATTATAGATACCTTGTATGATTATAAGTCCCATTGCTCTATATGATGTCTCCCTTAACGGTTGTGTTGGGTGCTCAAGTGTCTTCTGCTTGTCACTTGACTGTGTTTCTACATTATGTCGCCTGCGTCTAGCTCTAGTGTGATGATAATTCAAACTAGTCTAACCAGCAACCTTATTTGTTTTCTTCAGGATCATATGCTTGTTCGATTCCAAATTATGGTAGTGTTTTTGCATGCACATTGGACATATTTACCTGATGTAGACTTTAGTGCAAGGGGAGCCAGCCTTTGATTTAGGATGCACCTTCGTTATATACTGCTAGAAATTTTCTACTTGGTTTTATTGCTATAATTGTTCCTAGTAACTGCAACAAGCTGTGTGGAGGAATGTTTCTTAGTGTTTTCAGCATTTGGTTAAACCATTCAGGGTTTGAAAGCAAAGATTTGGTTCACTGAATACCGAAAATGTGCTTAAACTATTTGTCTTATGCAAATTTTGAAATGCAGGCCTCGTATATTTTAAAATTCTAAATGCAGTGCTTTATTTCTGCTTTTGTTTCTTTAACCCTGGTTATCTTTGAGTAACGGCAAGATAGTTGAATTGCAATATTTCTTATAATTTGGAATTTATAAAATTAACTTTAATATGTTACTTTTAGTACTAAGTAACTATAGCTAGCCACTTTTCATATTGGGCAGCTGTAACGGTGTTACATTTTTAAAAGTGACTACAGTTAACTCCCGATTATCAGCTGGCGGATTTTCCTCTTTGTGAATTATCCACAACCCATTCAAAATACTCCACCCAGTGCCCAAATTGAAGATATGCCGCCTGTAGGCTACGATCAATTTGCCTCCCCTGACTCAGTATTCACTATTCTCCCACTTCGGGAAAAGATATGCTAGCTAGTTGGTTGCAAAATAGGATGGTGTGTGCTGTTTTTAAATGATCACGATGAATTTAAAAGAGGGAAAATCGGTTTGTTTGCAGTACAATATAATTAGAAAACATAGAAATAAAAAATAAGATACTTTCATTTTCTGAAAATTGACATAAAATTTGCCGCACCCGAAAATTCGCCGCTCTAGGCCACAGCCTTCTTAGCTTATTCAGAAATAAAGCCCTGACTCCACCCTTTTTTTTAAAAGATATTTCACGAAACGCAGAAAGTTGAAGCTCAATTGTTGCAAAACTAGTTTGAAAATTGCATTCTAAGAACAACTATCTGTACTGAGTTGTCAATCGATGGTTACTAATCATTCCTCCCCCCAATTCTGTGCATAATCAGGAGTATGCTGTATAAATAATAGTTGCTTTATAAAAGTAACCATCCAATCACTGATTTGAATTAATTTTGCAAATGTGTCTTCAAGGGGCAAAATTCAGCAGTGGCTCAACATCATGTGCTCATCAAGACACCAGAAGTTCTGGGAGAAAGCATCCGAGCTGAGGGCCGAGGGGAACCTCTGTTTCCAGGAGAAGAAATACACCAGGGCAGTGGAATTCTACACACAGGTCAGAAATTACTATATTGCAGGGTTGCCACAGTCCTTGAAAAGTGCTTGAAAAAAAAAAACCTTTGATTTTCAAGGGCGTAAAAGTGCTGGAAAAACATTATCAACCTTGAAAAGTCCTTAATTTTTTGACTTTAACAGTTTCAATTTGAATCAGTTCCTATTTCACTTTTTGATTCATTGTTTATGTATAATTCAAGAAGGCACAGTATGTGATTTTGATGGTATTTTCAATAACTGAAAGGTTATTTTATAACACATATTTAAGTTCATTTGAAAGTTAGAGAGCTCTTATTTGTTTAATAAATGAATTTTAAAAACTATCGCTAAATTTAGTTGCTGCATGTTCGAATATACAGTCCTTGAAAATGTAAATATATTCTTGAAAAGTCCTTAAATAGTCCTTGAAATTTTTTTACCAAAAAGTGTGGCAACCCTGATATCGTCACTTAAGTTCCCACATGTGCTATCTCGCTTTGCACAACGGATCGGATTTACTGTACGGTATCCCTTGGCACGATTTTTTTGGATTGGGTGATAAATAATTTTTTGCGGCAACCTGTCTGACTTCGACTGATTATTCAAATTCTTTGTCTTTGTAACGATGAAATTTTCTGGCAACCCTGTCTGACCATTATTTATTAATGCAGAAGTCGCCAGAATGCATACTTTGGGCGTGATTTTGGAAAATTCGCCAAGGGTTGCCGTACAGTAAATTAGATCCATTGTACAAAGTGAGATTGTGCATGTGGGAACTTAAGTGACGATATGATTCCCATGTATCTTGAAAACCCCATAAAGTGCCCTTAAATTGGTTTTAAGGACCGAAACAGTTTTAATAACTCTTAAACCTTCTAAGGGATACAGACATATAAACCTATCCAGGTTTTCCAGGAGCATACATAATTTGTAATTTTTTTTACTGTGTTTTAAAATCAGTCATTATTAACTATAATCTTCTGCTACCCTATTAAATTTAAAGAAATTAAATAATTGTTAAAAGCTGCTAGCTTCTCGTAACAAACTAAGCTTGCTATTAGGTATCTTTGGGACAATTACTACCTTATTCTAACTGACCTAAAAAATGACTATTTTTTTTTTCATTCATAAAAAATGACTATCCTTGTTCTAAAAACAAATTAACCACTGTTAATAAAATTGTAGTTAATTATCGATTACTAAGAGTGAGTTTTACTTTTACAAGTGAGTGTTTTTCTTTTGAGCAGTTCTAGTTCTAGTATTACTTTGTTTATAACCCAAACTTTAAAAAAAATGTGACCAAAAAAGCTGCAATTTAGTTGGCTACTTATTTTAGAATATCAGTAAATTTAAACTGGCCTTTTTTATGGATGATAAAGATTCATGCTCTTTTCCTTATGATCAAATTACAAGGTCGAAAATAGCACTGCCAAGTTAACTCAATCATACAAAAAAGTTTAAAATTCCTTATTTCTTAAAATTGTTTAAAAACCTCAAGCTGGTTAAATTTTTATTTAGGTCCTTAATTTGTAATCCAATTTATTAATGTGTACAATTCAATTGTGGGCAAGTAATGTACTTGTTTATTAATAATATTTATGCAATTTTTTTTTTTTTTTTGCAGAGTATCTTGGCAGCTCCTTTCCCCAAATCTGAAGATGCAGGCAGCCATGCTGAAGAACTCTCTCTGGGTTTCGGAAACCGATCGGCTGCCCTGTTTCATCTACTCAAGAATGAGGTTGGTGGAATTCAGTATTAGTACTTATTTTTAATAAGAAGGTAGTTTATAATACATTGAAGGGTTAAAAATCCACAAAGCTGCAATAAAATTGGGCACATTTCGGGTCACTAATACAATTGTAACTTGTTATACTTACTGCCAGTCATTCTATAAATCGGTTACCTGCACTGCAAAGAGTAGAAATATCTAACTCGTGACGGATGGCCCGGAGTACACTGGGACTGACGTGCTCGTTAAATCTGTGGAGTCCAAAGTCCTGACGGTGTCAGCGTACGATGTCACTCGAAGTTTCCGTTGGGTGTCCGCTCAGGAGTCGACCTCGTCACTTGACCAGGGTTCTAAATTATGAGGCGTTTATTGGCTGTGTTAAAGCTCCTACACGGAGGCTAGAAATAGGCAGCCGGAAACGATTACACTAACACTAACTTGTTATGAAGCAGTAAAAATTGCAATTGTTATTAAAAGTATTAATTTCTGAAAAATTCACGAAAATGTTTTGCAAAAATAAATAACAAGCATTTTAATTAAAAAACACCCTTGTTATTTCTGAATCTTTGTGATCTGGCCACAAATAGATCTTGTCCATTGAGTCCATGCATTCTGGCAAAGTTAATTACAAGAAGTGGAGAGGAACTGATATTTAGGAGAAATTGATGTTTAGATACTATATGTAAAAATAATATCTTTAAAATACAGTAGAGTCACAGTTATCCAAATCCTGATTATCAGAAATTCGGTTTAACCATAAGGCTCCAGAATTTTTTTTGTTGCTAAAATATGAAAAACATAAACCCATTAATAATATAACTCATAAATAGAATGATACATTCATATTTGAATAAATAAAGAAATATACACAAAAAAATACCTTCCTACAAAGTTGGTATTATTCTTCAAATGTGATTTTTTTTTTGCTGCAAAATTTAGGTTCGTTTTAAGGCTTAAGGAAGCATTTCCTAGGCCCCTTTCTTCGGCCAATGAGAACGAGGCTAACACTCTGTGACGTGAAATTTTTTCTTTATGATTTCTGATTATCTGAAAGTTCCTACAGAATCTCGATTAATCGAAAGTGCTCCGGTCCCGTACCTTTCAGATAAGTGGGACTTGATTGTATGTAAAGCTAAATTCTCTTTAAGAATACTTATTAGTTTCCTTGTGAAAAAAGATACATTATGATACATATTTGAATGTAATTATTTTATTTATAACATAGTAGACAGGGTTTTTCTATACAATCCTATATGTAGCTCTAGTATAACATTTATCTAACCAGATAAATATTAACTATTAAACTGTTTATTCATTAAAAATAAATTCCTAATGTGGTGTCTGTCATTTTTCTGATCTCGACATCAGATCCACATCATCGGCCAAAATTTGCATTGAATACCTGATCTTGGACTATTGTTATAAGTAATTTTAATCTACAAGATAGTAAGGACTGATTATTTCAGGCTAAAAATTGTTTAATCTATTGTTGTGTGTGGTTTACCTGCCCATGGCTGTTTTGTTCTCATTTGTTCCAATTCAACATTGATTTCTTTTTGTGGTGTTTATGACGTTGCCGAAATGTGAATCAAATAAAATGAAAATGTTTTGATAACCTTGTCTGCAATTTTTTGGGATATTAAGGCCATAAAGATCTATTAAGGATGGCAGAACTCTAATGCCTCTCAAATTAGCACTCATTGCCGACATTCAAAAATGTGGTTTGGTGTAAGTTGCGTAACAGTTGTCACAGTTTCTATTCACCTTCCTGCCCTCTTTGTCTATTTTCATGCTTCTGTAATGATTGGTTCTTAGTCTGGCAATGTTTTTTGTGGTGGATCTATTTGCCTTTAAATTACAAAGAATGTGCTTTGTTTGAATAAATTTTTCTCTTAATTTATATTTAGCAATTGATTCATCTGCTATATCCCTTTCCAACCCGTCTCGCACGATCGTGCAGGTATTAAAGAGAATGTTCAAGCTCTTCAAAAATACCGAAGCAGCTGACTTGTGCCATTCGTTATTTGTATAAAAATGACTTTGTTTTTTAAAGGAGTTGCTGGCATTGATGCTGTTTAATGCATTTTTTTGCAATAAAACTCCAAATTTAGTCTCGTAGTTTTAAATCAGCGCCACCTGATCGCTGGTCGAAAAGGGTTAGGTGTTTAATAAGGAAAATGCTTTGCATGGTCTTTATGCTTGTACTGTAAAGATGATGATCTAGTTATCAAAAGACTATCATTTAATAAATAAAAATTGCTCTAGTCTTTATTTCCAACTATAAATATTAAAAATATCTTTTAAACTTTTCTACAGGAGTGTCTCAAAGACATTGATAAAGCAGTGGAGTATGAGTATCCCCGGGACTTGAGGTTTAAACTGTTGCAGAGAAAAGGGCAGTGCCTGATCAAGCTCAACCAGCCCACTTCAGCCATCGAAGGTAAATATTATTACAATGTCCTAGTTTTAGCGATGGAATTATTAGGTTAGATTACTCATCGCACTTCCAAAGTGGTATTGAATGACCCCCATATTCACCAGATCTGAACCCTTGCGATTTTTACCGATGGGGTTATTTGAAGAGCAGAGTGTGGCAGACAAGACAAGTCCTACGAACCTTCCAGAGCTGAAAACCGCCATTACAACTACTGCTGTCGACACGATTTACAGTGAGGCCTGCTCACGAGTAATGGTCTTAAGTGCTGTTCTTGTTAAAGATGGAGGGCATTTCAAACCTCTTTATCATTAATTGCCCAATATGTCCATTCAATAAACATCATTAAATTCTTCTTTTGTCTCTTATTTTTTTTTATTTTTTTTCATTTGTTTCAAACATTACCTGCTGGGCCACCCGGTATGAAGAATATGAAGCAGCCTTTTTTTAAAAACTTGTAGGCTGGTCTTACTATCCCAACGACGCTTATAAACTTCCACCTGCATCTGTTAATTTTAGTGTGTTGAATAAAAAAAAATTTAACAGTTCATTCAAGGTGAAGGTGGCTTAAACCAAAATAACCTGCCTTGAACCACACATTTTTTTTTCTGAAAAAAAATTTTTTTTTTTTGTCCCTAATAGCAGCTGTGACTTCAAATCAAAAAAATCCCCACCAACATTAACCCTTTATTTCTAATATAATTAAACTGTTTCATACTTGATTTCTGCTTATTGTATTATTAAAAATACTAGTACATTGCTACACATGCACTGCTATGTTTTGCATTAAAAAGTCATTTTTTCAAAACTTGGAATTAACGACATTTGATAATCGGCTCTTTATTGCTAAGTAAACTAAATTTTGATTTTGTTACAGCCTTAAACGACTCTTTAGTGCTACTAGATGAAGCTCGTTTGGATCCCAAAAGAATGGGTTAGTCACTTTTATTGTACTTGTAATGTAATCTATAAAATACTGGATGACTTTAATTGCTACAGAAATGGTTACTCATTTTTGTGAGTATATTTAGTTATTAAATTTTACGAAATTAATAATAATATTAGATGAAAGTGAATTTAAAAAAATAATTTTTTAGCTTGTTTATTTAGTTAATTAGTTGTCCCTTATTTGAAAATACTAGAGTTTTAATATTTATGTTTTGTATAAGAATTTTTTGTACTATAGAATTAATAAAAACCACCCTAAAGCTAATTTTATATGATTGCTTCAATTTGTGCATCTGTGTCCAGGACAATTTTTAGTAAATACTTAATTTACATTGATGATTTTACTTTTCACAGCTCGACAAAGAAAGGAAGTTGAAGCCTTGATAAAGACTGCCGAAGAAATGGAGCAGTGAGTTAATATTCCTTGCATTTGGGTTACACAGGCCCCTTCATAAAAGATACATTTACATAACTTGCATATTTGTAATATAAAATGAAGGCCGGATTTGTTAAGAAAGGGATTTTTTATTTTAACTCAGGGTTGCCACACTCCTTGAAAACTGCTTGAAAAAAACCATTGATTTTCAAGGCCTTGAAAGTACTTGAAAAACATTATCAACCTTGAGAAGTCCTTAATTTTTTGGCTGTTGTCTTCCAAGGCTGTTTCAAATGTTAATTTTGGCTTCATTAAAACACTTTTTTCAATGTGAATCAGTTTCTATTTTACTTTTTGATTTATTGTTTATGTATTATCCAAGAAGGTGGAGCAAGTGATTTTGGATGGATTTTTTAATAACTAAATAGTTAATCCAACACATATATAAGTTCACTTGAAAGTTAGAGAGCTCTTATTCGTTTTCTAAATAAATTTTTGAAACCTATCTTTAAATTTAGGTGTTGCATGTTTGAATATACAGTCCTTGAAAATGGAGAAATATGTACTTGAAAAGTCCTTGAATAATCATTGGTTTTCTTTTACCAAAGAGTGTGGTAACCCTGTTAACTACAATACTTTTTATTTATGTTAACATTGGAGCAGAACAGCTTTCACATCTGAATACTGGATGGTTTAAACCTGACGATATACTATAATTTAAAAAAATAAATAATTAACCTTACCCCCTAACTATAATATCAAGACTAAAGATGATGTCACGAAAACCCAACGTATCTAAATTTACAGGATTCGAATTCCGCTTACTTGGGTTGCTCAGTTCGTGTGACAAATCAGATTATTTACGGATGATGAATATAACACAAATCAACGTTTACTCCTATCTATTTATTCTCTGAATTTACATTAATGTTTAAAATATTACACGCCGAAAAGTCCAGAAATCAAAACGTTCAACATTTCAAAAGATGTTTTCTCTGGTTCAGTCCAAGTCCGGTCCAGACCAGTTCAATCCAGTTCCAAGTCGAGTTGAGCGGTTTCTATGGTGTTCGCCACAGATAAAGATACATGTGATATATTGCAGAAATCTCTATAAATTATAATATTAACCACACTAGTAACAATTCTTTCTTAATAATTCTCAGTTAATGTCTTTCCGATCCATAAAACAGTTCCCGCGTTTTAATAGGCGTCGGTACATTCTTTCCCAGAGAAATATAGAGCCAGCAGACTTTGTTTTTACTTCTGATACACTCTTCTCAAAACCATTAAACATTGAGTCACTTTCTAATAAGACCTCGAAATGTGAGGTTAAGTGTGCTTTGACAGCCTTTCCCAGCCCTCTTTAACAGCCGTAATGGCTTACGTTTGACTACTTTGAATATTTAATATGAATTAATAAAGATCCATCTCCTTTTTAGAATTGACTACACAAATAGTATTCTTTCCTATGAAGTAGATGTCATTCTACAGTCGCTCGAAAAAATGTCCGAGTACCGTAACCAGTGCAATTTTTTTTCAAAAACACGAAACGACGAAAAAAAATGATTAGCGATGAGGAATGGCTTCGACGGGCGTACACAACACCCGGGAGATGCCTTGAACAGCCCAATGGCGATGACAACGGTCCGATTTATAGACATTACAATGTTTGTCAAAAGTTTTGTCCAACTTGAAAAATTTCACCTTTGGAGGCAGAGTGTCTCTCATTTGTCGAAGACGATAATAGGTTGCTCGGTCTGTGTGAATCAGTTCACCAACCTTCATGTTTCGAATACTTTGAGACACTGCATTCGTCACTACGCTCCACCTGCCATCGTCCAAAGTACGGGACATACATCCGTTGGTGAGTGTAAATCCACTGGGCGCAATACATATCACTGCACGTACCCCACCATGCACGTGGGTACGTACAAACGGTTGACGATGGCTATATCGGGGAAAGCACTTGAAAGACGCCCGGCAATCTGAAGAATGGTTTCTGGGATGCGGGGAACGGTTTCTGGGAGGCGGGGAACTTTTTCTAGGCGGCGGGGAACTTTTTCTAGGAGGCTGGGGAGAATCTGCACGTTCGGTTCCCCACCATGTACGCCGATGGGATGGAAATGGGTTTTGCCTTGGAGATGGAGACTGTGTTTGAGGATCTTGCATCGGGTCTCGCTTGGGAGATGGAGACTGTCTACGAGGAGGCATGGGAGATGTTAGATCTTGCAATGATGAACGATGCGGCAAGGGAGACGGGGGCAACGGGGAAAGTGGAGCTGGTGGAAATGTTATCAAACTCGGGAGACGTGGTGGAGATGGAGTACGACTAGGTGATGATGATGCACTCGATGAAGCAGAGCTGATTGGTGAATAACGTAGAGGAGTATCCATGGTTGAAGGCAGAAGAGTTTTGCAAGTCACAGTGTCAATTGGCTTTACCAAAACCTAATGAAAGCAAAGGGTGGTGAGACTCTATATATAAGCAACATGAAAAAAAAAATTATTATTATTTTTTTTTTTCAAACCTATTCTTAAAGTCTACGTGGTATACCTTGCATACTCTAAGTCCTCCTGCTGTTATCTTTATTCATCCTCACACACTTCATAGCAGCCAGGGTTGTTGTTTGACAAGACTTGGGCTGCATGTTGTGCTTCTAGGGTGGCTGACACGTTAGTGTTTCCCAGATACTGGACTCTGGTTACCAAACTTGGATCATGCTCTGATGGAAAAAGGTTCTAATGGAATCCTCTCGGTAAAAAGTTCCCCCCAGACTTTGATGACCAATCTCGTGGTACATGCGTTTCAAGAGTCGTCTCCTTGTTTCTCTTGGATCAACCATCAACGTTGCAACGTTTTAGATCAACCATCCAATTTAATTTTAAACCCGGCTCCTAGCAAAACAATATTTGGAAACCCAAAAGACTTTCCACCCGTTCAAATTTTTTATGAAGAGCCAGAACAAGAGGCTCCTGTAAATTATTCACTGAAATAAATGTGTGTTATCGCATAGTGTTTTGATTGAAACACCCTTAAAAATGGGGCAAAAGGATGCATTCGATGCATCCTTTTGCCCCATTTTTTTGGTAAAGTGTAAATGCCAACGTTGGTGCAAGAGAAACAAGGAGACGACTCTTGAAACGCATGTACCACGAGATTGGTCATCAAAGTCTGGGGGGAACTTTTTACCGAGAGGATTCCATCAGAACCTTTTTCCATCAGAGCATGATCCAAGTTTGGTAACCAGAGTTCTGGAAAGTGGCACCAGGCAATTGATACCAAGTCTATAAAAACCATTGAGTAAGAAGTGGACAAAGAAAAGTAGGTAGTGAAAAAAAAAAAAATTTTTTTCTAGTGGGTATATAAGCCAGACACACTCTTCATGCCACAAGAGTTTTTAAAGTTTCATACATTGAGATCCTATTTTGAAATTTCCTTCATTGTTATTCGTCAAAAGATGTCGATGGTCGACTACGTTGCAACTTGCTCTTTTATGTGGATCAACAAATGTGTCTGCCGTCCAAGATTGCTTTCGTGTCCGTCCACAAGCCTTCGGTTGTGTTTACCGTCGAACCAGCCCCAGCACTTGTTACGTTTCCATGCAAGATGTTTTATTGAACATGTCTTTGCCTGCCAACCCATTCGACGTGAAAGAGGAACCGGGCGAAGCTTTCGTCGTCCCCGTGTGGGACATAGAACGATACATCAGAGAGTTTCACACCAAGGATTGGAACGTCAAGATATTTGGGTAAAGGGCATCGTTGGATGTATGGATATTGCCACGTACAACTACCTGTTTCCCTTGCTTCCACTGGGCACTGTCCAGTATCTGGGAAACACTAACGTGTCAGCCACCCTAGAAGCACAACATGCAGCCCAAGTCTTGTCAAACAACAACCCTGGCTGCTATGAAGTGTGTGAGGATGAATAAAGATAACAGCAGGAGGACTTAGAGTATGCAAGGTATACCACGTAGACTTTAAGAATAGGTTTGAAAAAAAAAAAAATTTCATGTTGCTTCTATATAGAGTCTCACCACCCTTTGCTTTCATTAGGTTTTGGTAAAGCCAATTGACACTGTGACTTGCAAAACTCTTCTGCCTTCAACCATGGATACTCCTCTACGTTATTCACCAATCAGCTCTGCTTCATCGAGTGCATCATCATCACCGAGTCGTACTCCATCTCCACCACGTCTCCCGAGTTTGATAACATTTCCACCAGCTTTGCAAGTCTCTGAGTTTTGCAAGTCACAGTGTCAATTGGCTTTACCAAAACCTAATGAAAGCAAAGGGTGGTGAGACTCTATATAGAAGCAACATGAAATTTTTTTTTTTTTTTTTTCAAACCTATTCTTAAAGTCTACGTGGTATACCTTGCATACTCTAAGTCCTCCTGCTGTTATCTTTATTCATCCTCACACACTTCATAGCAGCCAGGGTTGTTGTTTGACAAGACTTGGGCTGCATGTTGTGCTTCTAGGGTGGCTGACACGTTAGTGTTTCCCAGATACTGGACAGTGCCCAGTGGAAGCAAGGGAAACAGGTAGTTGTACGTGGCAATATCCATACATCCAACGATGCCCTTTACCCAAATATCTTGACGTTCCAATCCTTGGTGTGAAACTCTCTGATGTATCGTTCCATGTCCCACACGGGGACGACGAAAGCTTCGCCCGGTTCCTCTTTCACGTCGAATGGGTTGGCAGGCAAAGACATGTTCAATAAAACATCTTGCATGGAAACGTAACAAGTGCTGGGGCTGGTTCGACGGTAAACACAACCGAAGGCTCATGGACGGACACGAAAGCAATCTTGGACGGCAGACACTTTTTGTTGATCCACATAAAAGAGCAAGTTGCAACGTAGTCGACCATCGACATCTTTTGACGAATAACAATGAAGGAAATTTCAAAATAGGATCTCAATGTATGAAACTTTAAAAACTCTTGTGGCATGAAGAGTGTGTCTGGCTTATATACCCACTAGAAATTTTTTTTTTTTTTTCACTACCTACTTTTCTTTGTCCACTTCTTACTCAATGGTTTTTATAGACTTGGTATCAATTGCCTGGTGCCACTTTCCAGAACTCTGGTTACCAAACTTGGATCATGCTCTGATGGAAAAAGGTTCTGATGGAATCCTCTCGGTAAAAAGTTCCCCCCAGACTTTGATGACCAATCTCGTGGTACATGCGTTTCAAGAGTCGTCTCCTTGTTTCTCTTGCACCAACGTTGGCATTTACACTTTACCAAAAAAATGGGGCAAAAGGATGCATCGAATGCATCCTTTTGCCCCATTTTTAAGGGTGTTTCAATCAAAACACTATGCGATAACACACATTTATTTCAGTGAATAATTTACAGGAGCCTCTTGTTCTGGCTCTTCATAAAAAATTTGAACGGGTGGAAAGTCTTTTGGGTTTCCAAATATTGTTTTGCTAGGAGCCGGGTTTAAAATTAAATTGGATGGTTGATCTAAAACGTTGCAACGTTGATGGTTGATCCAAGAGAAACAAGGAGACGACTCTTGAAACGCATGTACCACGAGATTGGTCATCAAAGTCTGGGGGGAACTTTTTACCGAGAGGATTCCATTAGAACCTTTTTCCATCAGAGCATGATCCAAGTTTGGTAACCAGAGTCCAGTATCTGGGAAACACTAACGTGTCAGCCACCCTAGAAGCACAACATGCAGCCCAAGTCTTGTCAAACAACAACCCTGGCTGCTATGAAGTGTGTGAGGATGAATAAAGATAACAGCAGGAGGACTTAGAGTATGCAAGGTATACCACGTAGACTTTAAGAATAGGTTTGAAAAAAAAAAAAATAATAATTTTTTTTTCATGTTGCTTATATATAGAGTCTCACCACCCTTTGCTTTCATTAGGTTTTGGTAAAGCCAATTGACACTGTGACTTGCAAAACTCTTCTGCCTTCAACCATGGATACTCCTCTACGTTATTCACCAATCAGCTCTGCTTCATCGAGTGCATCATCATCACCGAGTCGTACTCCATCTCCACCACGTCTCCCGAGTTTGATAACATTTCCACCAGCTCCACTTTCCCCGTTGCCCCCGTCTCCCTTGCCGCATCGTTCATCATTGCAAGATCTAACATCTCCCATGCCTCCTCGTAGACAGTCTCCATCTCCCAAGCGAGACCCGATGCAAGATCCTCAAACACAGTCTCCATCTCCAAGGCAAAACCCATTTCCATCCCATCGGCGTACATGGTGGGGAACCGAACGTGCAGATTCTCCCCAGCCTCCTAGAAAAAGTTCCCCGCCGCCTAGAAAAAGTTCCCCGCCTCCCAGAAACCGTTCCCCGCATCCCAGAAACCATTCTTCAGATTGCCGGGCGTCTTTCAAGTGCTTTCCCCGATATAGCCATCGTCAACCGTTTGTACGTACCCACGTGCATGGTGGGGTACGTGCAGTGATATGTATTGTGCCCAGTGGATTTACACTCACCAACGGATGTATGTCCCGTACTTTGGACGATGGCAGGTGGAGCGTAGTGACGAATGCAGTGTCTCAAAGTATTCGAAACATGAAGGTTGGTGAACTGATTCACACAGACCGAGCAACCTATTATCGTCTTCGACAAATGAGAGACACTCTGCCTCCAAAGGTGAAATTTTTCAAGTTGGACAAAACTTTTGACAAACATTGTAATGTCTGTAAATCGGACCGTTGTCATCGCCATTGGGCTGTTCAAGGCATCTCCCGGGTGTTGTGTACGCCCGTCGAAGCCATTCCTCATCGCTAATCATTTTTTTTCGTCGTTTCGTGTTTTTGAAAAAAAATTGCAGTGGTTACGGTACTCGGTCATTTTTTTGAGCGACTGTACTTCATACATGCAAACATAGATTTTTTGGCACAAGTAGTTTTACTGTGTAAAATTTCACAGGTGGGAGATCTTGCTTCATCAGAATAGTACACCTATCTGACATCATTGCAGAAAATAGTGATTTTGTTTTCAGTTAGAAGTGAAGAAGGAATTTGTTTGATATTCAATTTAAGAAAGACCTATTCAATTTTAATCTTGAAACTTAAAAAAAAATGTTTGTTATTTTTTAGTCAACCACATGCACTGTTATGAAGCCCAGTGGCTTTAGTGGTAGTGCTTCGCGCTGCCATGCCACTGGTCTGGGGATTGAATCCCGGGTTGGGCGAGGTTGACCCATTCTTTCATCCCTTGAGTGGGTTGATAAAATGAGTACTAAGCATGCTTGGGAACTAAACACTGGTGGTACCGCATGAGGCTGACCACCTTATTGGGACATATGCCTAGCACCCCAGAGCCCTACGTCACGAAAGCTGAAATGGGCACGGTAGCCTTGGCCCAGTAATGAACTGTTGCGCCGAGGAGTAGTACATGCACTGTTAAAAATTTGGTGCTTGGCTTCAGTAGAAATATGGTTCCATGTAGCTTCAACAGCTCTGTGACAAAATGTTTTAGCACATTTTCGGTATTCCCTGAACCAAGTTTTTGTTTTCAAAAGCTGAATGGTTCAACCAAATGCCAAGAACACTGTAACACATTTCTCTACACAGCCGTTGCAGATACTAGGAACCATTATTATAATAAAACCAAGTACAAAATTTCTAGCAGTATATAACAAAGTGGCATCCTAGATCAAAGGCTTGCTTCTCTTGTACTTAAGGGGGAATGGGCGCGCTGGACTGGGGGTTTCCAAACTCAAGTGCCTCAATGTTAATCCACTGGGAAAGAGCTATTTTCTCTGCCACATTTCTCCGGCTGTATTGAATATTTTTGCAAACATTTTTAAAAATAATAAATGTAGATAATTTGCAGGTCTCTATAATCCCACTTTTTTTTAAAATTGCTTCAAATACTTTTTGTGAAATTATTTATTCAAAATTTATAAAAAATTTCGAATCAATTTTTAAAAGTGGGATTGTCGGGACCTGTAGGTCAACTAAATTTATCACATAAAAAAATCTGTTTGTAAAAATATTCAATACAGCTGGATAAATGTGGCAGAGAAATTTTTTTTTCTCCATTGGAATAACACTAATGCGCTTTGCTTTGGAGAACCACAATCCAGCGCACCCATTCCCCTTAAGTCTACGTAAAAAATACAGTTCTTAGTATAGAAAGTGTAATAGAGTTATGTACAAACCTGTTACTCATAATTTTTTCTCTTCAGAGCAAATGTGGAAGAGCCATCCGCAGAAAATCCTATTCTACCATTGAAATGTGGTCCTCATCCATCCATTGAATCCGCCTCAAGCTCTATCGACATCAAATACGAAAAACAGAAGGGGAGACACATAGTGGTTTGTAGAATTCATATTCATGCTGTTACTTTTAAAATGGGTTTGACTTTTTGTTGTAAAATTATTATTTTAAAGATATTTGAACCCATTTCAAAAAGTAGGATTATGGAGCTTTATAAACCAGATGCATTTATCATATAAAAAACATGTCGGTAAGATTTTTAATACAATCAGAGTAATGTGGCTTAGAAAATTATTTTTTTCATTGGATTGACACTGAGTGAGACACTTCGGTTTGGAAACACACTCCCCTTAGGGCGCGCTGGACCATGGGTTTCCAAACTAAAGTGCATCAGTGATCCAATAGTAAAAAAAATATTTTCTTTGCCACATTTCTCCGGCTGTATTGAATATTTTTTACAAACTTTTTTTTTTGTAAATTGTAAATGTTCATAACTTGCAGGTCTCTATAATCCCACTTTTTGAAATTGATTGTAATATTTTGTGTAAAATTATTTATTGAATTTAAAAAATAATATTCGTACCAATTTCAAAAAGTGGGATTGTCAAGACCTGTATGTAAACTACATTTATCACATAAAAAAATCTGTTTGGAAAAAGTATTCTATACAGCTGTAGAAATGTGGCAAAGAAAATATTTTTTTCTCTATTGGATTAAACATTGAAGCACTTTGCTTTGTAGACCCGCCATCCAGCACGCTCATTCTCCTTTAAAGCTGATACCAAAAACTTAACTAGTCCTGTTTAGTTTAATGGACGAGTCCCATTTTGGTCTATACCAAATAAGTCTGCAGATGTTTTCCTGCTTCGTACGTTTCTTTTCTCCTGCCCTGTGAAAAGCCTATGATAGTAGTTTCACTGTAATATTTTGTTACCAATAAAAATGTTTTTTTTTTGGATGTGTGTGTGTGGTGATGGGGGGGGGGGGAGACTCTTGTTCTCTTATTTGGCAGCATGTTATATATTTCTTGCCAATAGTAATCTTCCCTTCAGGAACTAAATTAATGTTCCCATTATTTCCTTTTTTACTTACATTTGGACATTTTTTTTCTGTAATGGGGCTGCAACATTGGCGATTAAGCCTTTGCAGGCATATTCCCCAGAACTGAGAGCCATTTTTTTTTGTAGAACCATCTAGATGACTCTCGCTGCTAATTTTGATGCACAGATTACAATGAATCTGAGCTCTCTGTGGATGTTAAAGTATGCCGAGGTTTAATTTTTCGAGATAACCCAATCCAAATGGGTCCTCTAGGGATCTTTTACATGCCATATAATCATATGACATGCGTGCCCAAGATATCATGCGTGACTAAGATATTGCAGCTTATCTGTAAACAGCAGAATTTTTTACAAGCATGCAAAGCTATGGCGTAGCAAAGAGCAACCAAGTAATATTACGTTGGCAATCCCGGTTAGATTATTGCAGTCTTACTATTTTACTCTTAAATTCAATATTTTGTTTAACATATAATAGAATTGTTTTGCAACCCTGTGTTTCAACCCTGAACTGTTATTCTGTGCTAGAAATCCTAACATAAGTCTAAATGCCCCTCATGCAATCAATGTAATACATAATGCTCAAGTATCAGCCTTGTCACTGGACCACAGTTTAAAATGTTGAGACCCATCACCAATAGCCCATGTGAAGCACCAAGAAGACATTAATCTCACCCAAATCAAGCCTTCAATTTATGTCTTGATTACTTTTTTCCAGGCTAATCAAGCAATCTCTCCTGGTGACACACTGTTTGTTGAAGAGCCTTATGCTTCAGTTTTGTTGCCCGCTCATTATCCTACTCACTGTCATCACTGCTACGTTAAGGTCTTAGCTTTTGTTCCGTAAGTTGTGAAAGCATTTTGTTACATTTTTTTTTAATGCAAGAGCACTTGAGTATTATACATCATTGGCTCCCATGCCAAAGCATGAGATAGGAGCAAAAACATAAACTGAAAACTGAATAATAAAAAAAAGAACTGATGCGATCATGCAAAACTAATGCAACTAAATACAAAACAAATACGAATCTGAATGCGAACATAACAGAAACATCAGTCATAGGATGACAATTGCATCCTCTCCCTAGCCTGCCAATATCGATAGTACAATTTTTTCTTTCAATGAAGAACAATTCAGTATAATCTTTGTCCATTTCACCATTCTGATTGCACAAAGGACTGTTATATACCGATGCGGAATAGTTGTTAAGTAAGAGTCTTAAGCAAGTCCAGTCTCTAAGAGAAGCCGCTACTGCAATTGAGCTTGGAAAGTCTGAGATTTTATGGATTGTGTCCTTCCATTTCTTGTTCTTGATTTCTTCTAAGGCTAATTCCATTCATGACAGACATGACATAAGACAACTTCCTTGGCTCTTAAAAAGTACTAAAATGTTAATTGACTGTTAAAAAATTACGATGGGGTGATGCAGATAAAGGTCTTGATTATAAAAAAACGCTAAAATTTTCATTCAAGAGAAAATACTTGAAATTAATTGGGTTAAAACATGCCGTGACTGACATGACAAAATTGAGACACAGATTTTGGGTAACCTTATATTATTAAAATTTACTCTTAACTGGTATATGCATTTCAAGTCTAGAATTTTTTTGGAATCAATATAAGATTCTGATGTGCCAACCAGAAATAAAACAATTAAGAAATTTATAAATAGTAAAATATTATAAATATTTATTAGCGTGACTGACATGACAAACGTGACAGACACAACAAAGTTTTGATGTTCTATATTTAACTCAAATCTTAAATTTAAAGTTCGAATTTTTTACGAACTGTTTATTTTGAGGTATAAAAAGAGAAAATAAAGTGTCAAGAATTTTTGCCTAGTAGATTTTGTTTAAAATAAAAAAATTCAAATTAAAAAAATTATGTCCATGGCGCATTTTCGTGGAATCAACCCTAATAAATGCATTTTGTAACATAATTATATCCTTAATGAGAGTTCATTTGACCCAGCATATTAAGATACTTTTCATCTATTTTGTTGGCTTCGAATTTTTAGTAAAAATTGATAACAGATTCTTTTTTACTGTATGATCCATGCTTGAAAATATAATAATTTTTTTTAAGTCTTAATATTCATCATAAATTAAGAAAATAGTTATATAAGATCGCTAGTGATATTTAAAATAATCTAAATTATGAAAGTTTTGAAAGCCCTTAAAGCTGTTTTTTTTTTAAAAAATTCTTAATCCTGGGGAAATCACTTGTTTTTTTTATGTTTTGAAGATATTGTTTGCAAATTATTTTTTACTAGATAATCTATGCTGCATATTGTAATTAATTTATCATTTAGATTTGTTAATTTTGTTAGTTAGTAATTCCTGTTTGTCTTACCTAAAAACTAAATTATTCATATAAGATCTTCAGTGACATTATATCTGAATCTAAATTTTGTAACAGTTTTGAAAGCCTTTAAAATTATTATTTTATTCTTAATCCTGAGTAAATAATTTGTTTTATTTTTTTTTATCTTTTGAAGTTAAAAAAAAAGGATGGTCAATTACCGTCTTATTCTGGCTAATTTGCCTTTGACCACACAAAAAGCAGATAATAATGCACTAATGTATTAAAGAAAAGATAAAAAGAAAATTAGATTTCAATTTTTTTCGGTGTGTTGCTGTTTAAATAAGAAATTCTTCAACTGTTGCTTCCAGTTAAAGTAAAATTATTAATAAGTTAATTTTTAGTAATTTGTTGTTGTTACTAATTTCCATCTGGTCTGACGGAGTCAGACCAGATCAATAAATCCCTTGACATAAAGAAAGTCCGAAACCAAAAGGGGGGAAGAAAAAATGTCTTCCCAATCCAGTCCTAAACAATCAAGAATATGATCAGGTGATGCCTGGATTTGCTGACACTTAGGGCAAGGAGGGAAGATCTTTTGATTAGCAGAAAACTTGAGACTTTTCAGGTGTCCACTGGCTAGTCTGGACAAGCAGGTGTTAGTCTGTCTGTCACCAGGGAGAGAGAGAGAGAGTCCGGGCTTTTTTGCTTTGTACCAGTAGTGAGTCGGAGGTTGTAGCCAAATTTGTTTGTTTTTGTCCTTTTGCCTTGAGAATAATTCAAGGTATGTGAGGTTTGAGGTGGTAGGGACTGAGTTATCTAGTCCCTGCTTCGCTAGAGTGTCTGCAAACTCATTACCTTTGATGTCGATATGGGATCCATTGGAAGCGCACATCATGCTGTTGGGAAAGGTGGAATTTTAAATTATTAATTTAAAAATGTAAAATGATGCATTACATTTGCAAATTTATAATAACAAAAATATCTGTCAATTATTGATCTATTAATTATTATTTAAATGGCTGTATAAATCCATTAATTATTTTCATTTCATATTAAATGTTCCAAAATGTTAGTTTGGAACTTTTTCTTATGTCATTCGATAAGTTAACTGTACCTTTACCTACCTTTCAGCTGCCATCAGTGTTCCCAAGTACGTTACTGCAGCCAGGAATGTGTGGACCTATCATGGGAAAAGTATCATAAGTGGGAGTGTGGAAATTTAGACTCGTTACATTCTGTAAGTTGTCTAAGTTCTGCCTTCTTTTTTACAGTGCACAGGGTTGCCATGGTCCTTAAAAAGTGCTTGAAAAAAAATTGCTTAAGTTCTTGAAAGTGCTTGAAAAACACTATCCACCTTGAAATGTCCTTAATTTTTTGGACTGCCGAATTCATCTTGAAGTGTTTCAAATGTTAATTTTTCCTTCATTAAAAAAACTTTTTCAATGTGAATCAGTTCCTATTTTATTTTTTGAGCTATGCTCTCTCTATTTTGAGAGCTCTGAGTCGTTTTCTAAATGAATTTTTAAAAAGTATTGTGAATTTTAGGTCTTGCATGTTCAAATGTATAGTCCTTGAACATGGTGAAATACATCTTTGAAAAGTCCCTAAATAGTCCTTGATTTTATTTTACCAAAAAGTGTGTAAACCCTGACAGGGCAATCTGTTAAATTTCTTAGAAATTTCCTGGTGATTGGTTTCTAGATTTTGATATGTTTTAAAAGTAAATTTATCTATTTGTCCCAAAACGTTTTCTAATCAAACCGCAGTAATATAAAGATGTTAAAATATTTTTCGCAATGAAAAAATCATGCAATATCTACAAAAAAAATTGAATGATAGTAATTGTTTTAACTTTATTTAAATAAGGTGAAAGCTTAATTCCAGACTATAAATACAAACTTAACTCAGAGTTGCAGTTTAGAGTAAGTAGGGTTTTTTTTTAGGTTAACAATGTTTTATCTTTTTAATAGGTGGGGATTGCTCATTTAAGTTTGAGAGTTATATTAACCGCTGGATTGGACTTCATACAAGGTATGATAACCTTTTTTCAATTTGTTGACAATATACATTGTGAAAATTGTTTTTTTACAGTGATGAGAATTCTGTTCAAATTGCGACAGGAAACTCCAACTTTGGTATATTGTTCTAATTGTCTCTCTCTCTATTGCTTCTTTGTAATGGGGCTGCAACACTGACGGTCAAGCCTTTGCAGTCTCGGCATATTCCCAAGGAACTGAGAGCAATTTTTTTTGTGGCACCATCTAGGCGACTCTCACTACCAATTTTGATGTGCAGATTGCAATGAATCTGAGCCCTGTGTGGATGTTAAAGCATGCCGAGATTTAATTTTTCTGAGAGAACCAAGCCAAATGGGCCCTCCAGGGATCTTTTACATGCCACATAATCATATGACATGCATGTTCAAGATTTTCCCACCCAGAAAATCTGACAACTCGCTACATTACAGTGAATCTGAGCTCTTTGTGGATGTTAAGGCATGCAGAGATTTAATTTTGCCAAGAGAACCCAAGAAAAATGGATACTCAAGGGGTATTTTACATGCCACATAATCATATGACATGCGTGCCCTTGATTTTTCCATCCAGAAAATTCGACTCAGCCGGGGCTTGAACCCACGAACTTGGGCTTATGAGGCAGACACGTTGAACCTCTTGCCACTGAGCCACTCTTGCTCTAATTGTAATAATTATTGATTGATTTTTAGTTTGGCTGTTATGCTACAATGGAAAAATCGAATTAGGCATCTGATACCAAAAAATGTAAAATTATTTTTTATAAAAAATATTGAAGGAACTTTTCGGTAGTTTTCACTGTTTCCTTAACTATGTAGTTTGATAACCATGTCCGTAGAAACTGCAAGCAACCAATAGTTGTTGGCAAGTAAGTTATTATTGCCATCCCTGTTTTGCATTAATTACAATTTACGTAAATACAATGAAGTTTTTCTTATTAACATATTTATTTATTTAGATTGCCATATAGTAATTTAAGTACATTTAAACTTGCCTTAAAAACAAAATATTTTACAGATCGTAACCCCTCATTCTGCACTTACAACTTAAGTCATGATTGGGGTTTTCCTGTCCAAAACTAATATTTCCCATCCCAGTGGGAAAAACCGGTAAATAACAGGAAAAATTGGTAAATACGGGTAAAATTGGGTAAAGCCTCTTTCTTTCAGAATAAAAAATGGGAAATGCCATTTTTCTTGGATATACCTTATCTGGGAAATTCCTTTTAATTACAAAGTTTTCTAAAAGTAAAATCAGTTGTTCTTTTGTTTACATCCTCATTTTTGCATTATGGCTGTGACTGCAATTATGCCATTGTCTGCGTGGGAAAACCCTTTCGTTAATGCATTTTTAATCCTTCTCATGCCCACCATAGCCGTTAGTTTGCCAAGGCCTAACCAAGTCGTTCGATATTTCAAAAAAATATTAGTAGACATAACTCAATATTTACCTTACGCAATATTTTAATGAATATTTACCACAGACAATATTCTAATTATTTATGTTTAGGAAAATGGAGTCCTTATATAATAAACAAGATAAATAATTATCATGGTACTATAGATGTAAAATAACTAAGGAAGGTTTGCCTAATTTTAAAAATATGGAGGCCATGATAAATATTAATTTTTTTAAATTATTTTAATTAGTTCCATTAAATAGCATTTAGTAATTGTTGTTTCAATATTTGAGTTTTTCCCAGGACGGTAAATAACGGTTTTTACCATGGTCTTTACTGGTTGTGGTAAAAACCATGCTAACCCTGGTTTAAGTTGATGTGGGGTTTTATAAATTATATATTTTTATTTCCTTGCAGAGCATCGAGACGAGCTGGTGAAATCAGCAAATTCCTTATATCCATTTGATTTCCCCGATGGAAGGTATCGGAACAACTACTTTTCAGTATTTCATTTGGTGGCCCATGACGATATGCCGACTGATGACACATTTCAATATACACTGGTAAACATCTTTAAACCTTTGAGAGATTAAATTTTCGGTGAAAACTTTTTTTGCTGCATGGGTTTTTTTATTTAACTTTACCTCAGTGTAATGTATTAATATTATTTAAAAAAATATTTATGTAGTAAATGGCTTTATAAACCTTCCCAATTCTTTAAATTTCAAAATGTAGTGAAATTTAATAAATTTAATTGTATGCATAGCTAAGAAAACAGTCTCCTAAGGGGGCAAAATAATGCAAACCTCTTTTGGGTTAACTTAATGTAAACTCTTCTTCATAGCATTCTTACTTCCATACATAGAAAAAAATTGCTCGATACTCAAATGTCTTTTTTTTTTTAACTTTTTAAAAACCATAAATTCTAAACTTTAGAAAAAGTTACAGGCAAACTTTTAATCCACTAACCTAGCAATTCATTTATTAATTATTTTTATAGCTTATAGTGTCCATAAAAGAATGTCCGTGCTTTAATGGTATATTACAGGAGTTTATTTTATACTAAATATAACAAATCATACATGAAATTGAAGGAAAACTAACCTAGTTTTTCCTATAAGTGCTCAATGTGTGCGTCTTTAGTGATATGGCACACATCCAAACCAAAATGCAATTCTTCCCTTACTGTCTGCAGCAAGTACAGAGTAATGGAATAGATGAAACTGCAACTGTGAAAACAATGTAGCGTATCTGAAACTGTTGGAGTTATTCTTTATTTGTCACCTTCAACCACAACTATCGAACGAATACAGCTGATACAGTAGACTCCCACTTAACCGGCCTCCGTTTAACCGGATCTCCGCTTTAACCGGGCTGAAAATTTTCACCCTTAAAATGTTAAAACTAGCTAAAATTACAAGTTTTTGGTTATTTCAATCGGTTTTCAGTGCCGCACATCGACCGCCAAGTCATTGAATTTCCAAACCTCGACAAAAAAAAGTTCAGATTTTTTTAAGGGTATGTAATCAAAAATGCAAAATGCTAATAATAATATATCAAATAACCAGAAAAATGACATCTTATTTCAATTGTACATGTATTTCATGAGGCAAATATCATCAATAAACAGAAGTGCAATCAAATAAACATCTAAATTTCAATTTATTTCATTTCTCCGGTTTAACCGGCTTACCATCGGTCCCGTTTAAGCCGGTTAAGAAGGAGTCTACTGTACTATTACAATTTGAAACTCGGACATTCTTTTACCGACACCCTGTATAGTAAATTTACAAGGAAATAAGGAATAGCTACTAATCAAGCAAAAGCCATCTTAAAGTGATAAGCTATATGTGGGAAAGAGTATAATTTAATAAACTTAACTTAGATATTTTCTGAAAGCATATAGATAGCCCACTCACTGTTTTTATTTCCTCCCAGGTAATAAGTCTTATTTTTGAAATTGCTAAATGTATTCAATTCTGCATGCTCTCATTGTCTGACAGTGTTGAAATGTTTCTCATTTTTATTCCGAATAACCTTATGTTTTTGCATGTCATCTTTGTCTTTCGAACGGTAAAATTTGGCTAAGCACACATTACACACACAAAGTTACAATTAAAAGCACCAAATGCTTAAAAAAGCTGAAATCGAGCTTTATTATTTTAATTTATCACATATCGTGCAGTTAATACATTAACCTCAAATCAATTTATAGTTAAAGTTTAAAATAATCTTTTAATTTTGCCATTTCAGACTGCCCTCCTACTTCTGATGCTATTGGATCGCCTCAACTATTTTTCAACTCTAGAAAACCAATCATTGCGTGAACGACTAGCCATCAATAGAGTTGGCTCCGCCCCTTCTACGCCCACTCACAAGTCTAGAAGTCCTGCCCACTCACGCCTATCAGTCAACTCGGTGAGGAATAATCTCATGTATTGGTTATGGTCACTGCATATTATCACAAAGATTAGAATAAATACACCGTTCAAACTAACAATAAAATTTAATTAGTAGACAACAGAATGCAGAACTGCCCACTATCTGGTGGGACCTAGGTTTTATAGTTACATAGAATATTCTTGAATAATCGAAATAGAATAGTAAAGAAAGATCTAAAATCATCCCGATTCTAGGCAAATAAGTAATAATTTTGTTTAAGATTTCCTTATATTACGCGAACTGGTTGGGAATCGAACCCGGGCCATCCGCGTGGTAGGTGACCATCCTACCATTAGACCATCGATGCATGATGGCAGTTCTCCTCTATTAATCTAAATAGAGTTGTGTCAACCTTGGTCAATATGATAACAAGTTTTCACTAAAGTCATTAATCTGGTGAATGCAGCAAGAATTGAGAATAGCTAACTTGACATAACTGCTAGTTGCGGTGTTGTGCACATTCTAGTACAATTTCATGTTTATTGCTTATAATATTAACGTTGATTACCGTAATTAAAGTAAAATTCTGTGACAAAGCCATTCCATTCCGCCAATGTGCAATGACAACTGTAATTAATAATTGCTCAGTAAATTTTTTTTAATGTTTTGAAAGACTATTAAGATTTCTGTGTTAAACTGGTCTCTAGCAAAAATGCCTTTGAAACATCCTCTAAATGGATATTTTTTCCTCTAATGGGGCTGCAACATTGGCGGTAAAGCCTTTTGCAGACTCGGCATATTCCCCAGAACTGAAAGTCATTTTTCTGTGGCACCATCTAGGCGACTCTTGCTATCAATTTTGACCCTCAGATAACAATGAATCTGAGCACTCTGTGGATGTTTAAATATGCCAAGATTTAATTTTACCAGGAATCCAAGACAAGTTGATTAGTTTTGCTTTATCAGTTATGCCATTGTTTGAAGTTTGGCAGAAGGAGTATTAAATTAAAAATTATTGAGGGAGGATGTTGCAATGGAAAGTCATTTACAATTTATGTTTGAAAATTCCGGTCTCGCTATAGTCCTTCTGATTACAACGCAAGCAAAACTTCAAAAACACTTTCTTCTCTTGCAACATAACGTGTCTGTTTAACACTTTCAGTCCCAGTGATGCTATTTGGAATCGTTATGTTTCTGATCATAATAGAAAAAAATAATTGGGCTGACATCAATTGGGATTAATAAAAAGTATTTTCTAATAGAAAAAGTTTGAAGAATCGAATGATATGCATTTTGATAGCATAAATGGCTATAGACGATTTTTTTTCTAAAATTATGATGCCAAAATGTCATTGGGACTGAAAGAGTAAATACACATTTTGTTTGAAGCTTTGTTGTGAGGTAAGTTGCAATGAGAAAGTTGCATGAATTTTAAGTTCATTGACAGACAATAGTCCTTTCAAAAACACGTTAAATGCTATTTTTAACACTAGTAAAAAAGTTATTAAATTAGTCAGTAATTGACTTTTAAGTAGGGGATACATTACTTCCGGTAAAAACAATCGCAATTCTCTTGCAATGCGTAATGTTGTCAGGTTGGCATCATTATGCATGGTATTAGGTTGGAATATATAACTTCTGGTACAAACAATCACAATCTTCTTGCAATGCGTAGTGATGTCAGGTTGCCTTTTTTTTGTCCATTGGCGTGCAATCGTTAACCAACTTTTGTATAATATAGCTGTTGAAAATAATAAATGTGTTTTTGAATGATCCCATCTAGGAAAATTGTATCTTTAAAAAAGTGTCTTTTCTAAGTTCCAGTTATTCTCATCAGATTTGGTAGATCTTCTACAAATATTTTGATTGATCCAACAATTGACTAGGTTTGAAGTGTCAACAGCGTTCTCTTGTACCATTTTGAATTCGACAACCAAGCAAGGAACAAACTGTTCTAATTTATTTTCAAAAACTGGTTTAAGTGAGCAGTTTGTTCTTTTGAATAGAACATTTTGGAAACGGTTGCATATTTCGCTAATGATCGACATGCTAACTGAAGTGCCATTTTTAGAAAAATCACCAAATGCTGTCCAGTTATCTCAGACGGCATTTTCGGTGACATGATTTTCATGGAATTTTACTATGCATTGACTTGAATTTTCGAGTAAAACTAATATTTTTTATGATTTTTAAACTTATACTTAAATGTGCAGCTTTTAAGTTCCAGAAAATGATATAAGTATGGCATTTTGGGTAGGATGCAAGTTTCTCATTGCTTTCTATCCAGTCAAAACCCAAGTAGGGTGAGGAAAAAAAGCAATGTCACGCTATTTCCTAGAAAACACAGTGAGGGGCTAGTGGTGGAAAATGATTTTGAAACTTGCGTTGTGATCAGAAACATTATAGTTGTTCTGTTTTTAGCCTACTTTCTTTTTTTAATTCAAAAGAATTAAATTTAAAAAAAAAAAAAGCAGGTATTGACATGTGGTCGATGTCTGTCTGTCCGTACCCCCCTTCAAAAATTTGTTCTATCAATCGGATCTTAAAAATTCTTCTTTTGTTAGAAAGGTATGACCTCAGAGACCCAAATTTCATTCTTTTTGTCTGTACGTCCGGACGGACAAATCTATCTGTTGGCGAATTTCCTATTGAATTAGCATTGAAATTCAATTTTGAGTTTAAATTATAGCTGGATGCTGTGTTTAGCCATTTTTTTTAATGTCTATAAATGAAGTGTAGAAACAATTGTTTATGTTATTTGCTGTTAGGAACCTAGTTGTTTCCCTATTAGAATTTCAGTAAGTATTTAAGAAACATTAAAGTAGGCTATTTTAGTTCTTTTTTAAGAACTTCTTGTTTACACAAGCTTTGTTCTTTTTACTGAATCTTTCCTCAATGAGGAATGAGGAATGTTTATTTTTTACTGAACCTCTGAACTCACGCTAACATTAATTTGCCTTATATACCACCAGGTTGACGACACCGATTTCCAGCCCGGTCCCGCATCCCTTGAGATATTCGTTGGTGGCCTGATGTTACGGCACATTTTCCAGTTCATCTGCAACGCCACCGCGGTCACAGAGCTACAAACCAGTGGCGCCAGCACCAGTTCTGTGCTTAACCAGCGCCAGGTGAAGGTGGCTTCTGGCATATACCCGACAGCTAGTCTCATGAATCATTCGTGCAATCCGTCTGTCATATCTAGGTGAGTGTTATTCAGAAAATATCTTCAATTTTGTGCATGATACATTCGAAGATTGGCGAGGTTATGTCGATTATTGGTGCAAATAGTTTATTTGTGCAAATTTGCATGTTTTGATGAGATTTCAAGAGGCCCACCTTCTTTAGAATCATACACATCACAAACTAAACACAGCGTGACAATGGGAAATTGTGAAACAGGATCTCTGGAAAGGGATTCTGAGGAAGGGGGTAAGAAAGAAACATTATTCTGTTGCTCAGCCGGAGCTCGAACTTGCAATCTTGAGCTTATGAGGTGGGCATGTACTAAGCCAACCTAGTTGTAAAATTCACATTCTCCAAAGAAAAATTTAATATATAGGGTTCAGTAATGTTCACACTGTGGGCACAGAGCTACAAACCAGTGGCACCAGCACCAGTTCTGTGCTTAACCAGCGCCAGGTGAAGGTGGCTTCTGGGATATTCCCGACAGCTAGTCTCATGAATCATTCGTGCAATCCGTCTGTCATATCTAGGTGAGTGTTATTCCGAAAATGTCTTTCAACATTGTTCAAAATACATGAGATGATTCATGATGAAAACAACATCGATTATTGGCACTTAAATACAGATTTTCATGTTTTGGTGAGAACACAAGAGACCCACTGCGTCTGGGATATTCCCAACAGCTAGTCTCATGAATCATTCGTGCAATCCGTCTGACATATCTAGGTGAGTGTTGTTTGGAGGGTCCAGATGTAAAACTTTTTTATGTCAACGGGGCGGCATTTTTGGAGGATGATGCCTTTTACAGACTGCATATTCGGAGAACTGAGAGCCATTTTTTTGTGTGTCATCATTTAGGCGAAAATTGATACCAAATTTTGATGCTCAGATTGCAATGAATCTGAGCTTTCTGTGGATGTTAAAGTATGACAAGATTTAAGTTTGCTGACAGAATCCAAGTCAAATTGGTTTTCAAGGGATCTTTTGCATGCCACATAATCATATGACCTGTGCAACGACAATTTTCTCACCCTAACAATCTACCATCTCAGCCGGGGCTCGAACCTGCAATCTTGGGCTTATGAGGTGGGTATGTAAGCCACTAAGCCAACCCAGTTGTAAAACTTGCATTCTCTAAAGAAAAACTTAAGATATAGGGTACAGTAATGTTCACACCGTGGTTACAAAGCTACAAACCATTGGCGCCAGCACCAGTTCTGTACTTAACTAGCTCCAGGTAAAGCTAGTCTCATGAATCATTTATGCAATCCGTCTGTCATATCTAGGTTAGTGCTATTTGGAGGATCTAGTTACAAGCCTCGCATGTTAAAAAGATTTTTTTATCGTAAGCCAGACCTAGGCATGACTGCCAACAGTCTATCACTGATAGCCCAATGTAGTTGAGAAACGCGCACACAAAGTTACAATGATTTCTAGCAGAATTAGCATCTGCCTTGTCCGAAAGTCTAGTACACAGATGCAAGCGGTACCCAGTTATGTTAGCAGTCATGCAAAGTAGGCAATCTGGTGAGTCTGGCCAGACCTAAACTGTGGAGGTGCTTCCCAAGGTAGTGGTGACCGGTTTTCGACACCGATAAGTTTGGCATATTAAAATACAAATTTGTAAACTATATTGCTGTAGTAAAATTTTAAAGTTGTTTTCATTAAAAAACACGTCTTACAACATTCTTTTAGATTTTATGTATCCTTCCTTTCGTTATTATATCAGAAAGTTAAGCCTATTACTAAATTGAAGCAAAAACTCAAAAAACTTTTTTCCTTTGTTTCAGTTTTCACAGGAATGTACTTATAGTTCGTGCGATTTCTGAAGTTGAGCCTGGACAAGAAGTTTTTAATTGTTATGGTAAGAATTTTTTTTAACTCTTTAGATTAAGCACAACAGAACCTGAACTACTTTCTGAATTTCCATGTCATGTGTACTGACTGCCGGATTTTCGAAGAGGGAAACCTTAAACTTCCTCTTGGCATCCAGAAAATAGTTACTACCAAGTAAAATTTGGAGAGTCGGAAGGTTCTTTGGTTGAGATAACAATGCCCTAGAGCCACAGTTGGCAGATCTGTCATCTTACTCATAAATTGCCTCTAGTCAAAGCAGTGGCACCCCCCTTAACTTGCCCGATGCAAAGCTGGCTTGTGCACATTCAATCAATATTGTGTGGCAAGATGAATGGAACCTTCAAACTGAAAATAAATTTTACAATTTATCACCATCAATAGCCTGGAAATTTTTTACATCACCGAACAGAAGGCAGGAGATAGTGCTGGCACGCCTCTTGATTAGGCATACAAAACTCACCCATGTGCATCTTCTGCTGGCAGAAGATCAGCCCATCTGTGTCAATGTGCGATGTCCCACTAAGAGTTCACCATATTTCAGTAGATTGCTCAGCTTTTACACTGCGCAGGCTTAAATATTTTAACATTTTAAAACCACCTATCCATCACATTTTGTCTTGTCACCCATACCATGCCCTGTTTTCATTTTTGGTTGGTATAGGCTTTTATTCTTTGATTTAAGTGGTGAATCTCATTTTTATGAAGTATTTTAAACCTTTTAGTTAGAATAATCTAGTATTTGACGCAGTATGGCCTTAAATGCCCTTGTGCCATAAAACCCAAACATTCATCCATAAATTGCCTCTTTTTCTCAGGTCCGCATTTCCGACGTATGCCGAGGGAAGACAGACAGCGTTCACTAATGGAGCAGTACTTCTTTTTCTGCGAGTGTGATACATGTGTAAATGAGGACGAACGGGAACAGAGGTTCCAGGTAAGAGCTACACCAAACAAAGGCTTACCATGGGCTTTATAAAATATTAACATGATGGTGGAAAGTTGAAGGGAAATCTAATAAACCACTATGATCGGGTGAAAAAGTGGGGTGTTTTGCCTTTATTGATTAATATTAGGGTTGCCACGGTCCTTGAAACCTTTAAAAAGTGCTTGAAAATCATTATCAACCTTGAAAAGTCCTTCATGAATTTATCTTGAAGTGACTGTTTTTTAAGGATTGGTGTAACATGTTACCTGCAACAGTGACTTTTTTTTGTAACACCAAGTAATAATATATTTTTCAGAAAGTAACTAATTGTAACTAGGTTACTTTTATTGGTAACAAAGTAAAGAAATTTTTCGTTATTTTTCCGTTACTCCACGCTGTTCTTCATGGATCTTTTCGGTAGCTAAATGGTTATTTTATAACATGTATTGAAGTTCATTTGAAAGCTAGAGAGCTAGTATTTGTTTTCTAAATTAATTTTTAAAAACTATCGTTGGATTTAGGTGCATTTTTGAATATACAGTCCTTGAAAATGAAATATATCCTTGAAAAGTCCTTAAATAGTCCTTAATCTTTTTTAACCAAATAGTGTGGCAGCCCTTATAGTTAAATAGGGGAAAAAACATACAAATTTGTCATTTTTCGACAAACTGAAGTATAATTTTGTACTATCTAGGCCCTGAAATGTGCCAGTTGTGCTGGACCCCTGCGTGCCCCTGATACTGCCAATCGCACATCATGCATGGACTGTGATAAAAGCCAAGATTGTGCATCACAACTGCAAGTAAGCATGCTATGAGTATCTTTTGTGTTAGACTGACGGACTGAAGAAAAAATGATGTTACTAGGGTTCCCACATATTTCTTCTTTGACTTGGATTTGTCAAGCTTAAGTAGACGTCACATTTTTGGCGGGACAGTCCTGCTTTTTACCTCCCTGTCCCGTTCTAAAAAGCAGTGTTTAAGCTGCGATAGCTTTTTTCGCAAAATGCGAAAAGAAATCGCATGTTGCGAAAATCTTGACACCCACTTTTGCAAAAATGCGAAAAAATGATCAGAGGAACGGATCTGATCGTTCCTTTTATGGACATGTAAGTTCATTTGGATCCATTCATTCTAGGCAGGCATCATTATTTACACCGTTTTGAACTTGTCTATTCATTTGGATCCGCTCATTTCAAAATGCTAAAAAATGTCAAAACCCAGCAACACTGCTAAAAAGATAGACTGACAGACTTGTTACAGTTAGACTAGACAGACTTGTTAAATTTAATTTAAAAGGTATATCTTTAGGTTCCCACCCTTTTTTTTCCATTTGGGTTTTTCTTGACATGGGTAATGTAACTAGACGACCTGTTTTTGGTCGGACAGTCCCGCTTTTAGTCTTAATGTCCCACCAACATGTTCAGATTTACTGTTACAGTCCCGAAAAAGGGGGAAATATAAATGAAATGTAGATTTTTCCGATATTTTTTCTGTAGACTCTTTGTTTAAAACGTTAAAATTATCTGAAAATACTCATTAGTTCTTGATATTAATATTTGATTTCCAAAAAAAAAATCGAACTATTAATTACTGATTAATTATCAATTAATGTACTGTTTTATTATAAAAAGTGTTTGTTATTATAAAGTATTATTCAAATGGTATGTCATCACCATTCTATCATTATTTCAGAAAGTCTTTTCCGCACACGACCTATTTGTCCAAGGGCTGCAATTAGCTGCTAAAGGTAACTTCAAAGGTATGTTCGGTTTGCCAATCTAATACATTTTATTTATAATTTTCCCCTGTTTTATGTGTAAAATTAATTATATTTCATAAATATTTTATATTAATAAAGAAAATAATTTAAACTTGTTTTTTTTGTTTTTATGTATTTTCTTTGAAAACTCCCACCCAACGAAGCATTAGAGTTTATTGAGCTAATAAAATAATGTTTAGAATGGAAGAGTTAAGGGGAAGAACGTGCTAAGTGACATTTTTGACAAAATATCATTTTTGTGTAAATGAACATGTTCTTCCCTCCTTTAAATAACAAATTTCACCCTTTTCATAAACTTTAAGTTGATTTTTGTTTTATAAGTAAAGTTTATAAGATATCTATGTGCAATGGGAAAACTTTAAACCTCATTTTCTCGTTTGCACCTTTTGTCACTTCCTCCATTAAGTTCTTGAATTATGCAACATGTTTAGAGATCATACAGAAAATTAATTTGTTAATGTTTCAATTATACAGAAACTTTTTTTTTTGTTAATTGTTTTTGTAAAATCTTGGTACTTTTCAGATGCCTTGGAAAGGCTGAAAAAGTGTCATAAGATCAGAGATAAAGTGATGTACAAATACAATCGGCATCTTTCGGAAGTCCAAGATCAACTGGCATGCTGTTATGCTTCATTAGGTGACAATTTAACCAATTTTCCTTTAATCATGTCCCAATTTCTATGGTTAATTTTAACTATATTACGTTAATGATTTATTTTTGAGAGTTATGCATTTTCTAGAAAGTGTATGAATTAAATTTTATTTATGACCTAACAATTTAAAATGTTTTAATTGAGCACTGAAGTAGTGTTGTTCCCTAGAATTTTTAAGTTTCATATTATTTGGAAACAGCATGAAGAAAAAAATAAATCTAACTAAAATATGGCCTCATTTAAGTGCTAAGTCATTTAGTAAGCTCATTAAATGTTCTAAAATACACACTTTTTTACATCTGTTTTGATATAACCATTTATCAGTTTATTAAAAAAAAATTAATGACTCAACGACGATTGGCAAAAAATTTGCCTCCATGAAAAATAGCTTTCTGGTTAAGTTTAAGTAAACAAAATGTAAGACAAATGAAGACCTTTGTCCTGAACATTTTATATAGAACAAATTAAGTTACATGACAATACATTTATAAATTTAAATGTACATTTATATAACAATTTTCAGTTTTTTCATTCTGAAGAAACTAAACCCCCTTTAGGGGGGAAAATACCATCTTGCATGAAAATCCCCTAGTTTTTTACAACCCTGGTTTATATCTGGTGGCTCTATTCCACGGTAAAGTGTTCCTATTTTGCAGACTAGGTTTTGTTATGTAGGCTCTTTTGTTTTGGTTGGTTGATAAAGATATTAGATTTGTGTGCTGACCAAGGTATAGGTCTACTAACTACTGAATATAGGTCTACTAACCAACCAACTAAACCAAAACGAAAGTAATTCGAGAGAAAGGAAAACAAGACCGCAGAGCTATTGCCAGATCCTCTAACCCCATAGCAATCTACTTTCCATTCATTACAATAATGAATAGTTAATGAGTTTCCATGATATCAAGGTTTTCAAGACTCTGTGTACTTAGATAGAATCGATATCCAGTGATTCTATTCCTTCCATGGTAAAGAGTGTTCCTATTCTACAGACAAGATGATGCTTGCGGTGGAGTACCTTCGTCCGACGCTGGTGACCACGGAACACATCTACGGCAAGAACAGCATCGAGTACGGCAACGAGCTGCAGAAGTACTCTGACCTCCTCATCAACGCGCTGGCACAGGCAACACACGAGCATGCGCCATGCGACGAGGAGTTCAGGTAAGCTATGCGTGTCACATTTGTTGTATGTGTTGTTTAAGGCTGCTCATCACTCCCATTCCCTGTCCTCCTTCGATCGGGCTTGCTAATGGTAAGTCTATGGGGGAAAAATGGTTTTTATTCCAAAAAAAGCAATGAAATTATAGGAATATTTTGAAGTTAAAAACTCCAATAAAGTTGTGCTTTTAGAGGTTATTTTTTTTAAAAACGTTATTTACTTTTTTTTTAATCTAAATTTTTTTCAATAAAAAAAAGGAAATAACGTTTTTAAAAAAATAACCTCTAAAAGCACAACTTTATTGGAGTTTTATGAAGTTAAAAAAAACACATCAAAATATTCCATAATTCCATATTCTATAATTTCATTGCTATTTTGGAATAAAAACCATTTTTCCCCCCATTGACTTACCATTAGCAAGCCCGATCGAAGGAGGACGGGGAATGGGGGGGATGAGCAGAATTAAAGTTTGTTGGTGAAAGGATGTGTAGGGTGGGGCAAATAAAAGTGGCTCAACTTGGAAGTAGGATTAACCCTCTAATGCATACTGTTACCGTTTGGTAACAAGTAACATAATCCCCTTTATTCTATTAAATTAGAGCTCCTCCAAGACAAATCTGTGTTTTTTCATCTATTACATTTCATTTTAAAGTTTTAGTAACTAATAATCCTGATAGATGACAGTAGTAAAAGTGTATTCAAAATTAAAGAGTGAGGTTATTAACTTTTGTGAAATTACGTTTTTGGCAGTACTCAAAGAATAATAATATTAGTGCTAAATATACTAATAAATTGTTTTGAAAAATTAATCATAGTCATAAAGGGTTATTTTGAAATATTTTTAGTAGTTTTCTAGTCATTATTATCGAAATTGGAATTTTGCAGTTGGTTTTTGTGAAATGGAAAATTTTTTAAAAATTGAAATTATTTAAATTCTAATGCAGTTTAAATTTTTTTTTATATTTTTCCCATAATGTGTGAGTATTAGAGATACATATATATTTTTGGGGGATTAAAATAAAAATTCATGCATTAGAGGGTTAAGATAGAAATGATGCCTATTCAAAAACCAATTAAAACATGGTTTGTGTTCCTTGTTGTGTAGTAGTATTATGTTAGAGAGCTCACAAATGTTAGAGGATTCCTTAAATATGTAATAGTTTTTTAGCATTGTATAATTTAGGATTCATTTGTTTAGATTTTGAATATTGTACAACAACAGTGGTGGCCGAAAGTGTGGACACTTTCTTTAAGTTTCATGTAACTTTGTGTGCTTGTAAAATATATTAATTTTCACTTAAATACAATCGTTTATACATTAAATTGAAGGTAATTTAATGTAGAATTTTGTAATAAAAATTGCCAAAAGTGAAAATTAATATATTCTACAAGCACACAATGTTGAAAAACAATAAACTTTCAAAAAGTAACCGCACTTTTGGCCACCACTGGAAATATTCCTGAACTCTTCTTCCTATTGCAGAGGTCTGGTAGAAGAGACAAAAATCGTCCTCGAGAAATCCCACGACATCTTCTCCATCCACTACGGTCCATTCCACGAATCACTGAAAGAGATCAAAGAGAAGCAGGCCCAATTGGAAACCTTGCTCAACCCCTAGTCCCCACTCTCAGCCAATGTCTTTCTTTCTGTCCCTGGTGTTGCTTGTTATTGGCCAGCAGCCAGGGCAGATTCTGGCCATTCGTAGCTTTAGGCTCGTTCCATTGGTTGGCTAAGGTTTCTCGTTGAACGGGATTCATCAAAGTGTGAGTTTAATAATGGTAAATGTGCTGGTATTTGAGTAACATTTAGTGATTGTTAAATCAAACATAATGATCGAACCAAATATCCTAAAAATTTGTTTCGGCCATATTTATTTGAAGCTCATTGTGACTGTTAGACATGCATAGAAAATTTTTGACTTGTTTAATACACATTTTATCTTTTATTAATACTTTATTCAAGAAAAGGCCTAAATTTTAGCTATTTGATACAAATATGGCAATGCACATAACAACAGATATAAGATATCAATGCTTATTTAAATTTGTCATCAATACATTCTCTAATTTATATTAAGTTATTCAGGTATCTTTAAATAATCTCAAACTTGTCTCTAAGTTTTGACTGGGAAATCAAATTACAATTTTAATAAATTTAAAAATGGTCTTTTCAAGAAATTATTCTAATTATTTTTACTGCATTTCAACAGTTCACATTTTATTATTATGCATTATATTTTGTACAGTAACACGTCTGTACTATTTTATGTTTGAAGAACTACTCTTAGGACGAGATTTTTTTTTATTTAGGACAACACAAACGTACAAGTCAAAACAGTAGAATTCTGTAAGATCTCGCGCAAACGATGTTAAACAGTCTCATTCTCAGCAAGTTCTGACCAATCTGTTGCCAAGGCAACCACAAATTTTATACTTTCTTCAATTCACTGCAGTTCAATTATGAAAGTCAGTCATTATAAAAAATATTATTTTTATGAGAAAGTCACTTCATTACAATGTCCAATAATAAATGCCATTATAAAATTCATTCTCTGATATTTCTCCGTTCAAGAAAGTTCTCTTTCTGCATTAAGCTTGTCTTTACTGTAAAAAAAAGTCGTATCTCTGGTCAAGAATCATCAAGAACGTCAATCACTTTCACCGGCATATGCATGTATATTTTTGTACAGCTCGCAAGTTTGTGTGATATGTTTGTTGGTGCCACTATAAGAATCACATCCACAAATTGTTGACCTCATTTGTTGTTTTGTTTTTATTTCTTGCATTTGCAATTGATTGTGCTGGGTGCCTTGTGTGTCTGTGTCTGGCAGGGTGCCTTGTGATGTTGGTGCTTTGTGAAGGGTGTCCTTGAAATAATTAGATCAATTTACCAATTTGATAACAAAGAAACAGCAATAGTTAAACCCAAAGTTTCCTTGCATGGGCAGAGCTATAGAACCCACCGAGCAATCAGATGAAGAAAAAAATTTCATCCGTTTTATTTTGTCTATCTGATTGCTCTGCGTGTTCTATAGCTCTGTCCGTGGTGACGGCTTTGGCGCAAGGAAACTTTAGATTTAACTATAACCTACAATACTGTAACAAAAAAGCTGTTATCTGGTGTGCCAGAAAAATACTGTAATAATTTACATAAATAATATTTATTTTATACGAACAAAGCAGGGCTAAAAAAATCTCAGAAATTTTACCCGCTACCAAGGGCGGCTTATATACCTGTCCTCCTTTGAAACTAACCTGGCAAACTTTAATTATGTATAAATAGCTTCTAAATAAAAATAATTGTTAATTCCTTTGTTTTTACAAGTCCACATGCACTGAGCAACTTTTTTTTTTGCTGATTACGTGATCCTGAGCATGTGCATTTGATCTGATGAAGGAATCAACAGGATTTCTAGATTAAAAGGTCATTTTAGAAGTGAGATCTAGACTCTTGTAAGATAACAAAAAAAATTAAATGTATCACTAACATTAATAGGAAAATGGCCGTCCATGAGGACATAGGGATCGGTTAATTAGTTAGCCTATTGGAATTTTCTACTGTCAAGGACAGGTGGTTTTTTGAGCCCTGGAACAAAGTAAACATTTTTCTTCTTTCAAGCTGAAAAGATAATTACAATGCAGTATGGGTGACAACAACAACAAAAAAATGCCAGCTGTTTATTTTCATGCATTCCAAAGCTTAAAAAATTAAAATATCTTAAAACATTTATTTTCTTATTCAATGACTTGCGATACCAAATTTTAAAATTCTATTGATTATTTCAAATACGATCTTATTTGAATTATTTTTCAATTGATGTAGTTATTTTTTGAGACGCCCTTAACTGTTTTGCTCAAATTATATGTACAAGGAGTGAACATGTTAAAGAAGTGTTTGAAGATTTATTGTTTAGTAGATATCTCTCAAAATCAAAGTGTCCTGTGTACACTATTTTAATTTGTTACTGTTTTTCCAACAGGGCTGCTTTATCAGCGGCTAAGCCTTTGCAGACTGCATATTCCCCACAACTGAGGACTTTTTTTTTTTGATGCACCATTTAGGGGACTCTCACTTCCAATTGTGACACTCGGATTACAATTAATCTGAGCTTTCTGTGGATGTTAAAATATGCCACTTTAATTTTGCCGAGAGAACCCAAGTTTTGTTACTTTCTATATACTTTTTTTTTTATATAAAAGCAGGTTAAATCTGTTACAGCCGTTTAGTTAATTTTTCTTGTTTCATCAGCTTGTAGTGTTACCAAAGCTAAACACAGGCCTTTTCCAACAAAAAGTAGCTTCGGAGTTGCTTCGGCTTATATACTATAATATTTGTTAGAATATAGATGACTACAATACAGTAGTAAGTCAGCACCATCTAGAGTTTGTTATTATTGTGGTGGACCATTACAAGCTGATACTTACGAAATATTGTATTTGTTTTTAGTTTTATTATTCATTATCTACTAAAACAATGTTTATGGTCTTTTTAAATTAAGTCTTTCAGGGCTGCCACTGGCTACTATTTAGGCGACTAAAGCGACTATTTTCAAGGGAAGGCGACTATGGCGACTTTTTTCGGAAAATTTGGGTTAAAAGCGACTATTTTAGGCTATACTTCTACTATTTTTAACTATCGGCGACTATTTTTGAAAAAAAAAATAATGTGTCAAAAAGCGGGAGTGAAACAAAATCATTCCAGGATCGGTACTTTTAGGCACGCCGGCGCTGCACTCATAAGCTTGGGAACTCCGGGAATCCGAATGTCGCGAAACTCCGGCGATCCGAAAGTCACGAAACACCGGCGATCTGAAGGACGCGGAACTCCGGGGAACCGAAAGTCTTGAAACTACGGGCGATTCAAAAGTCGCGAAACTCCGGGGATCCGAAAGTCGCGGAACTACGGCATTCCGAAAGTTGCGAAACTCAGATCCGAAAGTTGCGGAACTCGAGGATCCGAAAGTCGCGAAACTACAGCGATTCAAAAGACGCGGAACTCCGTGGATCCGAAAGTCGCGGAACTCCGTTGATCCAAAAGTCGCGAAACTACGGCGATCCGAAAGATTCGGAACTCCGGGGATTCGAAAGTCTCGAAACTACGGCGATCCGAAAGACGTTGAACTACGGCGATCCAAAAGCCGCGAAACTCCGGGGATCCGAAAGTCGCGGAACCACGGCGATTCGAAAGTCGCGATACAACGGCGATCTGAAAGTAGAATCGAGTTTCGGCAATTTGGCCGCTAAGTTCTCCCAATCCAATTGGGGCAGATGAGTCAAAAAGGAACGAGAACATGAAGAGAAAGCAGAAAAAATAAACCGAATTGTTCAAAAATGGAAAACAAATTTTATTGATTTCTATACAAAATCACCAAAAATTCCAAAAAAGTTAAATGTAAAGTCTTTCTTCACAACTTATATTTTCTAATTGTATCCTTCGAATTTGTTTTTCCTTACTATTAATTTCTTCCATGTTTTACAACTGAAATTTTGGAAAGTTCTGTACTGTGTATTAATTTTATAACATGTTTTCTTGTTAAATAAAATTGCAGCCCTTTTGAACTTAAAAATGTTGCATTTCCCTTGATTAATCGTCTTTCTTATGGCTACTAATTTGGTTACTATTTTGTATCCCAGGTTACTATTTTGGCTACTATTTTTTACATCTGAGGCTACTAAAGCAACTATTTTCAATGCTATTTACCAGTGGCAGCCCTGGTCTTTTAATCCCATTGTCTTTTGTGATTGTACCTAACATTGAAATAATTTTTTAAGTTTTATTTATTTCATTTTTTCTGTGTTAATTTTATTTGCGTGCTATTTGATGGTGCTTAACCCCTGTTTCATTTTTTACCTTTTATTTTCATATTTTTAATCAAATACTTGGCCTAAATCTGGCATATTTAGCTAATTCATTTTTCTAAATTGAGAAAAATAAGTGTTTATTTGCAGGTTTTCACCTTTTAAGCATTTTACTAGTACAAAACAACAATTTGTGGATGCATTTCTGTTGTTGCATGCTATTATGTTAATTGTTGATGTATAATGTTTTATTTTACTTTGAAGTCTGAGACAATCTCTTATGTGTTTAAAAAGAGCTCAACCTGTGGTTCTTTGAAAGTTCAAATGTTTTTGAAACTGCATATGTTTTCCAGTTACTGACAGTAGTTTTCCATTTAACTTTTGTTAACTTCATTGCATTCTTTAATTTATTGCATTAACTATCATTGCCTGACCTAATATCAGGATACCATTTCATTCATTTTTTGATTTATTGAAATTTACACAATTGAAACTTTATTAATTGTTGTTTTGTTAATCATGTACATGAATACAAACTCCGGAGAAAAATATTTATTTCAATCATTTGTATGGCATTCCATTTTCAAAGCATTTCTTTTGGGGATTGTAATTCAAAATTGTATTAATTTCGAAGATAACTGAAGTGGTTTTGGGTATTAAAATACCTTTTAATGTTTTGTTATTACTTTTAGAATACTATCCTTTTGGGACCAGCATCATTTGTTTAAATAACAAATCATCATATTTATACCCACAATTCATCGACAAATGTTCCGTAGAATATAGTAAACAATAAAATAGTAAAACTTAGTGTTTAAATTTTGATTTTTTTTTCAATAAAATTATGTATCATAATCATAATATTTTCTGTTGTAGTTTTCATTCATAGATTGTTTTAATTAAAGTGAAAACTACTGTCAAATTCATCAATGCATTTTTTCCTATGCATGCTATTTTAACAATGCATCACGCATTCGAAGAATCCTTCTAAAGAAGTTACTGTCCTTTGTTAAAGGTGTTGACTGTGCTAGGCATGTTCAAAGTAGCAAATTCCAAAACTGTTTTATTTGGCAAATTGGTTTTTATTCCAATTTATTCCTATGGACGTTAAAAAGCCTTACTTTTTTATTGTTTTTGATTATCTAAACTTTAATTTTTCATAAAATGCTGTAATTTTTGGTAACAGCAAAAAGTAAATTACTTTTTGACTAAATATGTGCAATAAGGCATAAGAAGTTATCGATATAGTTAAATATAAAATAGGTAGAACAATATAAAAATTCATAATTTATGTTATGTTTTCAATCCATAGGATTCAAAGTGTACTTTTATTTATAAATTATTCCTTGCAGTTTTTAAAATTAAATCTCTTATTTAATTGGTTACAATTTACGGTGGACTTTCATAATCTTTTTTCTAGGATTTTTCTCCAGCCAATCACGATGCAAAGTTGTTCATTTAAGGCTACCTGTACTTAATTCCGTCCTTTCGTCTTAATGATTTTGACAACTTGTCTCAATCATTGATGTGAAATGTGTTTTTCTCATTGTTTTGCAATTTTTAATCATGTGTCTAACTTGTTATACGTGGAAAATGGTGGAATGCAGTGTCATAACATCTTGCATGTAAACTCGCATTGTTTCTTTAATTAAACTGTCTTTTCTCTTCAGATAAGGGGTTTTCCATTAATCAAGTGATGCGAGTTTGACGAATATTTGGGTCGACCCCCAGATCTCGCACAAGATTTTTCATTCATAATCAATTTTTTATTCAATCTGTATTTTTTATTGCTTTTTGGATGAATTTTTCTAATGCTCCTACCTAAGGCCCAATAGCCTACTTAGTGGTAGAGCTTCGCATTACCTAGCCACAGGTCCAGAGATCGATTGGGTACTAAGCATGATTGGGAACATTGGGGGTTCTGTGTGAGGCTGACCACCTTACCAGGACATATGCCTGGTCTTGAAAGCTGAAATGGGCACGGCAGGCCTTGGCCCAGTAATGGGCTGCTGTGCCAACGAGGAATTGAGAAGAACAATTGTGTAATATATGACTAGACACCTCCCCTCTGTGAGATTCGACGTACCCACTTCCCCCAAGTACATTGCTTAATTAATGGATACCCCCTAACCTGAGTGCAAGGTCAGTCTAATTACTACACCCTGTATAGTAAATTCATGTTTAAAAATTCCCACTCATCTTAAAAGCACCCAAAATTTTAGGACTATTTTAAGGGCCCCCCTAAATCTCCTTTACTCTATACCAAAACCGACCTTAAGTTTGCAGCAGAGAAATGTACTAGGCGGAGGAATTTGCGTAAACAACGCGGCTGGCGACGAAATTTCGAATCCTCCTATTGGCTGCTCCTCTGACCCTGATATTCGTGTGCCCGGTTACGTCAAAATCGAAGGAAAAAATAATTAAAATAACACTCTAACTAAAGCTAAAATAATAAAAATAATAAATTTATGTCTTGAAATAACAAATAAATTTGTTTATTGAATGTGAAATACCTTTTTGTATTCGATTCTCACACTCAAAAATGAGAACTATTTACTCTTTTTCTCGTAGAACATTTGTATACTGCAAACTTAAGGTCGATTTAGGTATAGACTTAAGTTTTGAAAAGGCCTTTTTTATCATCAAACTAACAAACCAAAGAAAGTGGCAACTGGCGAAAAGTGTCAAATGTTTGTTAGACCAACTCAAAAGTACAAACTATGTTACCCATTGCCCATGTGTTGAAATATTACCTAAATAAAAAAATAAGTGGGAATTTTTTTATGTGAGAATATAAATATTGGTCACATTTTTTTTACTCAATTGAATTTTGAAATGTTAAGAAATGTTACTTGCTTCAACATTATTTTTACTCGTATTCAAATTGCATTTATTTTCATTGAAAACTTTTTTTACTCAATTGAATTTTGAAATGTTAAGAAATGTTACTTGCTTCAACATTATTTTTACTCGTATTCAAATTACATTTATTTTCATTGAAAACTTTTTTTACTCAATTGAATTTTGAAATGTTAAGAAATGTTACTTGCTTCAACATTATTTTTACTCGTATTCAAATTACATTTATTTTCATTGAAAACTTAGATTTAAAATACAAAAAAAATATTTCAAAATCAAATATATAAAATAATGAGCGTTTAAGGTCGACATTAAAAATGTGTTAATGAATTTATTTTTATTTGATTTTTTACACTTTTCAAAATTGTATCCTCAATTAAAGAAAGTTTTTTTAAAAATGACTTAAATTTATAAAACGCTTTAAAACTAAGATTAAAAGTTGTCATAATAATATTGAATGGCCAGTTTATCCGATCAAGTCATCGTAATTTCGATATAAAAATTAGGGATCTTCGATTTTCATTACAAATATGTATTAATAAAGGCACTTGTACATACATAAATTTTCCTTTTCAAATTTCATAAATTTGTACGTCACTTTAAGCAAGCAGTCAAACCATTTTAAAAGTAAATTATCTGCTTTTAACTTATTTAATACATTCAAAATTTTTAATCATTCAATCGTGCATTTCAAAACTAATAATTTTTATTACATCTTTAGATCACGAAAGATCAAATTCTAGTTTAAAATCACTAATTAAATTCTATATAAAATTTGAAAAATAGTTAATTTACAATCGCTAGTTTAGATTGAAAAAACTCCTTTTTCGGTATTTCATAAATTTAGCTGAAAATAAATAATCTTTTAGAAATTTAGAAGCCTTTTTAAAATTTAGAACAGTTTAATTCGAATATCCAACGGCACAATTTGTAGATGTAGAAAATCTGTAGTGTCTACTTAAAAATTCCTACACTGACTTTATTAGTAGGTAAAAAAAATTCTTTCGACTTAAAAAGTATCTGCCAAATCCTAGAAAATAAGAATTTGTAATCTCTTTCTACAATCGTTCAATATTCTAAAAAATGCATTTAGATTCAAAATATCAATACAATTTTTTCGTTTGTGTTTTGTAACAGCTTATGATTGTTGTTTAAGTCACAAAGTAATAGAAATAGGGTGGAGTGAAAATTACATCATATTTATATACATTATAGCTTATTAAATTAAAAGGTACAAGACTTAAGCCACTTTATATTTGCATTTTGTTGCAGTTCTGGAGATACTTGTCAATATGATGTATATTCTTTCTAGTATATTTGGAACATTTACGATATTGTTAATTTGTGTCTCTAAAATTGGATTTCAGTCATTTTGCTCCACTCTACATTATAAACATCTCGTTTTTTGCTTGACGAAAAAAAAAAAAAATCTCCTGATAGTTTTATTTTTTAAAGCAATCTCAGTATTGTCTTGTTTCACTAAAGAAAAGAAAACATTTCAGTAAATTATTCGAAAGGTAAAAGTGTCTAAGTGCCAAAATAACTTTGTATTGAGTGAAATTAATATTACATGTTATTTGATTGAAGGTAGTAACAATCAAATAGTTCTATACAGTTTAAAATATAAAAAAAAATACTATTACTTCAATTTTTTTTAACTAGTTCTGTTTGATTGTTACAATCTCCTGAATTTATTTTATGATTATTTTATTTGACTACATCAAATTGAATGTAAAATGGCACTTAGACCCTATTCGATTTTAAACTTTTCAATAATATCAGCTGAAATTGAAATCAGTTTTTACAAAATCGTTGTTAATCATCAGGTCAAAAATATGTAATTATGGTTATTTACTGTGTATTTAACTCAGAATTGCTTTGTTGAATTCAATGTTAACTGCTTTTACGGAAACGAAATGAAAATGTATTGTTTCTTTTATTAATTATTGATTTCTTTACACATGTTGTTATTGTTTCTCTAGTCACAAATTGCGATTTTCGCAATTGTAGAGTGCCTTCAGATGTGTGTAAATGGCTGTGTCGCCTTGCTTAGCACAAACGTTGTATTTGAAACCGTTTCAGGGCACAAACTTCAGATACAAGATTACCACGTGTGTTGACTGTACCAAAGTTCCAAAGAAGGGCTGGAAATAGGCCACATGAATGATACTATTATCATAATCCACTTCGACTTCTAGTTCCATCTAAAATCCTAAAAATAGCTGGGTTCTTTTAAAACCATAGAGTTAGGAAAGAGCAGTAGAAGGGGCTGTCAGTTGAAATGGTTTGAAGCAGGGCTGTCAGGATTTTCGAGCTACTGCTCGTTTCAAACCGGCACTGAGGTATCCCATGATGCACCGCTTTAGTAGTTTTTTGAGCTACTGCTCATAACATAGTAGCCGAAACTATGGAAACTGTCACTGAGGTATATGCAGGCTATGCACCGCTCTAGCCTGCTTCTTTTGTGCGTTACTGCACACATACATGGGCCGCTCTATAATCTATTTCCTAACTCTATGTTTAAAACCTGAATTCGTCTTTAAAAAATATATATACGTTACAGATACAGCTTATGTTCTTAGCATGGTGCTACAGTTTGTTCTATATCGAACATTTGCGAGATGGTTCTGTGAATGGAATAAAATGAACCAGTTTTTTTGGTGGACCAAAATAAGAAGGTGCTCATCATGTTCCATAAGTGTTTGTGTGTGTCTGTGGAGCGTCGAAAAAAAAATGTTCGAAAATCTGATTAATGCAAAGTAATTTTTCGTACCACATATTTATCTGCTTGTTCTATAAGAAAATGATATCTGGTAGTATTGAGTAGCTTGACTTGTTTTCTTCAAAAACCATATAATAAAATAATTTTTGTTTACCTCCTCATCGTACTTGTGACTTCTAAATTACGAGGCCCACTTGATTATTTAACGCTCGTCACGGAAGCTAGAAATAGACAGTCGGAAATGTTTAAAACAATCCAAAAGTTACCAAGCCCTTGTCGTGCTCTAGTACGACGTTATTTAACGCAAACTCAATATGTACACCGCGTGTAACTTGACTGCTTTTCCAGTCACTTGCCACGTCTAACTCTAGTGCGATGATAATTCAACTCAATACGCCGCGTAGAAATTTGCGTTGCGTGCCTACTCAGGTGTTGGCTTGTTTCTTGACTGTGGTTCTAAATTACGACGCTGGCTCTAATAACCCTCATGTAGCTCTAGTGCGACTTGCATTTATCACAATCGAATCCTGACGCACCAACTTGAGCTCAAAGTATTATAAATTACAAATTGTTTCGTCTACGCACTGTACCTGGTGCGGGTTCGATTCCCGCCTTCGCCCTGGGTGCTGTCTGTGTCTGTCTTGCATGACGAAGGTTTATTAGCAAGTCTCTGATCAAGCATACAAACCGAAATATATATGTACCAACCTACCTACTAATTGTTTCGTTATTGGTTAGTAGCAGAGACATAACATAGAGTGGACTGCGCATTGGCAAACCTAAAGTGTCCTAAACATCTAACTTACACAGTCACATGACTGTGTCGCGTTTGGCTCGCATCTATGGCGAGTTTACCATTTGGCGAGTTTTTCCACAACGACCTGAACACAGAGGCCTACAATCTAATGTTATGATAAAGAAGCTTGGAAAGGAGCAAGGATGAATCGCTAGTATTTTAAGATCCTCTTAAAAGATATCAGATTATTCTTTGATTTTGTGAGTCTATTTAAGATTACTTGAACAATTGAATGTGGACTCTTTATTAAAAATTAATTTAAAAGAAAATTAGTAGGTTTATGTAGAGTGTTGCTGTAATATAAGTTGGTAATTGACATGGTGAACATTTTCCGCCGTCTCTATAACTTTCGTTCTAACAGTCCGATTTTTAAAAAAATCAATTTTTTTTTTAAATATTGCTTCTTCCTTTATTTCACCTGGAATAAATCAACTTTCTAAAACACATCAATATATTCCAAATTCAGCAAATGTTCTACTTTATAAATATAAATAACTCAAACACGATTGCAAAAACAGGTTTCGTTTTGACCAAATTGTAAAAAAATATTCTACTTCTAAGCTGTCTAATGTTCAGACCATTAATTTAATTGACTTGGCCCAAAATATTTATTATAATTAGAGTTCTAACAACGTTGATTTAATCATGAATATGATTCTTCAGTATAAAAGAGCTGTTAGAATAAATTCCCTCGATAGAAGTTATAGTTTATGAAGAACACACAATTACTAAAAGTATGCAGAACTAAATAAATTTTACCCGTGAAGTGTGACTAATCCTATTATAAAAGCCAAAAGAGAAAAATACCAACAATGCTTAAAAAATCGTCTGCAAAAACATTAAAAAAAATTCAAGCTGCCGTGATTGGTAGAAACCCACGTGACTTGGGCATTGATGGTAGTCTCCACTTCGGTTTGCTAGCTGATATTCAGGTCTGGCGACAATTTGGAATAGTTCGTAACGAAACGGTAGCGTTAAGTTGCCATATGTAGCAACCTTTCCCCTCTTGGCGATTTATGATGTTTAGGACATAATGCTAATCTGCAAAGGATGGCGGTTTTCCAGAAAAAACCGGTTTTCCATTTTCCATCGGTTTTTCCCTAAAAAACCGGTTTTCGGTTCCAAAGGGCCTCATGCAAAAAAAACCGGTTTTCAGTCAAAACCGGGACCACCGGTTTTTTGAAAACCGGTTTTGGTTTTCCATCCCTAAGCTGCTTTACTATTAATGCGCAGTCCACTCTATGTTATGTCTCTGGTTAGTAGTTATATATTTTTTTAATTCGCTGCTCTATTGCTACAAAATCGGCTATAGCTGTGGCCATTCAAAATCATTTTAACTCGGTTACATAGACCTCGTATAGCTCTGGTGCGACAATTTTCCGATGGCGTTAGCTTCAGCTTACGATGTCGTTCGAAGTTTCTTTGGTTGCCAGCTCAGGTGTCAACCTCGTCACTTGACCAGGGTTCTAAATTACTTGGCGTAATTTTGGCTGTGCTATAGCTCCTGAAAAATAAGGCTAGAAAGAGACAGCCGGAAATAATTAAATTACCCTTTATGAGACTTCTTACACTGCAAATCGTAAGGTGTTGTTAGTACTGTTCTTAAGTTTTCGTGTGTTATTTGGTAATTTTCTGAATATTTGTGCCTTTTAAAATAATACCCATTCGGATGCACATTGATTAGTTATTTATTAATCCTATTTTGTTTGTGGAAGTGTTTAGCTGCTAAATATTACCCATGCCACTCAATACTCCCAGGTAAGGTTTTCTTATTTTAACAACTTTTGAACCATGCAAAGTATATATTGTTGTGTGTGCAGTCAATATTGAATATTATAATATTTGTGCCTGTTAAATGTGTGTTTAAAGTATAAAAATTTTCAATAATGCTATTTGCTTTCGGTCTGCCTTTCATGAAAATTGTTGAAACTGTTTAAAGGCATTTATGCATCTCGTCGAAATAGTGTATCAAATTATTGTTGAAAAATATCACTGCTCAATAAAGAGGAACAACTGAACTTTATAATTTTCTTAAAACTAAATACTAAGTTAAAATACATTTTGTTTTACCATCCACTCAAATTATTTTATCACTGATCAGAATGGGTTTTATATACGTGTACTGATTCTGTAACATTAGAAATCATACAATATCATATTCTAACTAATTTTAAATAGGAGTGTTAATTGTTATGCTTTTTTCGCTATGTAACTTATGTCTGAATCAGTAAAAAATTCTTATTTATTCCTTGTTAATTTTAATAGAAATTTATGTTTAATTTTTCCGCAAATTGCAATTAATTTGGGCTTCTTTACGGCGCATTCGGAACGTTGGTTAAACTCTTATTTTAACTTGAATATTCAGTATATTTACAGGTGTTTATGAGTGCTCCTTCTTTGCATTTTACAAATTGATTTTATTTTTAATTTAAGTCTATTTGGTTCTCTTCGTCATCTTGCTCACTATGTAGTGAAAAATAACAGAAATAGCTCTTTATTTTTATTTCAATATACACAGTTCGTAATTCGAGGTGGAATTACGGCAGTTGAAATATTTTTTATTTGCAATTAACTTTTTAAGGAGTATTGGAATATAAACATAATTTGGGGTGACTTTTATTTAACCTATTAGAGAAGATTCTAAAGCTTAGTTTTATCTTCCTTTAATGTCAGGATAGAGCCGGAATTTGTCTCCAAGTTTTCAAAAAGATTCGAGGAGATTCGGCATGAATTAGCGATTTCCATTTTTGATAAATTGTTAATATGATAATGATTTTCGAGTCTTTTGACATGAACTTTTAAGAACCAGGGACCGGTCATCAAAAAGCTCCTCAAAATAGACTATTTCACTCTCGTTTTGGTTGTAGGTAAGATCTTTGAACGAAACCATATCCTCCAATTTCCACCCCTTACGTGGATGTACAGGGTGAGGCAAACAAAACCGGCCCCGATCTAGAGATGGGAATACGTTGAAATGCTTGGCGAGAAAAACTCTTGAAGCCGCCTGAAACCTGTTTTTGCATTGGTTGGATCGGATTCGCTTCACAACATTAGAGCTACTCATAGACTAGTGGCGAGTTCTGATCTTAGTTCGCATTGTATGAAGACGTCCAATAATGCAAATTTTGTGTCTTGCAATAAATTTAGAATGTTTTGTATTACCAAAAACAAAAAGGTCCGATTCTCTAGGATAAATGACAACCGAAACAATCAAATAATCACTAAATCTTGATCAGCTCTATTAACCTTGTTTATGTTCCATTTCAACTAGCTTCTAAAAGCGTAGCGTAGTTGCTGGCAAATAAGTCGCCAAGCGTTTGTTTGGGCCTAATATTGAAGCGATCAATAGCTTCAGTAAGCAAACCTGTTTTTGTATTGGTTTTAGACTTGGCAACATTTCTGTCGTATTCTTATCTCCACCTCGGGGCCGGTTTTGTTTGCCTCACCCTGTATAACTAGCCTATGAGAAGCGGAGGTCCTAAAAGCGTAAAAGTAAACCTTAAGAAATTGCTTTTGGATTTCTCAAAATAATAAGAGACACAATAATGTGCATGAAGTTTTCAGTCATATTTTGTAACTAAATCAGGGCCTGATCTAGGAATACTGAGGCACAATAGGCACGACAAATTTTGGGGGCCCCTTTACTGAAAAAGTTGTGCATGATTGTCCGTAATGATAGTGATAATTGGCCGATATAAATATATTTTTTTGTGCTGACACTTTAATGGCTTCCTTGTAATATCGATCAAACCAACCACTTTAGTTCAATGACTGAGTCAATTTTTGAAAGTTACAGAAATTCTGTTTTCAGCACAATTGAGCATAATATTTAGGGTCCCCTAAAATGTGTGGGTAGATCAGGAACTAAATGTACAATATTTTTTGTTTTTACAAATAATGTCATACAACAATAAACACGACTACTACTTACACATCATGTTTCTTCGCAATGCAAAAAAGGGGATCCCTCCTCTTTACAAATTGAATGAAAAGAACGCTATTTCCCCCAGAGGGAACTCGACGAATTAACCCAATTACTCGGCTGAATAGCCTCCCTGAGCAGCGTTGTCAGGCACGTCAGGCGCCCGGAAACCCTCCATGAATGCGGTGTGATTAAGGGCCCTGCCAAAGGTGATCAAAGAGCAAAAACTCACTTAGCGAAATCTGAAGAGGAGGAGGTAAACAACTCCACTCGTCTTTTGACTTGCAATGAAGACATTCTTTTCGTTTCGTTTCCGACGCCATTTTTATCTTGCCCTTTTTTTCTGTGCTATTCTTTTGAGATTTATTGCTGCTGTTATTATTTGTACCCTTTCCAGAGAGGAGTTTGTCACGCGTATAAACCGGAGGTTTGAATGACGCCGTTTATTTGTGCTCGGGAATTTGAATGCGGCGGGTGGCAACGGACTGCTGATTAGATTTGCTTTCGATTTCGGTATTCAAATTGGGATCTCTATTCGAAAAGGGTCCCCGGATTATTTGACTTGCATACTTGAGGCGTCGGGTGTCAGGGGCTGAATTAGAATGCGAGCCCTGTAACATTTCCCTAATTGAAATGAATAGACGTGTCAAATGCAGAAATGCTGTACATCAATACGATGGTGTTATAAGTTTTAAGGGTTGGATTAAATTAGGGGGTTGAATAAAATGGGCTGTTTCTCTAAATTAGCTTGTTTCAGATGACGTAATTTTCCAGTTTTATTCTAGCTGTTCAGTGATTTCAATGGTTGTTTCGATTTTAAACTCAGTGCGCGGCTTTTCATCTGCTGTGTTATATTTTTAAGTTCTCTAAGTAAAACTTTTTTTTAGCCATTTAATTTCACTTTATCTGTTTTAATTCGATTGAATTTCAAGTTTCGAAAACATTACCAAAATGCCAACGTTGTCGGAAAACTTCGCTTTAGATAATATTTTGTTTTTTGCGGTATTGCAATATGTATTGTTCAATACAAATGTAATTCCAGGTGGACCAACTATGAAAACAATGCCTCTAGAAATGTTGCCACACACGGCGTGAAACATGCCCATTGTGGAACAAAAGGTTTTGGAACTTTGTTCCTCCTTTTGTCACTTCCATTCTAAATTTTAGTTTGTTTTAACCCTTCCCTACTCAGAAATGGTAATAATTGTGCCCAAGTTTTTTTTATTATATAAATTAGAATGATTGCACTAAGTATGTCAGTCTTCTTAATTTTTATGTTGTTCAAAATTAAGATGATACAAGATACAACGATGACAAAAACCAATGTTTCCAATGACAAAAACCAGAAGTGTGCAAATTTTAGGGATTGGTTTTTGAAAATAGTTATATCCACTTTTCCATCCAGTATTGTACATTCATGGTTTTGTCATTTGACCGACGAATACGAATATCAATTCCAAAACTTTGGTTGATAAACCGTCTTGCCAACTGAAGCAAGGTAATCGAAACAAACTTTTAAATTCTTTATTTCATAAATATCAATAACATTTTTAAATTTCAAAAATGACAAACAAACAAAGAAGACTAGTTTAGAAATAAAATTTAAAACAATTGCGTAAGATTCGTACATATAACATAAATTTTTATAGATGTATAAAATGTACTCATTACAGTTGAACAAATTTTTGTAATAGATTTTTGTTTTAAAAAGCAATTAAAAGCTATGCAATGCTTTTTTTCTGATAATTCAAACAACTTTTTAAAAAATTCTAATCGGTGGGGAACAACTTGTAATGATAAGAATTCGAGATACCCGCAATTAAAAAGAAATAAATAAAAAAAATACGGCTTATACAAATATTCTGAAATTTCATGCAAAAAGTAAATCAGTGCTATTAGCAAACTAGAAACACGTAATTAAAACAACTTTTAAATTTACATTTCAGTTTTGACCATCCTCGTTAATTATTGTGTAGACACTACAATTTAATTGTAGTTATTATATTGTTTAACGTAGTGCTTTAAATAATTAACTATTGTGGATATGAACAAACATATATATATATTTTGTTTTTTCACTTAAGGGTGATTCCCAGTCTTTTTCTGCTCTACTATTGTAAGATTTTTTTCGGCCCAATATAGTGCAGAAATATTACATAAAAAATATGAAAATATGTCCGCAAAATTATTTGAAGTTTGTTTTAAGTATTAAAACTTCATTTGAATAGTTTTATGCCCGTGTCTTGGCTAAATCTATTAAAAACTGTTATATATTTTAAGTAGTAGTAATAAATTGTTTTTATTCGTTTCAGATTTCAACTTAACATTTAAACTGACATTAAAAAAATTCCAATTTGATAAAGCAGTATTTCTGCACGATGTTGCGTTCGGAAAAATTTAACATGAGACTTATAGAACAGAAAAAGACGGTTAACCCCCCTTGAAGGAATTTTAAACGGAAATAAGTGAAGATTCCAAGGAAAAAAAACTTCATCGAAAGAACATCTGTCCGTCAGGCCTCTTTGGTCCCGTCGCCCATGTCCGCCAAACAGACCTGAATGCTGGAAGATTCCTAGTCAATCAAGGCTTTGTTCCTCTGGAATCTTCAAGTAGGAAAAACACATTCAGGCCGCAGCTTGGAACATGTCACACAGGAGTCTCTCTATGGGCACCTGCCCGATGGTCCTCCTGAAAAAGACCTCTTCTACAACGGCCGGGTCCACTTTTCTGACGAGGGCAAGCAGTAGAAGGAGCTTGCCGAATCGAACTTTCGACGGGGGGTGACGACGCGTTAGAACGTGCTCGTGTAGGGTTAGTTGGGTCTGGTCTTGTAGAAGCGACACCTGGTGGGGATCTCGTAGGCCGCTTGCCTCTGCGTGAAAGATAGAAAGTATCAGATAAACTTGCTGCAAATTAGTATGCCATAGTACGGTTTTTAAAAAATTAACTTAATACGTCCATAGCCTATAAAAGAAAAAATGTCTTACATGAGGGAAAATTGTTTTATTTCAGCTGGCATTTATATTCTAGAAAAGTGACCCATTTCGAATCCCAAATTGAAATCTTAACACATTTTAAGATAGAGATGAAGTCACATTCAATTTTAAGACATGTTAAACATTTTTGTACCTTTTAAAAACCTTTCGACTAGGTTTGGGCAACCCGGTCGAGATGTTCACTTCCAGGTTGAGCACACGTGCCATTATTGATTGTGGAGGCTATAGTTTCAAGTTGTGTTCGACGATTTTAGTGCTCTACGATTTTACTCTCTTAAAGCTAAATAGTTTTAGACAAGTCTATTTTAAGTGTTTCGTTTTAGGCTTATCGTCTGGCCCTTATCCTTAAAAAGATTTAACAGGTATAGTGCGGACGGCCAGACAGAAAACTCATATTCGATAATGTTATTTCTATGACGCACTACTTGGCAACTAATTTTTCCGCTGATAAAGGGCTAACCCTCTCGCCTTATAAGCAATAGCCGGCAGATACTTTTAGAAACATATAAAATAGAAATGACTTCTTAACTTACCTGGCCTGAAGAGCACAAGTGCCTTGAGACACGAGAATTCCGTGTGGTCCACCTGTTGAGCCACTAACTGGGCCATGACGTTCTTCATTTGCTGCAGCTGGCTCACCACCAGGGGTCGCTTTTCGGGAGAGATCATGCTGGAAAACGAGAGGAAGCCTGGAAAGAAATATTGCATTTTTAAAAAAATAAACTTATATTTGAGTCGGGTTCAAACGTTAAGACATTTTAGTAGTGGCATTGGATAGGAATCATTGCAAATTTATTTCTACTAGAATTCTACTACAAGAGTCGATGGCAAAAAAGACTCGGTATTAATTTCTATTTTTATAGGGTTTTTTTTTAACTACATTGTTGCGTTAGTCAAGATCTCGACATCTGTCAGAAAAGAGCCGAGACACCAGTTTATAAGGCAGGTCTTTGTTGACGACTGACTGGTCAAACTTTGAGGTTCAGATATTATAAGGTCTTGATCTTAGACAGCATGGACTATCGGCTCAATAAATTCTGCCTCCTTCCCTACGGAAAATTTCGTCTGTGATTGCTGCACTTATGCTGGCCATTCAGCTTGACATGACCCTCTATAATTTTTTAAAGAAAAAGTTGCTATGGTAGCAGCTTGTCAGGTCACGTGGATGGAACTTAGAACAGCTACAAAAACCAACTAAATTTAGGAAGACAAATCCCTTATGGTAGATCAGGCTGGGGATTAACATATATTTACCTTCATGCAGTGGGAACCCCCACTGTGCAGCACTAAGGACAAAGACATCGCACCAGGCTTCCTCTAGTAAGATGGCCTGGTCTCTGAATCCCATCTGTAATAGCGAAGGAATGCCTCGCATCCAACGAATGGCGAAGAACAGCAACTTGGCGGCGGATTCGTGGACGGTATCCAAAGGGTTGGGGGGAAACGGGGGACCGAGGAAGTGTGGGGGTAGGGTCGGAGCAACCTGGAACAGATTTATTATGTAGAATATCCGTAGAATAGAATAATCCGTAAAATTTTATGAGTGGTTTGTCTTTGGAATTGGGAAGATGGTTATCTTAAAACCGAAATTCTGAATTTGTATTTGACGTATAAAATACGTAATTCATAATTTATATCCTGCCGTCAATGTAAACGTGAACAAAATGTCGTGTTCTACGCAATAAAACAAAACTTACTATATGACGGAAAACGTCACAGTCAGTATACAAATGAATCCTTGAAGTTATAAAAAATAGTTTTCTGAATGTACTCTTCTCACCTGGTAGAGGCTGGGGAGCCTAGTCGGTTAAGTCGTTAACCTTGCCTGCTTAAGGTATTCGGGTCCAGTCATCGTCCAAATAACTGCCGTCCTATAAACTGCCCATGCAGCCAAAAAATGTTTGCTAAATAATACTCCTTTTAGGGGAACTAGACGTTAAATGTGTTCAAAAGTCCCTACGCTGCATACGATGTCGTTCTTAGCGGTTGCGTTGCCAACTCAGGTATCGGTTGCCTACTCACTTACTCAGGTATCCTGCCTACTCAGGAATCGGTATGTCACTTGAGTGTGATTCCAAATAACGACGTGTGGTTTTAAAATACGAAGCCCGTCGCCACTAGCCTCGTAGCTCTAGTGCGACGATAATTCAAACGTAACCTAACCTGAATAACGGCGTCTGTCGCCAATAGCCCTAGTGCTACAATAATTTTAAAGTAATCTTATTTTTTTTAAAAAATTCTCACCTGTCCCATTAGGCATCTAGGATGCTCAATCCCAAACGTTGACCTCCCAGGCAATCCCTCCACCACAACCGGAGTTCCACGTTGCCCGTAAAGCGGCTCAGTGGGCTGTTGGGGAAGGTGGACTGTGGAAGTTGGGCTGGTACGGGGCTGGGGCGACGAGTTCCTGGAATCATTGCTGGAGTCGCATTCCAGGAGGCTGTTCTGCTTGTCGGATTGGGTGGAGGGCTTGGTTTCTGGAAATACTGTTTAGATAAATGTGGTTTGGCAATATAGTTTTTACGATTAAAATAAAAAGCCGTAACGATTAAAAGAACAGCTGAACACACTAAATTGCAAAAAAAAATTAAGTTTTATCTTATAACAAAAGAATTACCGATTACAATAAAACTGATGCTACTACTTGGGCTTGGAGAACAATTGCAGTTCCATGAGATAATGCGCAATCAAAAGATTGAACAACTATACAACATGTTTTCGAAAAATAACTGTTGCTGTATAAATAACTGGATACCTAACCAACTGTTAGCTTACTTTTGGGCCACCCATGTATAATGTCACGATTTCCGTTATTACAAATTACACGGCAGCAAAAAGGCGTAAAATGTGATTGAAGCAAATGGTATAGGGTATAGATGCAGTACCAGGCACGTAGTTAAATGAATGTATGTTTCTAATATAGCATATGTGTACCAGCTCTAGGGAGAAGGTAGTCTAAGTGCGTTGCCATATTCTTTAGTTTAGATTAAAGCAACTGAATCAAAGTATTAGTTAAACTAAAGCATTTAACAACCAAAAATATATTCTAACTTACCACTCAATGGTCGATGAAGTTCAGACTGCTGGGATCCGCCACTATCAACCGACCACCTTTTCGGGCTCATGACATCAGGTCCTACATTCATCCTTCTATCGTCTTGAGATCTAGATGATATAGGACAGAAGGGCCCCATGACTGGCCCAGGTATCCTGGTATCGGGTATCCCTGGTATTTGGTGGGCCGATGGCGGGCCCATGTGAGAGGTGCCCATGTTGAAATTGTGGGCCGCGTCCGATGAGCTGGTGACTAGTCTGGATCGACGTCTGGGTTGCGATCTCGAAGCGCGTTCGTGTTGTACAGCTGAAAGTAGAGCGACTCAATATAGAATTGAAATAATGTACACAAAATATTGAATTATACAAGAGTACACTTGATATCGAATTTTACTATTGTACTCGATATAGAATAACGTATTAAACAGTAAACACCCAACATCGAATTATTATACAATATCGAATAATAGTGTAATGAAATTGCAATTTTTTGATAAAAAAAATACTAAAATCGATTGCACACACAAAACGGAAGGTTATTATTGCCTATTGTTGACGTCACATTAAATAAAAATAATAACATTAATTTGTGATTAAACTTTTAAAATTAAATATAAAATTATTGTTTATAAAATTAATCTGCAACGAAGCGATATTTTACATTTTTCGAAAAATTATAACTCGTAAACTTTACGAAAAGGATTTTAAAAAATCAATTTGAATTTCAGAAGATGTCAAAAAAGTATGATTCTGTGGGGCTTTTCTTAAATCAAATGTCGTAAGGCTGTGGACCTTATTGAACGACTGAACACTTCACGGAAATACAGTGACATAAAAAAATCTTATTTAATTAACCGGTGTCGCCATCTATATGTTTTTATACGAGTTTTTCTTTTGTACTTACTGTATAAAAAATCATATGCGGGCATTAAGTCAGCCTTTTTTAATAAATAAAATGACATACGAATCCAACTTTTTAATTTTTTAAGTTGGCATTTTGTAATTTCTTTAATTCTTTTAAAAGTATTTTAACTTTGCTGAAAAAAATATTATTTCGATTACATAATATTCTATTTCAGTTTAAAATTCTGCCTTGCACTTTTAAAACGTTCTTTTCCTAACGCAGCAATAAGCAATATTTTATGAATTTATAGAAACTCTAACTTGATTTTGTTTGTTAGCATTTAAAAGTGGCTCATTAAAAATATTTTTAGGGGACGTAATTTTTTTCATTTAGTCCGAAACGGTAATAAAAACACCTTTAAAGGAGGGAAATATTATCTTGGAAAAAAATATCAGTATCTTGAAAAAAAACTAACGAATTAAAATTGTACATTTCCAAAAATTAAGAATGTAATTGGTTCGAATAATGTTTTGCGTTGTGCTGAACGTTTAGAAGCTCCTACTTCGCAAGTAGTCGTGGCCGAGTGGTTAAGGCGATGGACTAGAAATCCATTGGGATCTTCCCGCGCAGGTTCGAATCCTGCCGACTACGAGGATTTTTTTTCCTTTTTATAACTGTTCTTTCCTCTTTTGATAATTTTATATTCATATTTTCTTTATTTATATTTTGGTTACAAAACCACAAGGAATTTTAAAATTAAATTATACAAAGAAATGTTGAAAATAATGTATTTAAATTATTTAATTCAAGCGCTTTGAACGACAATTAGTATATGTTTAAAGAACAAATATGCTAAATTAAAAATGGGAAATTGTTATTAAACTGATTAATTAATTGCTAGACACAAAATTGTTTTATCAGCAGAGTATTAATTCAAGTTGTGGCTAATTACAAGTAGTTTTAAGCAATGCAGTAGGTCAAAAATGTTATTAGCTAGGGAGATCTAGTTGTAGATAAACTAATTTTAAATATAGCGAAAAATAGCATGATTGAAAAAAAGTTTGGATTAGAGTAGTTAATTATTGGGCTGAATTAAAAATCAAGCATTGGCAGTTAATTCTAGTTTTATCTAAAACAAGTTAGATAATTCTAGTCTTGGCTAATTACAACTACTTAACCAATGCAATTTTTCAAACTCGTTTAGGGAAGTCTAGTCTTAGGTATATAGAGCAAACAAGTTTTCACTAATGGCATCAGTTAAAACTAGTTCTCGCTAGTTAATTCTAGTTTTATCTGATTCCGGGTTTCATATATACAACAAAAAATACCACCCAAACCTTTTAAACAAGAAATTCCTCTAAAACAAAATCCATAATCCTCACTTTTAAACCGAATTCGCCTTTTAAAAAAAAGTATTTGGCCTTATAACCCGATTAAAAAGAAATCCCGTCTCAATTCCGAAATCCCCGATATTTATGTGATTAGCGCTAAGTGGGAAATCAGGTCCTGGATTGGGATCCGGACCAGATGGCATTTTCCCGGATTTGTCACCTTATCCGGAACGCTCCGGCTATTATCGGTTTATTTTCAGGACCGTACGTGGAAGAGTGACGTAAGTTTTATGGGAATACAATACTGCATGTATGCATAGATACTGTGACCTAAAAAATAATCTAATTTTTATTTTAAAAAAGTTCTTTATTAATTATTCGCCGCCCAAAACGCTGGTTTACATAAAAAGCACTACCATAAAGATAACATAAAAGCATTACAATAAAAAGCATACAATAAGGAGGATTTCATTCCACTGGTTTTGGAATATAATACCGGGATTTTTATTTTTTCAAATTTACTTGCAAAACGTATTTTTAACTACTAATTACCTTAAAAGTATTTAGATAACGAATGTGTAGGATTTTGAGAGTGACGAGAATATATACATACTGTGGATTTTTAGCACAAAAATCGCAAGAGCATAGTGGAAGATCCTAGGGAAGAACGTGCTGGAGTGACAAAAAGGTGAAACCAAGAAAATGAGCCATAGTTTGCAATTGGATTTATTAAAAACTTTTCTTGTAAACGGCAAAAAAAATCTACTTAAGGTAGGCGAATACCCAAAATTCTAACATTTTCACTATTACTTTAATCTTTTCCAAATTTGGCATAGTGATTTCAAATATAATGAACAATGCTTTTGGGGTAATTTTTTTTATTTAAATATAATTGATTTACTTTAAACGGGGTTTTTCAACTAAAAAAATAGGCTTACGCCAACACTTCTAACATAAAAAGTTTTACATTAATTTACCAGAAATTTTTCACAGATGCTATTTCAATATATATCTGTGCAATGAGCCTCTAACATCTGGTGTAAGTATACAAGTTTTTTTTTTTTTTAAAAATGTCCAAGTGTTAGTTAATCGAAAAAAATCATTTTTTTGTGTTGTTAATTTATAACATTTTTCTTAACTTTTTTTCTTGTAATTTGTATGTAACTCTAGAGGGTCATTGCATGTATCAGTTCAAAACGAAGAATTTAACACATAATAAATGTTCATAGGATGAAAATTCAATGTGGTAGATTTGTTGGCGTCAACCTCTTTTTTTAGTAGAAAAGCACCGTTTAAAATAAATAAATTATATTTAAATAAAAACAAAAGCCTAAATAGTATTATTCATTACATTTGAAATCACTATGCCAAATTTGGAAAATATTAAAGCAATAGTAAAAGTTTTAGAGTTTTGGGAAATTTTGGGTATTCGCCTACCTTAAAGTTTACGAAGAATTGAAAACATGTTAATTTTAAAGGATTGAATAAAGTGTTCATTGGACACAAAAATCTCAGCGTTTTCAAAACGATTCTTAACGTTCTTCCACTAAGCTCTTCAACCGTAAAACCGGCAAATTGGAACCAAGAAATCCCTGTCAATAGCGTCAATCTACAAAGATTAGGTTTGAATTATCGTCGCACAAGAGCTACACGAGGGCTGTTGGCGAATTGTGTCGTATTTTAGAACCACAGTCAAAAGTGACGAGCCGACACCTGAATAGGCACCCAACGCAACCGTTAAAAGCAACAAACAAAGACTTAAAGTTAATCAGACATTTATTTGGGAAGATTTTTTAATATTCTTCAATCATTTACTGGTAAGCTCCAATTGTTATTTAATTCTTTGTTTGAACTATTATAAGACAAGTAATATAATACTACATGAAATATAAACCTATTGCTTTAGCCTAAAGCGATATAAGCCACTATTCTATATACAGTTGCTTCTCGGGCTTTATAGCACTGTGCGGGATAAGGGGACGTTTGTCCCATGTTAACCTAATGGGAGATACGCCATTTTCCCGCGTAGAGCGCAATATAGGGGGTTTGTGAACACAACACCTTTGAGTATTTGAGAGAGGGAGCAAGACCTGTCGACTTTTTCCCCGTGATGCGTTGGAGGGGTAAAGGGTTGTAAGGATTTTTAGGGGAAGAAGGAATATTTGGCGATACAGCAACCCTTCGTTATATCGCGCTTACCGGGAGTTTTGGTTTGGTTTGAATTATCGTCGCACTAGAGCTACACAAGGGCTATTGGCGACGGGCGTCGTATTTTAGAACCACAGTCAGGTGACGAGCCAACACCTGAATAGACACCCAACTCAACCGCGCTTACCGGGAAACAAGCAAAAAAGCGCGATATAACCACATGCGCGATGTCACGAGCTAGTCGATAAATATAATAAATTGCTCTCAACAAGGAGACTAAAGCACAGTATGTATTTGAAAGATAAAACTTAAGTCATATTAAAAAAATATAAAGGACTTCATTATGCACTCTTAAAACAAACGAGTGAATTTAACTCAGTATGAGTTAATTTTCACTTTTTTCAGTGTCGAAAATGCACTTATCCTATTTTAATGGATTTTACTCTTTTGTTTTAAGAGTGTACTTAATTATGTATTGCACAAGTATTACGATACTTATTTCACTCATTTTCTAGTAAAAAAAAATCCATCTAAAGTTAGCTGCTTTGATTTTTCTCGTAAAACCTGTTTTCTTTTGATTTTTTTTTATGTTTAAAATCTTAACCGCATGTGTATCATGTCTATTTTAAGAAAAATACTTATTGGAAATAAATGGTTACATAAAAATTGGGAGACATGATACCAGGCGCGATATATCCGAAAGCGCGATGTAACGAGGCACGATATAGCGAGGGTTTACGTGAGTTTTTTCAACATTTGGCGAATAAATGAAATATAAATAGTGAGAATTTTTAAAAATATTTTTTTTTCAAGTTTCTAACTATTTAAAGAACCGTACACTTATGGTATTATAAACGAGTTGTCGTAATAAGCTAGGTCATTACCGAAATCCACTGTATTTTATTGAATGTCTTTTTGATTTCGGTTTAACCTCTTTAGACCCGAGCAAAATTCTACACGTATATTCTTACATAATCTAAACACTTTTCATAAAAATATATGCTAAAAAGTATGTTTTGCAAAGATATTTTTAAAAAACTTATGTTTAATAGTTACTGAGAGACACGCCTTGAGCTCTAAAAATACACATTTTTTGTGCTATAAATGCAAAAAGAAAGGTCGTATCACTAATTTGTAGTTAGCAGTTCGTTTTAACATAGTTTATAATGCAAAATACCTTTAAAATTGACTACTAAAAGAATTTTTTTTAAAGTTTGAAAAAAAAAGTTTTAATTAATTTTTTTGAGAAGTCTAATGTCGTATTGACCCTAGTTCAACTTCATTGTTTTTATCTAAATAAATGACAGAAACATATAATCAAAGGCTGAAAACTGATATTTGGTTTTTTTTCTATCTAGCTAGGTCAGTTTCGGAACAAATTAATGCGTTAATTGTTTGTTAGGGAGGTTTTAAAAAAACGCCCCTAAATGGAGGCATAGGTCGCAAGAGGTTAATAAATTCAAAGCACAGCTACACGAGGACATATCGTAGACGGTACTCGTAATTTTAAATCGCGGTTGAGTTACAAGGCCGCCACCTGAGCTGGCATCCAATGTAACCGTATATACCGACATCTTACGCAACGTCAGGACTTAGAACCACTATTTATCTAACTTGCATATGTCTCAGATTTTCGACGTTATTTGTTAATGGTATTTTTTTTTTATTTAGCCCGATTCGTTTCTTGAAAGATTAAGATAAGGTTTCTTTACAGTTGCGTTTAATTAGAAAAAAAATTAATTTGAAGAACTCTTGTGCTTCATTAAAAGATTTATTTTTGAACATTGACAATTGTTTTTGAACCTGAAAACCCAGTAAAAATTAATCAGAATTCAAAATGTGCACCAGCACAAAATGTGCTACTAGGGAGGCCAGTCGGTTCGGCACTCGCCTAGCATGCAAAAGGTCCTAGGTTCTGATTCGGGCATCGCCAAATAACTGCCGACCTATAAAAGGCCCGTGCAGCCAAAAATGCCTGACGAATAATACCCCGTGTAAGGGAGTGCACGTAAAATATCCGCCAAAGTCTTAACACTGCTTACGTTGTCGCTCTTGACAGTTGCGTTGGGTGCTTACTCAGGGTCGGCTCGTCACTTAATTGTGGCTCTAAAATATGGCGCTCGTCGCCAGTTGCCCTCGTGTAGCTCTAGTGCGACGATAATTGAAGCCTATTCTAACCCAGGACAATAAATAATGCCGTTATTATGCTTTATTAAGGCCAATTTTATTTCTTATTATTTTCTTTTTTACTTTCGCAATTATTTTCCAGACCCATAACACATACCATTTAAAAAGAAACAACAGAAATGTCGCCAAAAACCCCAAAAGAGCGAATATCGCGCCAACCCCGACAGCCCCTCCCCTATCTCTTCAGCAAGAAGCCAAGTGGGCGTGGACGCAGGATCGATGCAGTGACCAATTAGAAGTGTGTGCGCAGGTGTGGCTTTCACACGGTGGGGATGACTCCGATTCTTGGCCTTTTGGCATTTACAAGGGCCAGAAAGGGCTCGTTATATAGATAGGGATTATATTAATTGTGGGAATTTTTTTATGTTCTAGTAGAAACTAAGGGTGAGTAATAGGGTGGGCCGAGAAAAACTTTTTATTTTATTTCGGATCGCTATAGTGCGGAAAAGTTGCCTTTGGTAAAGACATGAAAAATGCACTAATCATTATTTTTTTATGACTATATCTTCCGTTCGCGCAATGCCATCAAAGTTGGCAAAAATTGTCACAAAAACCGTAATTTTTCATAATTTTTTGAAACCCAATATATGATTTTAATTGCTTTCCTATATCATGTTGTATGATTAAAATTTACAAAAAGTTAAAACTTTAAAATTTAGCAAAAAATACGAATTTTCCTAATTTTATACTACACTGTTAAAAAAAACCTGAATTTTACGTGCATATTTCTGTGATTATTTTCGTGAATTTACGGAAAGATTGCGTTTCTTCAACAAACAGACGGTTTGTCTGAAATAAACAGCTTATTTCCGTTTTCCTTAAACGCTTGACAAGCGAAAACGGAAAAACACCGTATTTCAGCGTGCAGAATCTCACTCAAGACCCGTATTAACGTAGATTCTCCATATAACCTCGCACCCAACAGCTTTTAGCCTCGACACATCCGCCGACCGACTCAGCCACCATATTTTTTGTTTGTTTGTTTTGACCACATCTGAAGCAAGAAAGATAAATATACAGGTATGTTCATTAATTTTAATAAAATAAGATTTTATTTAAAAATTATATTTTATATCTTTCTTTTCAAAACATACAATCCAGTTCTCGTCTCTTTCGTATTTGTTTCTGTAATCTCTAAAGTCCTATAATTGACCGTGGGAAGATTCCTGAAATTAATAATTCCGTTTGTATACCAACACGCTTAACTAAGTAAATTTAATTTAAAGGTTTGAAAAATCTGTCAAATGTATGAAATAAACAATGTTCACCTACAAACAAGTGCACATTATTAAAAAAATAATGAAATGATTTATAATTATTAGGGTAAGGTGGGGTAAGTGGGCCACCTTTTTGGCATAATTCGACTTTAGACCCTCATACCACTGGATATAATCGGCCGAACAACTTATTTTTTTTGTGGTCCATTCTTTCGTATGTTATTACTGTATACATGGCAAGCTTAAAACAAATTGACAAATAATAAATTTAAAAAATACTTTTTTCTTTTTGGTCATCCGAGTGGCCCACTTGCCCCACAAGGTGGGGTAAGTGGGCCACCCCCATAATATATTTTTACACATAAATATTAGAGATATGGTGGGGTAAGTGGGATAATCTACATGATATTTTGAGTGTTTGAAAAAAAAAATTAATGATGTATCTTCAATAGTTCCCCAATAGCAACTTTTCTGGCATGCAAGCTTACTAAAAGAAAAAATTCGTTAATTTTCATCTTGGTCATTTTTGCATGTAGTGTAAAAAAAATGTTAGGGCTACAGATTTTAAACTGGCCTATGTCAATGAATAGGACTATGAATAGTGAATATGACTTACCCTATGAATCAGTGAATATGACTTTTTTTAAGTATATTAAAGAGTTTGGGGCAAGTGGGCCACCCCTGGCCCACTTACCCCAAACGCGGGGCAAGTGGGCCACCCTGATTTTGTTTTAACCTTATCAACATCACAAGTACATGACACTACAAAAAGATACTACGTTTTATACACTTTCGAAATATATAACATTTTGTTTTGTATCATGAACCGTTTGGAAATAAATAAAAAAATAGTATGATGGCGTGAATTACGAAAAGATGCAATTTTAAAAATTTTCACAAAAAGGATTGTACCTTGTTACATACATGAATGAAATGATGCCATAATGTTTCCTGCATCTATTGGGGTAAATACGTAAAAATATTGTAACAGATTTTTTTTTACGTACATAATTCGGGAAATGCCAGGGGGGGTGGCCCACTTGCCCCAATGGCCCACTTACCCCACCTTACCCTACATTTAAATTCGATTGAAAAGCAATTGCCCTCGTGTAGCTCTAGTGCGACGATAATTCAAAACCTAACCTAACCTCGATTGAAAAGCACGGTTACGCTATCGCTATCAGCATAGCATGGTTTATTTTAATAACTTTGCAAGTATACATAACGTAAACTTTCTCTTTAATAAATAATACTCTTTTGTTTAATTTAACGAATCAATTAGTGATTACGGATGTATGCAGATCACATGCTTTGATTCGATTCAGATGTTACATACACTATTGTCCATGCTCTTTGTTTTGAAAAATCTGCAATAAGAAAAACACAATTTCCAATTAAATGCAAATTTTCTAACGAATTCAAAATTTAAGAATTGCAAGTGTCCGCAGAAAGCTATTTTAGTGTTCATTTAGATATAGCTGATAAGTGATATCTCATTTTCGGCTCACCGTCTACAACAACAGCAATAGTTATTAGCTTTGACTAGAATACTAATTATAAGATTGTATTTTATTACTAAATACTATTAAATTACATTTAAATTATTATTTTATACTAAATACTATTATATAATAATGTATTTTTAATTTTGATATGCATTATTCAAGAAAACTTCTGTTTCTACCCCCCTCCTATTAAAAAATAGTTTCAGTGTTCCAATTATCAAATCTGTATTGTAAGATATGGATAAATCAATTAATTTAAGGTACTCTAAGATTCATGCCTTGTCAGCCCTATCCACCCTCTTCACAAAAAAGAGAAAAAGCGTTTTTAACTCTGATATTAAATTATTACGGTGCAGATACTATGGAAGACTTGCTCGAAAAAAAAAGCCTAAAATTGAAAAAAAATTTAATTTTAGAAGTCTTAAGAGGATTTTGTCTGGTTAATGCCTGATTAGCACTTGCTTCTTTACATTAGATCTATTTATTCAAAATTGGATTTGTATTCATAAATATATTATTTTTTTAGGTGCTTATCATAAATCTCCAAAGAGGATCGAAAGTTCAGAAAAGGAAGAAAACTAAATCTGTAGTTCCTGCACAATTTTTTTTAATTAGTTGAGGATTTGAAATACCATAACAGTCTTTTTCAATTATAAAAGAAAAATAAAACATGATTATATTCTGTATTTCTTTTGTTATTCACATATTGTTAAATTGTATCAGTGGTGTATCCAGGATGCGGGGATAATAGCTCTCGTCCCCATATACTAAAAAAAATTTGTTGTTTTTTTACTATCAGTGACTATACAAATTCATGTATGTATTGCACAAATGCAGACACTTAAAAATTTATTGTTTTTGACTACAAAGGTTACTGTCTTTAAGAGTCCCTCTGTTAAGGGGTGTTCAACCCCTAAGACACCCGACTCATAAACCCCTACCCATGATTTTGCCCTGGATATGCTAACTGTAAAGTACAATACCATTTAGCCACAGAACAATACGAAATATATACACTGTAAAAAAAATATCACAGAAAAATGATCAAAATTAGAAAAATTCTTACAAATTTTTCTGCCATATTAAAATTGTTTTAAATATATGAAGAGTGGTTATTTTTAAATTTCAAAAATGTGAACAATGTCCTTTTTATTCAGATAATATACCAAATATGGTTAAAAATTTTCAAAGGATTATAATGTATTAGTTTTGAATATATTTAGGGTTAAAGGATTAGATTGTATTAGTTTTGAATAGATTTAAGGTTAAAGTAAGAAGACATTATTTGCTTTACGTTTTATATAACAAACAGGATGCATGTTTAATTTCCCTGTTTCTCCTGTTAAATTTTCCTATGGTAATATTCATAACACCATATATAAATGGAAGTATTTAGAATGATTGAGGGTTAAATAGTATATAGAAACAAAATTGCCTAGAAAAAAGCAAAAATGTCTTGGAATTAACTAGAAAATATACTATGTAAGTTTTCTGAATTTAGAGAGAAATACAAATTAGAAATTCATGAAATTAACAAGAAACAGCTAAATAAAAATTCCTGAAATTAACAGAAAATTTCTAAAATGGTAAATCCTGAAATTAACGGAGAAATTCCGAAATGGAAGTTTCTGAAAATAACGAAAAAATTCCAAAACGGAAGATCCTGAAATTAACGGAAAAATCCCGGCAACTTGCTGCCAGTAGTTTTTCCGTTAATTTAAGGAATTTTTTTTAACAGTGTACGTTGAGTGGTCGGAAGATCTGACACAAATGTATAATAACTTATTATACTAATATATTATAGCATTTATTATTAATAATTGCTATAATATTTGGATTTTACATACTTTTAGTAGTTAATTCAGGATATAGGAACGTAGTTAAAAACATCTGCCTTGTTTTAAAAAAAAATTATATAACATTACGGTTTTTGACAATTTTTCGCCAACTTTGAAGGCATTGCGCGAACGGAAGATATGGTAGTAAAAAAATAATAATTAGTGCATTTTTCATGTCTTTACCAATGGCAACTTTTCCGCACTATAGCGATCCGAAATAAAATAAAAAGTTTTTTTCGGCCCACCCTAGTGAGTAACATTACGCGACTTTTAGCTTCCACACTACGTTTATAACGTAAAAAGTGGAAGGTATTATAATAATTCCGTCCTTCTCCCACTTTCATGGCCAAACTACAAATGCTACGGAAAAGTGTGATAAGTCAAAAAAAAATTCAACAAATCGAAATTAGAATACAATACAATTACATTGAAAATTTCATAAAAGAATTCGATTTCGAAGTACTTAATTATTTTTTTAGAAAAACCTGCAAAATTTAATGCTCATTTAAAAAGCATAAGAAGTCATTTTTATTAGAATTAAATCAATGTCATCACAACAATCGCTCGAGAAACTTTAGTTCTTTTAGACAAAAAAATTATTTTTGCGACATCAATCAGTTTGAAATGCCGTCAAATATATTTCACTACGAGATTTTTTGTTTGTTAATATGAAATGTTTTCTTTCTATTTAAAAGCGAAGAATATTACGTATCATTTTTTTTTAAATACAAACTTAATTACTTAAACTACCTTTTTCACATATCCTTAATATATCACTTAATACTTAAACATCCCAACCACACCCTGCCGGCTGTAGGCGACACACAGTCGCCTAGATCAATAGTTCACGCAGAAATTTTGCTGAGTCATCTTGACGTTACACTTTTTTCACACGAATTATCTTAAATTTGATTGTCCAGCATACATATTTCAATATAACAGTTTGCTAATTTTAAAAGTGACGCTTTACAGCTTCGAAATACTTTTGATTTTTACGAACATTTATTCTGGTAACCGGCTGGGAATCATAACCAGTAAGGCTGAACATGTGAAAGGTGCCAGGTTTGAACCCTGGCATTTCCCAATTTTCTGCTGACCTAAAAACGGTCAGCCAAAAAGTTCGACTAATAATACCCCGTGTAGTAGGAGTGCACGTTAAACAAGATTCAACGTACGATGTATCTCCTAAAAGTTACGTTTGTTGTCTACTCAGGCGTCAGATCGTCCCTTGACAGTGATGCTAAATTATGACGCCGTACGCCAATAACTCCTATTACTCTATGGCGACTATCATTCAACTCCACTTACTCTGATAAAACATATTTGCCAAAAGTGGTTCTGTAAATCCCGTTTTACCCTTTATGTACTTTCTCGAACCAAAAACAAACATCAGGGACACTATTAAGTAGATTGGTTATTATTTCAATGGAAAAATAATTTCTTAATGTTATTTTCTATAATTATGATGCGAAAGCTAGTCAAGTTTTACTTGTTAACATAAGCTAGGGTACCTTCAATGCACTGCAGATATTCCAGTAACCCTAACATAAGCAAGACAGGTCAATAGCAGTATCTACAAAAGAAAAGTCCAAAACCAGAAACACTTTTTACTTCATTTTTCTAAATGTTGATCATATGTTAGGGCTGGGGAGCCCTGTCGATTAGGCATTCGCCTAGTATGCGAAAGATCACAGGTTCGGGTCCAGTCATCGCTAAAATAACTGCCGACCTATAAATGGCCCTTGCAGCCAAAAATGTCCGACGAATAATACCCCATGTAAGGGAATGCACGTTTAATATCCTTCAAAGTCCTAATGCTGCGTACGATGTCGCCCTTGACGGTTGCTTTGGGTACCTAGTCTGGTGTCGGCTCGTCACTTGACTGTGGTTTTAAAATACGACGCCCGTCGCCAATAGCCGCGCGACGATAATTCAAAACCAAAACATATTTTGCCAAAAGTGGTTCTGTAAAACCCGTTTTACCCTTTATGTACTTTCTCGAACCAAAAACAAACATTCAGGGGCATTATTAAATAGATTGGTTATTTTTAAGATGGAAAAATAACTTCTTAATGTTATTATCTGCAATTTATGGTGTGAAAGCTAGTCAAGTTTTACTTGTTAACATAACCAAGACAGGTCAATAGCAGTATCTACAAATTATTTTTTGCATATTTTTTCAGTGGTTTCAGAATCCCGACACGATAATTTCGCCTTTAAAACTTGCGTTAGTGCCTTCTTAGATTTAGGTTCGTCCCTAGCTTGTGGTTATCAATTACGAAGCTCTTCGCTCTTCGTACTAAAGCATCTGGGTTCAAGCCCACATGCTTTAGTACCGTAAAATACCGATATTCTAATAACCAAAGACTGATCCTTTCGAAGAAATACAAAATTAGTACCAGCCAATAATAAAACTTCAATTTAATTCCCATTCTCGTTTCTCCCCTTATTGGGAGGTCTTCGATGTGTAGGAAGGACGCTTCGCGTCGATTCTACAAAATGCTATTTCGATCTCCTTATATTTAAATGTTGGAGGGTAGGACAATTGCAATTAGAATCATTATCATCTCCTCAATCTCAGTTTGCATCGGATATTTGGAATTCGCACAGTTGTAGTTCATAAATTGGAGTTCTGCCCTTTGCATGAGTTTATACCTAACATAAATTTAACAACACAGAGGCTATGGTCCAGCATTTCACTTAAAAATGTCGAATACATTGGGACCAATAGATATTCGAGCAAATAAAAAACTCCGGATAATTATATTAGGAATCTGATTATTGGATTCATAAATTAGAATTATATTGTCTTTTTTTCTTTTTTTAAAACTTACCTTCCTTCCTCATACACACAGCCAGGCACTTCCTCAGCCGGCAAGCCTGGCACTGGTTCCTCCTGGCCACATCCACCACGCAGCGGCCCTGCTCTTTACACGCATACTCCAGTCCCCTCCTGACGCTTCGCTTGAAGAAACCGCGGCATCCGTCGCAGGAGGGGACCCCGTAGTGGCGACCGGAGGCTTTGTCGCCGCAAACGCGGCAAGATGTCGGATCTGGGGTTGGTTTGTGGTGGCCGCTGGTGTCTAGCATGCCACCGCTGCGTCTGTGTTGGGATATATTTGGGTTATTTAGAAGTAAATATTCAATGTTAAACTGAATATTAACTATTAAAATAGACATTTATTGTAAAAATATTACCCACTGCTGCGTTATTAATATAAGAATAAATATTAATATTAGAATAAATATTAAAATAAGAATAAATATTAAAATAAGAATAAATATTAAAATAAGAATAAATATAAATGTTTAAATTACAATGAATATTCTTATTTTAACGATGAATACTTATTTTGAATTTAATATTAATTACTCATTTTGATTTTAATATTGATTACTTATTTTGATTTTAAAAAATTAATATTTAATCTTAAAATAAGATAGAAAATAAGAATGTTTAAATATATTAAAATAAGAATCAATATTCAATATTGAAATGACTATTCATTATTAAAATATAAAGATATCGGGTCTGGGGTTGGTTTGTGGTGGCTGCTGGTGTCTAGCATGCCACCGCTGCGTCTGTGTTGGGATATATTTGGGTTATTTAGAAATAAATATTCAATGTTAAACTGAATATTAATTATTAAAATAGACATTTATTGTAAAAAAATTACCCACTGCTGCGTCTGTAATTTATAAATATCTGTATATTTATAGATATAAGTAAAAAAAAATAAGAATATTAAAAAACAGGAATAAATATTCAATATTAATATAAGAATAAATATAAAATATTAAAATAAGAATAAATTAATAAAAAATATTAAAATATTAAAATAAGAATAAATTAATTAAAAATATTAAAATAAGAATAAATTAATAAAAAATATTAAAATAAGAATAAATTAATAAAAATATTAAAATAAGAATAAATTACAATGAATATTTTTATTTCAATGATGAATACTTATTTTGACTTTAATATTAATTACTCATTTTGATTTTAATATTGAATACTTATTTTGATTTTAATATTGAATACTTATTTTGTTTTCAATATTGAATACTTGTTTTGATTTTTATATTGAATACTTATTTTGATTTTAATATTGAATACTTGTTTTGATTTTAATATTGAATACTTGTTTTGATTTTAATATTGAATACTTGTTTTGATTTTAATATTGAATACTTATTTTCATTTTAAAAAATTGAATATTTAATGTTAAAATAAGGCAGAAAATATGAAAAATTTTAAAATACACAAAACATTAAGATAAGAATCAATATTCAATATTAAAATGACTATTCATTATTAAAATATAAAGAGTTCTTAAAATATAGCTGTTGATTTTCGGTAGGTTTGTGATAGATGTCTAGCATACCTGGCATAGATGTCTAGCATACCGTCTGGGTTGGGAAATGTAGATATGTTTGGTATTTAAAAATAAATATTCGATGGGGGGGGGGGGGGGGGTTGAAATCAGAATAAGTATTCAATGTTACAATAGGAATAAGTATTCATCATTGAAATTGAAATAAGAATAAATATTTAATATTAAAATGACTATTCATCATTAAAATATAGACAGTTATTATTAAAATACAGCTCTTAATTTTTCGATATTTTTGTGGCAGGTGTCTAGCATGCCACCGCTGCGTCTAGTTGTAAAATAAATGTATGATCTATACATTTGTTATTGAAGAATAAATATTCACCATTGAAATAAGAATATCTAATCAATATTAAAATAAAGTTAAAACTTCAATATTAAAATAAGAATAAATATTCAATATTGAAATAAGAATACTTATTCAATATTAAAATAGCGATAAATATCCAATGTTGAGTAATAATACACAAAGAAAATACAGAAAATAATATTTATTTGAGATTAAAATAGGAATACGTATTCAATATTAAAATAAGTAGGTCACGTTTGTTTGTTTATTATAACTACTTAAACCTTAAAGTCGGTAAAATTAAAAAGAAATTGATAAGTTTAAATCCTTATAATAAAACAATAGATAATTCTAACTAAAAATATCCAACTACAATAAAATTATTATTATTGGGAATCTTTTATTACGTTAAAATTAACTGTTATAACGAAAAAAAGAATTGTTATACTGCAATAATAAATTGAAGCAATAAAAACCATGAATCATTGTAACAATTAAATTATTACTAATAAATAACTTATTATAATAAGAAAATAAATTGTTATATTGAAAAAATGAACCTGATGGGAACAATCAATTGCTATAAAGTAAAAATAATTTATTATGTAACTTTGAATTGTTATAATGTTACAATAAATTGTTATGCTGTATAACACTAAATTGTTAAGCTGTATAACAATAAATTGTTATGCTGTATAACAATAAATTGTTAAACTGTATAACAATGAATTTATAGTACTATAATGTAACTATGAACTGTTAGAATTAACAATGAATCTCGTAAATTTTTAAAGAAAAAATGAACTCTTATCACAAGAAAATTAAAAAAAAAAGTTAAATTATTGATAAAATACTGTGTATCTAGGGGTACTTTGGTGTACCTTTTACTAAAGACACGCTAGTTGTTACGCGTATACACACTCCCATATATGCTAGTACGCCAGACGTACCCCTAACCATTTAATTTTTATTGCGAAACAGTGAAATTATGATTTTATAATAAAACAATAAATCGCTATATCCATGAAAGGATGTATTGTAATAGTTAATTATAATAAATCATATAATTAAAAAGTAATAGTAGTTTATCAACACATTGTAATGAAACAATGATTTGATGCAATTAAAATGATTTCGTATGATAAAAAAAACTGTTATATTGAAAAGTTGAGTCATTATATAGCATTGAATATTGTAATTAATCAAACAATATTTAAATACAATATCATTCAATAAAAATAAGTAAACTAATGAATTTTCTTAATGATATCGAAAGTACTACTTACTACAACGATATAAAACCAAGTGATTTATAAATAATTTATCGAAAAGGAAAATATACAAAACCAAACCAATACCTAAGTAACCAAAACACCATCTAAACAAATATCTAACCCACAGAAAAAACTAACTTCAACCGCGAACACCTTGCACGATCACACGTTCCCGGTAAATAACAATCACGCGAGAAAAAAAATAACAAAAACACTACAACAACGATGACAATTGACTTAGTGTGCTTCAATTAACACCGCTAAATCAATAGGCAGCCCAGGTGATAGTGTATAATTCCTGTAGCAGTCCACATGAAAATGAATAATTCAACCCCAATTTGTGGCGGACTTTTTTTGTGTAATGGATTACCACACGGTGTCATTGGAGGCTGGATTTTGATGGATATGTTGTCTGGACATAAAACAATGCGAAATCGGTTAGTAAAGTGAGGCCATTACTTGCTTGCGCTATAGGTCCAAACAATCTTGAATTGGCCAATGGGCAACTGGAATGGCCGTATCCACAGTGACGTCAAAGCTACGTCAAGCGTTGTCTTAAACTCCACAAACTACCCGGCAACTAGTTCGTCTAAAATAGAACGGCCACTCCTAAGGTGACGTTATAGCTGCGTCGAACATTGTCTTCAGCCCCAGAAACGAACCTACCCTGTTCGAATCATTCATTATTTGAAGCTAATTTTCAGGCAACCAAATAATAGTAAATACAATGTATAAGGATAAATACTAGGATCTTGTATTAATTTAGATATTACCCTAAAGTCTAAATTCAGTGAAGCGATATGTAGTTAATGGGAGGGGGTCAAGTACTGCCGTGCCCATATCAGCCCACGAGACCAGTACGATTATTTTCACTAAAGCAGGATTTTTCAGTCAATGGGCGAGACTGACGCACCCCATTGTTTAGTTCCCAAGCTATCTTTGTTCTCGTTTTATTTAACTTCTGATGAGATCAAAGGATGAGTAAACCTTTCGGTCCTTTTTAATAGGTGCAAATCTTTCCAAACGGTTCCTCTGGCGACAAACGGAGTTTTCTGTGGACAAAACACAGTTTACCCAGTTAAAAGACCGTCGTATACAAAGTTAGAGATTGCTATGAGAAATATTCCGTTGGGAGGCAGTTATACACTTTTGGCGACTTTACCTCTTGCACGCGTGGCAAGGTAGCGCAAACCGATATAACTCAGGCATTTTCGTATTGAAACAGCGCTGAGAATTCAGTTTGTTGGCCGCTGCGAATCGGTTTGGCGACTGTCACACGGCTTCAATTTATTTTGTCGCCAATCATTTCCATATTATTCTAACCTTCCCAAGGGGGTGTCGTGTGTCCAATTACATGGGGAATTGTGTTACGGATGCAGTTATTGGTTTTAGGTTGTTATTTGTTGCACGGAATTAAGTGATTGTTTAGGGGTAGTTGAGGAGTGTTTTTTGGATAGCGGTTGTTGCTCATTGTTGTTGCTATTTTTTTTAACAATGGTTTGAATAATCCATTAAGGGAAACTCCTCTCACATCCCATGCTACTTGTATGGTACAGTTTTTTAATTAAATTGCCTGTGATTTTAAATTGATTAATGAACTGTTTTTGCTTGGTTAGACTGCCCTGTTAGAATTTGTGTGATTGGTTTTACCAAAAATATGGTTCCTAGCAGTTAGAAAGCCTGTGTGTGTTAGAAAGCCTGTCCGAAATCTGAAAAACGGTTATAAACCGAACACAGAAATTATGTTCAATCCACTGAACTGAACCTCTAGAATTAGCATCGAAACGCTCGCCAATCGTAACGGTGTACTATTGGCACCCTGTAACCCTGTACCTGGCAACCCTGTAAGAGCAGCCCAACTTTTGCCGTCAGCCCTTTACTTTACCTGTTAAAATAGGCATTTTAAACCAACTTTTTCGATAATTTTTTAACAGAAAATTGATATGTTTGTTTTCTGAGGTTCTTTATATAATGAAGTTTCGGAAACATGTACTTTCAAAAAATATATAATTGCAGGAACAATCTTTCTAACTTAAATTCCTTGGAGTACTACTCTTGGCCAGCTGCTGACCAACATCCAATGCAAACTGTCAAGTCAACTGTCAAATGTGGTCAGCGAATTCAGGCCAAATGAGGCATATGTTCTCCCTACAGCTGTTGCCAAGTGACCCAAAAAGAGGCTTCATCAGCTTTACATGGGATGCTCCTTCCAGAGGTTTAGGTCAGTTCAGTGGTTGAATCATTTCATCACACAGGCGTTGTAACTACTAGGTAACTAACAGCGTCCAGCCTTTTTATTGGAAACCTTTAATGATCGCAACTTCAATTAGACGAAGTCGCCAATGAACAGAAGGACCTTATATCTTAGTTACACGTTGGAGAATGTGAATTTTTAAACTTCTTCTTTATTGGCTCGACAGCCCTTTGTGGGCCAGGGCCTTCTTCGGAATCTTTTTTTATTTTGATCTTTTTTTGGAAGACGACCTCCAGTTCTGTACTTTTATCATTCTAAAATCCTCGTCGACACAGTTAATCCATCGAAGTTTGGGCCTCCCTCTTGCCCTGATGCCGATTGGTTTATAGTGGAAGACTCTTGATGTTAAAGAGTCACGGTTCATTCAGCACACATGTCCAGCAAATGTCATCTGGTTGACTTTTATGTAGTTGATATCTGTCTTCCCTATATATCTTTTATAGTTCACTGTAATATCTGTGCCACCATATACAATTAATGTTCACTGCACCCATAATTTTTGAATTTTGAAACAGGATCCTTATATTTGACTTGAACTTTTATAAATTGCTTCGCTAATTCAATTTTTCTTAATGTTCAAAAAATCTGCTTCTGTCTTGTATCAGTTGGGAACTGGTACTAAGGAACCAAATTTTATTATGTTTTTTATTTAATATCTATTGCTGTGTGAGGAACTAGAGTAATAAAGTGACGTTTAAGATGTAATTATGTTTTGCGTTTCATTTTTTAAGGCGATCATTTGATAGTTGTTCCTGTGTGGTAATGATCACTTTGGGTTAATTGCAAGAAAAGCGTGATGAAAACTTATTTGTAAAAGAAAATATGAACAAAAAAAGTGACCCAAGTGAAAATATATGTATTGGCTGAGTAAGTAAAGTACTGCTATGTGAAATTAATGGTCTTAGGTGCGTAAAAGCTGCTCGTACAGATCTAGTTGAAATAGTTGCAGTAAGTTCTTTTGACCCAAAAATATAAACAGGAAACAATTTTTAAAAAAGTTTTTTACTTTTTCTCTTTTGATTCATACAAAACGCAGTAAAGGTTTTAATATAGGACAAAACAGAAGACGTTACTTCAGGCTCGTATTAAACGTCAACAACATTATTTCGTTTGGCTTTAATATCTTTTGAGATATTCACTCGAAATAGTGAATGCTCAAAAAACGACGAAATTTTCCTTAATTTTGACGATTCCGTTACTGGTAAATTCTTCGAGTTTTCGTTTCCTCAAAGTGAGGAAATTTTTATGAGGATTTGAATGTCGTATAATCTAAAGAAATATTTCGTCTTTTTTTAGCATGTGAGTACAACAATGAGATTTAGTTTATTCAAAATCAAGATACAGAATCGTCAAATCACGATCGTAAAAGTGAGGATTCGCATTTACTCAAGTCACGTGATAGTTTGACGAAACAATCCTCAAAATTAACGAAATGAGGCTTGAGGATTCATGAATCGTCAAAAATAAAAGTGTTATTTCTGAGAGTGTATGCCGCTTCACATGTAACTTAAAGATTAGGGATCGAATAGATACTAAGGTAAAAAGTAAGAATATTTAATAGGACAAAACTTCATTTTTAGTTTAATTTACTTTGTTTTATTTGGAATTTACATTAATTAATGCAGAAAGTTTCCATATTTAAGGTTTTTCTGGTAACTCATTTAAAACCATAAATTTAAAGGCATGTTTTATGCAGTGTATTAAATGCGAAAAAACAATTTTAATACTTTCCACCTTTTACATCATAAACGTAACAAGGCAGCTCAAGCTGACAAGCGGTTCTGTAAAACCCGTTCTACCCTTAATACACTGTTAATGTACAGAAACAAACTTGCAGTGTGGACTTTTTTCAATGCTGTTTCCTATGTCGAAGAAAATTGTGATTGAATAACAATAAAACAAAATAAAAAAAGTATGCTTTATTTTTAAAGTTATAGTTCAAATATGAAGTAATTCAAACTATTATACAATTAAATAAATATTATGTTATAATCCTTTAATTTATTTCTTTTGTTATTTCTCATTTCGTAACAAGTTTTTTTTTTAATTCGTTTTTTTTTCGTTGTTCTTTTACTGCAAATTATCAATGATAGTAATTACTTAATTATTAATCCTTTTAAAGAATTTTGTAATTGAATATGATTTTAAAAAGTATTTTGCAACGTAAATTGTTTTTTTTTTTTTTTAAACTAAATAATGAAAACTTTTAAATTGAATTTTTGAATCTGTAAATCCGTACTCCGACTTAAACATTTAAATTGAATCAAGCATTTTTCTAAATAATTTATAATTATTAAGTTTAACCTTATAAAAAGTAGGTTTGTAAAAGAACTGTCACTTAAAACCGCATCCACACCAAATGAGCCTCGTAAAAAAAGCACCAATAACAAAAAAAAAAGAAAGAAAGAAATGAAGGAATGATTAAACAAAAAAATGAATCTATTTTCAATAATTGTCATTAGAATATTCTATAATTGTTCTTTATCGTTTACTATATCGTTATTTTGAGAAGCAGAACAAATACCAGCTAAGAAAAATTGAACTGCATTTAAAGATCAATACCAAAGTCACAAGTAAATACACAAACAAGTCTCTCACAATGAAATATCAATAAATGGGAAAATACCGTGGACGACATCTGTATTTTTAACAATATGGAATAAACGATCAAGTGGCTCTATTGTATGTCAAGCATTTAGAAACTCGCCTCGGCAATTTAATTTTTACGAGCCAAAATAAAATAAGTCAATGTTCAATTCCTTCCCATAATGGTATATGGAATGGTTAACCTAAAGATTCGTGGACGGCTACTTTTGAAAAATTTCGCCAAGTTGAAATTTCAACAAACAAAATGGCCGACCAAGAAAATAAACTTTAACGAACCAGGAAGAATTCATTAAATAATCTGTAGAACGTTAAAATGCCGAAGAATTGATTTTAAAAAAGTAAATAATTATTAAAATTTTTTAAGTATATAGTTAATAAAAGATAGGCAGAAAAAAACTTTAGAATTGATTGCTGATTTCTCCAAAGGGGGCCATAATGCCATTTTGTCGGTGTTAACAAATTTGGCTTAAAATGGCCGGCCACGATTCTTTAGGTTTTCCTGTGATAGCTTAACTTTCACCTGGGTCTGGGACATAATCCCGACAGCCGAAATCCCGACAAGCCAGAATCCCGAAAGCCGAAATCCCGACAAGCCAGAATCCCGAATAGGTCGAAATCCCGAATGGGTCAGAATCCCGACTAGGTCGAAATCCCGAATGGGTCGAAATCCCGAAAATAGATTTTTGGTCAATTTTTCGATTTTTTAAAAAAATTAGATATATTGGTTTATTTTAAATGAAATATAAACTGTTTGTTGTAAAAAAATACTATCGGCTGTCTTCTGTTTATTGAAATTGCGCCATTATAAAAAAAATGTGCTGCTAATTATTTCATTGTTCTGTGGAGTTTTTAATTGTCTCTTTGTATAGGAATGTACGGTCTGGTATTTATTTTATAGTACATGGATGATTCGTTTCTGGTGGTTCAATTTTGTCTATAAAAAATAAATGTTGTTAATACTTATTACTGCTTCAATTATCATTTTGTTGTGGGATAAATGTACTGGAATCAGTATTATTTAAACTCCGGTTCGTTAAAGTTTTCGTAAGTCTTTTAGTTTGGCGCCGTTATCGCTGTACTTGGCTAGTTTAGGGGTGTGGTCGTAAATTAAACAGTAGGGCGGGGGGGGGGGCAGTAACAAATGGCTTAAAATTTTGGGGGTTTGCGGAGGGAAAAGGGAGGTGAAAATTTTTAAATATTGAGTACAAGCGTACATTAAAAAATATATATATTCCTCTACGCGAACGGCCAAAAAAGAGGATGAGAGATGATGCAGGTTTTGAAATTTATCTACTTATTTTGTATTTTTAGCAATGAACATTTAAAGGGATAAAATATAGGGTTACTGATTTTTATGGTTTGTAAGGTTATTGATTATAAGGTTATTGAATTTATTATGTTAGTTAATGTATATAACAGTAATAAAAAAATCAAAATTTATTGTGTCCATTTTTTATGTATTGATTGCTGCAATCCATTGATTATTAGGGGAGACCAGGGAAAGTTTCTTTGATCTTAATTTTTAACTAAAATGAAAGGGGGGAAATTGGAATAATAACTTTTAAATAAATTGTAACACTAAATTATTTTTAAACTTTATTTGTAAAAAAAGGTAAATTCAATTTTTAAACATCTTGGAATGCGGGCGTGAATAATTTAGGGTTAATTTATTTCATGAAACCTTTGGGAGTGAATTTTATTTTACCATGTTTTTCATATTTTCATTTAATTAAAACAAACATTGTTTAATTCTTCAAAAGACATGATTCTTCCATCTAACGATAAATAAGTGCGATCTTAACTCAGTGAGAAAAAATCTCAAGCTGATGATTATAAATCGAATCATTAGGGGTGATAACGTTTAAACCATGCGCTCCCCTAATTGTTTTGAACAGTCTATATTGAAAAAATACAGTCGAACCCCGCTGTTATGAAACTTTTTAGAGGTCCCTTCTGAACATGTTATTTTGTATGGATACATATAGTGAACCGCTTAGAAAATGAGAGTTCGCTTATAGTAAACCCAAATTTCCCACCTTATTTTTTTCTTCGTATCGCTATATTTTAAGATATATAAATGGCAAACGAGAAGATAATTTTTCACAACAGGTCAAATTTCACTAAAACTAGACCTTTTTCATAGTAAACAAGAAGCATGCTTATCTTCAGTCCCTCTAGTCTAAAAGTTCCAGGAACAACCCTTTCTTTTCAAACCATTCATCTCACCCCCCTCAACTCACACACAATTCTAAGGGGCGTGTCAGCAGTACTTTTGTGTAACCTACCCTACCCCTTCTGGGGTACAATGAAGCCATTCGTCTTTCTGTCCCCAACTGTACATATTTCATATTCTTTACCAATACCTCTTGAATACTTAACCCAAGTGGAACTGTTCAATACTTCGCCTTTTAACATGTACTCTTTAGTCACTCATTTCTTATGAAAGAGTTTAAACACATTTTAAATTAGAGACAACAGTTTTGAAAAATAAAGGATTCTGCAATTAAAAAAAGCAATCAGAATGAAGACAGAGCCAGTCAATTAAATATATGTAAAGATTTGTCCGTTATACAAATACGCAGTTTCCAATATACGGATCCTTCGGTATTCGGCTATTCCGAAATGTTCGACATTTTTTAATAATTTCGAAAGTTAATCAATTTAAATGTAATTTTTAAAAATATTTTTTATATAAATTCGATTTATTTATTCAATATATTAAAGATGGGTAAAGCAATTATTATAATTTTCATTTAGAAGCCTTATATCGTACAAAAAAATTTCAGCAAAGTTGGCTATAGTGAACCATGGGATATAGTGATCCAAGTGTTGGTTACGTTGAAGTTTAACTATAGCGGGGTTCGACTGTAATTGAATTTTTTGAACATTATAAAGGTTGAAGCACGTTTTATACAAGGCATTGCTGGATTTCTCTTGCCTCGTGACATTTTGGTAAACCTGGCCGTCGCCATTTTTCGACTTTAATATTTCATTGACTTTTAGAGATTTAAGTTATTTTTAAGACAAATACATATTTATTTAGAACGAGAAACCCTCTTTCATTGTACTCGATGATAAAACTGTAAGTTTAATGGAAGGACGCTTAATTTAGGTGTGAATGTAAGCATACAAAAATTACTCAATGTTGAAAAATCATTAAACAGCTCTAACTAAAACATAACAGCACCAACTGAACGAAGATTCTTGTGAGTGAAATAGACAGCGTATCTTCAAAAACGAAGCAGACCGTTCCCTTCCACCACCCCCCTCCCCTCCTCAAATAATTTATTTCCAACTCGAGGCATGGTGGAAAACTTACCCCATTTGAAAACCAGCCCCGGCCACCCCCCCCCCCCATTTCGTAAAAGGTAAAAAAAATAGACTTAGAAATGGCTATTAAGCTATTCCATACGTTAAACTTTGAAATTGACTTTATTAATTGAATAAAATTATTTGGTAACTTATCATTTATTAATAACAAGCAACTATGTGGGTTTTTTGCTAATAATTAGTAGTAATAATTATTTTAATTAGCTATATGATTTAAATTTTATATTTCTTGATAGGATATTATTAATTAATTTCAATTAATTTTCAATTAGTTGATCCTTGTGATTAGACTTATATGATTCTCTTTTAATATCTAGGATTTCCCTGAAATGACACTCCAGATTAAGATTTAAACTTTAAAAAATATTTTTAAAAAACACAAAAAACAAAGCATTCAAAAGGGGGGGAAATTAATTATTCCATAAAATCCTATGCATATACAAACTACAATTTATTGTAAAAACATCAATCTTGAGAACTATATCTGATAATTATTTTATCTGATTATATCTGGTTAATATTTTTTTAAGTTGTAACTTTTTTCACTTTCCGAAATAAATTTCTCTCAGTTAAAAAATAATAATAGATTTCCGAGAACAAAAAGCGTGCAAAGAAATTTCTAACTTATAGGTGCTTTTTTTTAATAAAACTAAAAACTAGGTAAGCCTCTTACCCCATTCCGGAAGTTATAACAATTAACAAAAATAATAATTATTTTCCCAAATTATTACAAAGTAACATTTAATAATAAATTAACAACTGTTATTAAAGGCAATTAATAATAATTCCTAATATCCAAATTTTTATGTTTCTCATTCCTAAAACAGTGGAATAGGTCAATTCCCGTTCAATGATAGTTATTAAGTCATAACTTCTTTATATATAAAAATCTAACTTTGCTGGATTACTATAGTTGACCAACACCAGGGGCAAATAAAAATAACAAAACAGGCGGGAAAACCAGTTTAAGTTCCTCTTTTCTAGGGTTGATATAAATACTTCTATGCGTAGATAAAGGTACCCTACTATTTACAATAACATACTTTCGTCAAAAGGCCTTCATCTAAACGTACAAAAGCCTCAACATTCATCTCATTCTGTGAATTACTTTCTCCCCCAAAGCTATATCTACTGTACTATTAACAGACTCACCTGTCATTGTTGACAAGTAAACGACATTCATCGTAAAATTTCAAACGTGTCTGAAGGCGATACTATAGTTCCCTTCAATGACATGTATAGGTTTTTTTCTTCAACTTTTAAATAATGCAATTACAATTTTTGGTGTTTTATTTCCATTTATTGCTGATTTAATCCTAAGTAAAACGTGATTTTGACAATTCAAAAGAAACTAATTTAATCACACGTGTCTTATTAAATATTTGAACTCAGCGTAAAATCACAATTAACTTACTACATAACCTATTATAAGAAAAATTATATCAACCTAGACCACACCACATAATGAATAAGTCCGAATTACAAAACGAAAACACTATAAAAGATAAACAATAGACTGTTAAATATACTTCGATTAATTATATATGTGATTTCCATACAAAAATGCATTTTGATTTAAACACACCTTTTTTTTAAAAACCAAAAGCATTTTATGGTTACATAGCAAAAAAAGAAAAGTCACTCTTCCCAAATGTAAAAATATTAAAGCAAAAATTAACAATTAAATTGCCCGTAATCAAGCATAACGGCTTTAATTTATAGATTTGTCGGGATTTCGACCCATTCGGGATTTCGTCCTTGTCGGGATTTCGACCCATTCGGGATTTCGTCCTTGTCGGGATTATGGCCTTTCGGGATTATGGCTTTCGGGATTATGGCTTGTCGGGATTTCGGCTGTCGGGATTGTGTCCGGAACCCCTTTCACCTACCACTTGCTCTCAATTTTTGAAAAAGAATTTCGAAGATATTGATAACTATTCTTACACCTAACGTAGCGTTAGAGCTTCGAAATGTATAAATACATTCAATTAGCACAATTTCTATTTACGCCAGGATTACGGGAATAATACAGGTGGTGTAACCCTCTTGTATTCATTTTTCTCTGTACTGCGATTTCATTGGTTGCTTCGGTTTCATTCTCAAAATGAAAACAAAATTTTCCTTCTGTAAAAGCTTTATTTAACAAATATTTTGGCCAACCAACAGCCCAGTAAGAAGTATTCACTAAAAAATTTAAGTAAAATAGCTTTAAAAAACTCATTTTCGAATACCAAAATAAAAGTAGGGTAGGGTAGGGTATTTTACATATATATTCCGACTTGTGTGCTTGCTCAGTGAGCCGCTTATAAGTCTTCGTCAAGTAAGACAGACACAGAAAGATTTTTTACTGTCACAAAGATAGGAAATACACCCAGGGCGAAGGCGGGAATCGAACCCGCGCCCGTTACAGCACGCAGACTGCTGGCCTGCGATGCAAAATAAAAGTAATTTCCGATAACAAATGAAAACAAACCGCTTGAGCTGTTGCCATCCACAACGTGAAACAACTCCAATGAGGGGATTTTTTTTTATAGATATAAAATACTTATATATAATTTCACAGCTGAGGATAGATTTTGCAATCTTTCAGGCATATGCTTCCAGTTGGTTAGGCGTCCGTAATCAGACCTTTGGGTCCCTTGATCAAAAACGGTCTTTGAACGTTCCATCTTATAACCAAAATTTTCTGTTCAAAAGCAGACAAAGAAAATGTTTCGTTTATAGGGGAACAAAGCTCTGATCCTGATTGCTTCACTAAAAAAATTTTATGTAAAAATATAGCACATTCCACCGCATGTTCACAGTGCATTATACTTTATTGAATATTTTGAAATTAACTTTACTACACACACAATCAGAAGGTCCAGCGATCGTGTTAAGATACCACTGAAGACCCACCGAGTATATGTGCAGTACACGCTCATTAAATCTGTGGGTCCGAAAGTCCTGTTTCTCACGGGTACTCCCCTGGAGACCATTTCCCTCTCCTTCAGAGACATGTCTAAATTGCGGAGGTGGCGATAGATGGCAGCATCTGTCACGTATGTGTGCGTTGTGTCTGTCTTACTAGACGAAGGTTCATAAGCGGATCTCTGACCAAGCACACAAAACTGAAAATATATCAACAGTACAGGGGAAGAACCGCTTTATTTCGTAGGAGGCTGTCCTTTATAGCTTCTTTGTGGATGATAGCGAGAAATCGCCTAAACTGATGTAAAGAAAACGGTTACTCGCGATGTTTATGTTTCGCGCCAACTCTGATTCACGCAAGAGAACAGTGGATACGAGTCACACGTTTGTATAGCGAATGAAGAACAGAAAGAAAAACCGGTTTCCGATCGCCAATGTCCTCCAAGCAGACACAATAACGGAAAGACTCTACAGGGGAAGAACCGCTTGATTTCTTTACTCTTCATATGTCTACCAACCAACACTTTTTTGGGAATTACACCACTATTATTCTAATAGAATTCTAAACTTTTCCCTAAGCACAAGCACCCCAAGTGACACCCATTTTCCAACTGTCAGTTTTCCCGCTTTGATCGGGCGGTTGGCTATTGTGTACCAAATTCCACGCACGATTAATTATTTACAAACGGATTCATCGCGAGCAAGGGTGCCTTTATCGATAATATCGATTGGCAATAACAACAGTTTAATTGCCAATTCGTGTCAACGATCGATAGTATGTACTGGATGCACCGCTGCATATTGAATAAACACGACTGATGCCAGATACCCGGAGACACCTATTTGGCACATCCTCCAACTTTGGTGCTTTTGAAGATTCATCAACGCTCATTTAGAACGTTTTCAATACTACTTAGCGATAAAGTTATAAACATGATGTAAAAATAACAATTTTTGGCTGCAGTGCATGCTTTCCTCCATTTTGCTGGAGCCAGAATTGGTAGCACTTTTTGGGACCCGTTAGCACTGGAAGCAGTCTATCCAACGTAAGATAGATCGTTGTTCCGTGTTAATCGATTAGAGTCGGGTCTCTTTCATTGCTCCATTTTTGGCAGCTTGTAAATGAAGTACTTGGTTAATTGTGCCTGAACCTTTTTCAGTTTTTTTTTCTTTTGTATGTTGATGTATTGGAGAGGTTTGAAATCATTTATTTAGCGACTAATCATCAGTTTGTGTGACTATCTGAAGAGAATTTACCGTCCATAAACCAGTCCATGTTTTTTGCACAAAGTTCGAATGTATAAAATTAAGTAAGACAATTAAATTGGACAGTTTTTCAAAGTTGTTTTGTCTAACTTGTAAATAATGTAATAGTTTATTCAAATGATCAGAAGTTAAAGATTTTTTTAATGAATAGCTGATTATGAAATTTGTCTTACATTACTGTTTTCGTCAAAGCAATGTACGTGAATTCGCTTTTAAATTTTGGTTTAGAACCTTTTATTTAAATTTTAAGTGCTGACATCATAGATTTTTCAGAAAAGATACTTCTGCTATAAACTTTTCTTCTTGCTGAACTTATTAAACATCAATCTGAGCGATAACTTCGCCTAATATTGCAACCCCATTTTCTACAGCAACCCTACACCACAGAAGAGAGCAGGGCTAAAAATCCCCATTGATTGTCAAGTGGGGTGAGAAATCCGTGTGAAAATTCCCAGGCGCCTTTTAACCCTGTTTGGCTGCACACAAAGGGCTCTTAACAAACGGACCCTTGCCTCCCACAACTACATAAATAAAATGGACCGCTAATTCGAAAGTAAAAAGGCTTCTGAAAAAGGGGTCCAGATAAATCTCGCCAAATGACTAATTTGGCAGGAAAAGTTGCTACATTTAGCAACTTATCGCTGTCGTTTCACTAAAATATTAAAACACATATTTTAATCGAAAGCTATTTTAAGTTTTTTGATAGTTCTCAACAAATATGATTGATACATATGTTGTATTATTTAAAAAAAATTCACACTATTTAAAAAGATAATATTATTTAGAATTATATAATTATTCTCAGTCCAAACCACGTGACTAATCCGTAACAAGTCTGACGTTGGTCCCATGGTCACCTTTTAGGTTTGCCAATGCGCAGTCCATTCTATCTAAAGTATCTGGTTTCGAGAGTAAAGGTTAGAAAGTGGGGTGAAAGTTGATAGAGTGTGAGTTTTTTTATTTGATTTGGACTTATTGGTTAGTGAATAGGAGGAATCGAGATATTTGAGGATCATTTGATTTGGTAGTTTGGTGGGGGCATTGTCGTGCAATTTTTGGTTGGTATATGGAAGACTGATAAAAATTTAGGAAACTTTTGGAACAAGCTTGTTGGGCCTCTTAGATGTGTTGTTGATCGTCAAAGGGCATGTTTCATTTTGTGAGTGGCCACAGATCCAAACAGGAGCGTTACGTCATCTGAAACAACCCCAATTTCTTATTTTAGTCGGATTAAACAATTCTGGCCGTCTATATTTCTAGGTTCTGTACAGGATTTTAGTACACTTACGTAACTCATCATAAAAAAATAAACCAACGTAACCCATCAATACCAATAAATGGGCATAATAAATTCCGTTTAATTAATACAATTCAAAAGACTTTAAAATATTGAAGGATTAAACAACAATATGAAATGACTTTAACTCCTTCGGAAAAAAATTACCCATTGAAAAAAAACTGAGTTAATTTAAAAAATAATAATAATTTTAACCCTTAGATGAATAATGTGAAAAATTCCATTGACGATCTATTATATTACTTGGAATAAAACTCGAACTAAATTATAAGGATAAAGTTTTGGATTGAACAACAAAAGTTGGAATTTAACAAAGAATATCTAAGAGTTTAGAGAGAAAATATAAGGGGTAATTCCTCGAAAAGAATATTTTTCTGCAAATGTTTTAAAATTTTGTTTTAATATTAAAAATTATCTAAAGAATATTTTTGTTTTCTACTTCCAATTTATTTGACTTTTAATTATTTGAAGGGAAGAACTTAAGGGTTTGATGGAAAAGAAAACATTTAGGGTTAAGTTTTTGTTCACTCTTAAAACAAAAGAGTGAAATCCACTCCAGTTGGAGAAGTGCATTTTCGACACCCTATAGGCATGCATGTTTTCTCAGACTGAGTTAAAATCAATCGTTTGGAGTGATCCTGTCGGAGGTTTAACACACAAAGGATCCACTCCAAAAGGAGAATAGGCATTCTAAGAAATTGAAAACTTTTCTGAAACACAAATGAATTACCACTATATTTTATGAAATAAAATTTATAAACGATGGCAATTATTTGGTATAAATACAAACTAAAGTTATGATAAAGTTTTAAGAAAGAAAGGCTTACTTGAAATAAAACCTAGTTCAGGAGACCATCTGTGCTATCAACACACAAGAACTATTTTTTTCTAGATTCATAAGATCAAAATATTTTCGTGACTTCACTAATTTAAATTGTTATGTAAATTTGAAATATTCATTAAATATATTTTAAAAACAATTAAAAAAATTACTTCTAAAAAAACCGTTTTTCAGTCAACTCACCGTTGAATTACTTTTTAGTTTCATATCGCGTTGCAATCAAAACTGCTACGCTCTTACATAAAAACAATTTCCTTACAGATATGAACGATGACTCTTGCCAAAACACGTGTCAAGCTATCACAAATGTATCCATATATATCTATGACTCCAATAAACTTTGCATATGGAACAACACAATAAAACTTAAATCAATAAATGAAAATTTATCACCATGGATCATAGTGCAGTTGTGCCTCTGTTTATGTGTAAAATCCATGGAAATGTTTAAATATTATCTGATAAAATGGGTATTATTCCTCAAAATCTATGTGAATTAGACAGGTGCTGAACATATAGATCATGCCGTGCCAAAAAGCCAAATTGGCGACCGTTAGTTCTTAATCTAAAGAGTCTATGAACTCTGCGTTTGTGGCTCACCAGATGGGAGTTTTCACGGAGGCCTTTTGCCATTTAGATCGTTTGAAATGACATAAAAGAACAAGAAAGATTTGTCAGTCATTTAAAATATAAACTAAAAGAAGGTTAGTGTTGCTAGAGCTGTAAGATGGACTGTTGGTGAAGGTTCGAAGTCTGAAAAGCCTTTTTTAAAAAAATTGGAATGCATTTATCTTTATTTTTTTTTACGAATTTGACAACCGAGTTTTTAAAGAATCTTTTCCAAAAACGTTTGATCATGGAGTATTTAATTTACAATAATTTATTTTGGAATAGTATTTGTCGATTTAAAGAAATCTAATAAAATTTCCTTACTCCCAGATCGCATCGCAGCACCCACTGTTTTCTGCTCTGGTCTACATAAGTAAGCTATCAAAATTTCTCCTACTAATTTTACCCCTACCCATACAAATACTTTACTTGTTATTTCTGATTCTTAAAAAATTGTCGTAAGTGAAAGTTATGTGGAAAGCATTAGAAAAAAAAATGGTTATTTTTTTTATTATTTATCACACCCCGTCGTTGTGAGAACATACAGTGGTGGAAATTGATTTATGAACTGACAGTTTTTTAACAGTAATTCTTTATTAAATGCACTTTTATCGATTTAAATTTTATATACTATACAAGCTTTGCATTATAACTAATACACGTAAATAAAATTTTATATAAATTCGTAAACTATTTTTTTGATATTTTAATTTTAGCATAGGGAAATTGATTTATGACCTTTTACATTCAATCTCATCTAATAGTTGCTAAAGCTATTTTTTGTCGCTAATGTTTCCTTGATTTTGTTTTTCATAGACAACACAAAACTTTGGGTCAAGTTTTGGTCAAGAAATTTGCAGTTTTTAATGATTAAGCCCTTCGATTCCATAACTGATGCACACTTCATTTAAACCATACTCCATTTGAGTAAATTATTTAAACCAATTGATCTCAGACATTATCCTTGGGGTTTAAGTCATGGCTATTGGCAGGATGATCTAAATGAACAACACTTAGTTCATTTAACCAGTCTTCCATTTCGTTTGAAATGTGGATACTTGCATTATCATGCATAAAAATCTAAACAAAAGCATAGTTTTGCCATGAAAAAAGGAATTAAAGAAACCACCTGCAATAAAGTGATGTTTGTCAGCCCTTCAGAAACATAACCTTGTTTATTCAATCATAAGATGTCGGGGCCCAAACCATCAAACTTCCACCACTAAAATTTTTGCTGAAGACAGATCTTGGTCATTTCCGAAGATCCTTTCAATAACATTTTAAACCATCACGTCCATCCAAATTGAACTTTTTTTCATCAGCAATTATCAATTTTTTCCCATTTCTCTCCCTCCACCCCCACCCAATCCATTTTCATGAAGTTACGACTATATTTTAATAGCCTGTTCTTATGGTGAAGAGTAAGCTTTGGACCAGCCTTCATTTTAGAACATTTCAAGTTCGACGACGATATCAATATTTGTCCTAATCTTCTGGGAGTTACAGGAAGTGATTGTTCATAGCAAATTCGCCATGTAAAGCACAAATGCTGACACAAATGGTAACTTTTTGGGATACAAGTCCAATAATCCTGCTTTTGTCCCTCGTCCCACGAGGGTTACACCTTTTTTAATGATGGTTTTTGCCGAAGTCAGAATGATTCTTCAAATATTTATGAATTATATTTATTGATCGCTTAATTAATATGCTAGTTTCACTTAAAGATTTGTTAAAATATTATATAAGGGTCATTTATTAAATTTTTGTCTTTAGGCAGTCCCGCAAGCTTTCCTATTTAGTAAAATGGGAATAAAACAGATAAATTTCAATAAATTTGGCCTTAATCTTATTTATAAACACTGATAGTAAGCTCCCCTGAAGTTCAAATGATGAACTAGTTAAAATATTTGGTAGCTAAGTTCAAAATAAATTTGAGTTCATAAATCAATTTCCATCATTTGACATGCTTAAAAGCTAAAATTAGATATATTTTTTATTTAATATCATTTTTTGTAAAAAATTATGTGTAAAATTCCTTTATTGTGCTCTGAATATCCAACACACAAAATTTGAATTGTTAGTACTTAATACAAAGCGATATCTGGTGAAAAGAATGTTAGTTCATAAATCAATTTCCACCACTGTATACACTCTATATTGACATACATGTTTCACGACATGCACAGTTCCAGCGGTATTGTTTTTGCTATTGGTCCTCCTGGAATTGCATTTATTTTGATAATAATTCTATCTAATTCTTTCAATTTAATCTGAAGCATACTCTACATGGATATGTTTCACGACATGCACAATTCCAGCGGTATATTGTTTTCATTATTGGTCCTCCTGGAATTGCCATTTATTTTGGTAATACGTAATTTCATCAAATTATTTCAATTTAGTCTGAAATATACTATCTATGGACATGTTTCATGACATTCACAATTCCAGCGATATTGTTTTCATTATTGGTTCTCTTGGAATTACATTTATTTAATACGTAGTTCTATTCCAATTATTTCAATTAAGTCTGAAACATGCTCTATATATGTTTCACGAAATGCATGTTCCAGCGGTATTCCTGGAATTGCAATTATTTTTATAATAATTCGATTTAATTATCTCAATTTAGTCTGGAAAATATTGAAATTATTAAATAGTTTTTGACATTGTGTATTTTCATAGCGATTTCTTTTGATTTTATTTTTTCTTATTGTTCGATTCGTCGTCTTTGTTCTCTATATCATTCCTGTTACGTTATGTAATTTATGCGGCACTGCAATCTGAAGAATAGCTTCATCTAAATATCAAAAAATATATATTAATATAAAATATCCTATGATTACTGTATATCCGCTGTTTTTACAGCAAATTGAAAGTGAACCCAAAACAACCAATGAAACCGTGGGAGATCAAGCACTAAAACTGGAAACTTGTGTTATCTGAAACAACGCAATTGAATTTACATGTCAGTATAGTTTCAAATCAAAGACTTCCATGCATAGTGAGATATTTTATTCTCCATCGTTTCCCCAATAACGTTTAAGGTAAACTTTAAACGTCAACATGGGTAACATTTAAACATATAGGTAAACTTTAAACGTTAAGAAAGGTAACTTTTGAACATGGTAAACTTTAAACGACATAGGTCATGCTTAAAGTTCATAAATATATTAGTTTTGTTTATACTTTAAAATTTTAGTTAGGAGATTTTGAGTTTTTAGAGTAATTAGGAGTATCTTTTTAAATTGCTTACTACAGAAATTTTATAAACTTTTTTAACTATTAATTACCTAGTTGAATATTAAATTTCATGCAATGGTAACAAGTTTTCACCAATTAGCTTTTCTCTTTGAAGACTGAAGTATTTGAAAGATTTGGTTCCAAAGTATAACTATCTTTAAAATAGATAGTACGAGAGCTGGCAACGTCGGAAAAACAAGCATTTCAGGTGGGCCAGTTTTAAGATATGCTATCTCTCTCACTCTCCCGGACATCATAAGGGCTATCTGGCTGGCGGTAGTGGTTGCGTTCCTCAGTGCGCATCCTACTAATACAAGTAAAAAATTGACTTTTCAAATCATTTTAGGACGTTTTATTTTTTTATTATTATATTTAGCGAACTTTTTGCAACATAAATCTATTATTGCCAGACATTTTTATTGTTGTTTAAGCTGTGCCAGACGCTAAATTTGATTTTAAAAGCTCAAGTGTTGCCCAAATTATCAGCTCATTACAAGTATTGCCACATGGTATTGCCAATGAATGACGATGACGTAATTACAATTATCGGTGAATTCACACCTGAGCTGGTAATTTGGGCAACACTTGAGCTTGCAAAATCAAAATTAGCGTCTGGCACAGCTTAAACAACAATAAAAATGTCTGGCAATAATAGATTTATGTTGCAAAAAGTTTCGCTAAAAATAACAATAAAAAAATATAAGGTCCTAAAATGATTTGAAAAATCATTTTTTTACATGTATTAGTAGGATGCGCACTGATGAACGCAACCACTACCGCCAGCCAGATAGCCCTAATGATGTCCGGGAGAGTGAGAGAGATAGTATATCTTAAAACTGGCCCACCTGAAATTCTCTCTCAAAAACGTTGCTAGCTCTTAGACTAAGATAAGTATAACTAGCTTATCTAGTGTATAACTATGTTATAGGAGCAGTTTCATTCTTTGGCAGTTTCGTCCAATTATATTTTATCATTACATTTACCCAACTCCTTCGAAACTTAATGTTACATTTTACTTACACATTTTATTTGCTATAATATGCAAAGGAAATAATTTCCAACTGTATAATTGCTTGAGATTGTTAGTCTTCTTTTTGAGAGGCATGATAAAATGTAGCTTTGTCCAGCGTCAACACTATCAAATAAAGAACCTAAATCCAGGGCCTAAAGCCTTTATAATAAAGATGAAAAAGGAATTTTTACTTAGGTGAATTATTTTTATTGAAGCAGTGTAAGATCATTTTAGAATTCAAATGCATCTATTCTAGTGATACATCAGTTACCATTTCGAACTAAAAATTAAATATTATATTAATAAGGGACAACAAGGTTTTTTCATATACTTATTAGGTAGTAAATTTTTAACAAGTTTATTTTAAAACATTATTTTGGACTTATAAAATGACAGACTTAATGAATAATAAAAAAAGGCAAACATATTTTTCTATATTCCGTAGGACCATAGAAGTTAAAATAATGATATAATTGCACATAACTAATCAATGTCGTAATCATTCTGTCTGATGAAGTTTGTATTTACATATTCATCTGTATATTTGATCTTTGTTAGGTTATTTTGGAATAATCGATGAGTTATATTACGTGATACTTTTCTAAACTGTTACATATCGTATGTGTTACATATTATAAAAAGAACTGTTACATATTGTATTAAATATACTATTCTCCTATCAAAGGTCCATTAATTTTTCGTAGTTAACTGTGACAATTTTAATCTTTTGAGCATTGGAAGACCTTTTTCGTACTTTATGCGAAAGTTTTTCTTGCAATAAACCAATTTTTTTTAATATTGCTTTTTTTTAAATAATAGATTTTTATTAAATTACTACTTTTAATTTGCAGTAATTTTGAAATCATCTTTGCAAAAATAAACTTAATTATGATTTTTTAAATATAAGGGATTTTTTTTAAAAAAAATACATTTAATTTTTTCCAAAGAAATCACCTACACATTTTTACCCATTTACGGGCTGTTAGGAAGTTTCCCCGAACCTTTGCTTTTTATAATTGAAAACAGCTTTCATAAATAAATCAAATAGCTCTTTCAGTCCAATGATGCCATTTGGAATCATTTTTCTAAACATAATTTTAAAAATTAATAGGGCTGACATCTACACTCTTAAAACAAAAGAGTGAAATCCACTCCAGTTGGAGAAGTGCATTTTCGACACTGGAAAGGATTGAATATTAGCTCAGGCTGAGTTGAAATCACTCGTTTGGAGTGATCCTGTCGTTGGTTTAACACACAAAGAATCCACTCCTTCCGGGTAAGTGCATTTTCCAGTCTGGAGGAGTGAAATTGACTCAGACTGAGCTCAAATCCACTCTCTTGTTTTAAGAGTGTATGGGGATTAATAAAAATATTTTCTTAGATATAAAAAAAATTGAAGAATCGAATTATGTGCTTTTTAACATCACAAATGGCTATGGACGATCAGAATTTTTTAAAAATGATAATGCCAAATTGCTCATTGGCACTGAAAGGGTTAACGGCGGATGACCGACTAACCGTAAGTTTCCAAACCTAAGTGCCTCTGTGTTAATTAGAATGGAAACATTATTTTCTAATCCACGTTTCTCCGGCTGTAACAAATATATATTTTTACATTGTTTTATATGATAAATGAAGCTGACTTACAAGTCTGTATATTCCCACTTTCAAAACTGGTTTGAATATTTTTTTTTAAATTCATTAAAATAATTGTACAACAAAATATTCGATCCAATTTCAAAAAGTGGGAGTATAGAGACCTGTAAGTCAATTACACTTATATGCACATCATATAAAAATGCCGTTTGTAAAAAGTATTCAATACAGCCGGAGAAATGCGGCATTCCGTCCCCCTTAACGATATTGAGTATAGTTAGTTTAACTTCTTAATACCCGAACGAAAATCCTACGAATGTATTCTAAAAATCTAAACATACTTTTCATACAAATATATGATAAAAAGTAAGTTTTGCAAAGCAATTGAAAGACATTCATACATTTTGTACACAGGTAAAAACTTGGTATAGCATAATATAGCGCACTTCATAAAACTGATAGAATCCAGGGTGTTTTACTGCAAGATTCTTTTTAATGCTTATTTGATGTATAAGAACTATCATTTAGCACCTATTTATTTTCACATTTTATGCATTCTAAATATTTTGAAATCTTCAAAAAGAAAAACCAATTATTATTTCTTATACTATGACACTTTACAAAAACTTAACGTCTTGTTAAGTCTTTTATTTAAAATTATTCAATAAAAATGTTTTTTTAAAAAATAAACGGTGGCCTTTTTTGGAAAATTTCAAGAAGCAGCGGTATGTCTAATTTTAATTTGCAAAAAAAAATCAAGGGTTTAGTCTATACTCTGGAGGACCAGGGCCCGATCATGACCGGTTGGGGCCCAAGGCCCAGATACTTTCAAGGGCCCTTTTCCGAATGCATATGCATGGCCAACGAAAGGCTAAGGGTTCTCCCCCTGCCCTCCCACCAAATATATATAGGTATATTATTTATGTAATACTATTGTAGAATAAAGAATTTTTAAGATCTGGCTATGCCCCTGATAAGGTTAATCAATACATATATTGTAAAATTATGAGCTTTAAAAGTAGGAGGTCCATTAACAAATATAATCTATGCAAACCAATGGTGATTATTATTTTATTAGAGAAATTTCAAAAACATGAAAACAGATATTCTCTCTCACTGCTTTCAGTGCAATACTAACAATTCAAAACTATGATATAAAATTACTTATATGTAAAAAATATATTTTCATAATTTTTGTAAAACAAAATGCATCGATTTACAGCCAATTTTGGGGGCCCCTAAAATCAGGGGCCCAAGGCCCGGGTCTTGTAGGCCTAGGCAATGATCAGGGCCTGTGTAGGACATTAAGTTTACTGATGTTATAGCAGTACATTAAAATTATTAAATATATGATTCAGTTCAGTACATTTAATTCCTAAATTATTTGGAATTATATATGTAATCTATTTTGATTTCAATACTGTAAAAATGTAGTTAAACTTTACTCAATAAAACTAGTGGAAGTACGCAGGTTTTCATTGCCTCTAGCTTTATGGAGTAACTTTACACTACAAATTTGAATTGAGCTTCAAACTTAATCCCGCATTTGATGCAAACTAACTTCTATTTTGTGAAGCAACGAAACACCCGAATTTTCAAAGAAAATTAATGAAATAGAAATTTTTTCCCTATTATTTTCCGTATTTTTTCGAATTGCATACCGGAAACACGAAATACACGCTTAAAACAAACACTCCTAATTTTACTCAGTCTGAGTGGATTTCACTCCTCCAGACTGGAAAATGCACTTCTCTTTTTGGAGTGGATCCTTTGTGTGTTAAACCTCCGACAGGATCACTCCAAACTAGTGATTTCAACTCAGCCTGAGCTAATATTCAATCCTTTCCAGTGTCGAAAATGCACTTCTCCAACTGGAGTGGATTTCACTCTTTTGTTTTAAAAGTGTACACAACAGAATAACTAGGTTCAAAAGCTTCTGGTTATACCATAGAACCATAATTTAAATATTTTTTTTTAAGGTTTTCTATTTCATTGGATTCTTTTACACATTTTACCTCGTGCGACCTGGCGTCCCCATTTAGAGACATTTTTTAAAACCTCCCCACAAACAATTAACAAGTTAATTAGTTCCGAAATTGACCTGGTCCGATAGAAGAAGATCCAAATAACAGTTTTCAGCCTTTGATTGCAAGCATCAGTCATTTATTTCTATAAAAAATGAAGTTGAGTTGAGTTCTTAAAAAATTATTTTAAATTTTTTCAAACTTTTCAAAAAGTTATTTTAGTAGTTCATTTTAAATGCATTTTGCATTAAAACAGTGTTAAAATCTGTTAACAACAAATAAGTGACACGGCCTTTTTTGTTGCATTTATAGAAAAAAAATGTGCATTTTTAAAGTTTAAGGCGTGTCCTTAAGTAACTATTGAACATATTTTCACCAAAAAGTTCAATTTTTTTTTTTTGCTCAATCATAGTTTTATCGGAATTTTAAAAATAGAATCCTATGTAGTTTTCGGACTTCCCCTAATAATTTTTTTAGCATTCTAATACTTTTTAAAATTAATTTTCCGAATTTTCGGACAATAACATGGATATTCACATAACAGGGAAAACTATAAATTTGGGTTTTCCATTTTATACAATACATCAATCAATAGCTATTTAAAAATCCATAAAATAATTTCTTACCTTGTGAAGGAATCCACTGTAAAGCTTTATTCGTTCCTTTCTTTGATCCTTCTATAAAATCACGACTTTGAGATTGGCAAACTCTAAATAGAAAGTATGATCAAATGCTCTAACTTTAAGATCTCTTACTCTCCGAAAGGGGCGTTTCCTATCAGAGATCGTGTTTCCACCCATTCATTGAAACAACCAATGATAGGACTTGTGGGAGGAGCCAAGTCGATTCGATCCTTTTGAAGGGGCGGATGCAAGAAGATCAACTCGAATTGTCGCCAAATAATTCTAGTTATTATTTTAAAGTAACTAATGCTAAATTTTATACTCATAATAAATTACTAAAGAGGAAATTCACAATTAATTATCACTGATAGTACTCTTCGTGTTCTCTAAGTTCGATATATAAGTAATGAATAAAAGTATATACACGTAAAAAAAAATTACATTTAGTTTTTAATAAACTGGAAATCCAAAAAAAAAAAAATTAGTCTATATTTGGTTCACTCTTAAAACAAGAGTGAAATCCACTCCAGTTGGGGAAGTGTATTTTCGACACCGTAAAGGCATGCATATTTACTCAGACTGAGTTAAAATCACTCGTTTGGAGTGATCCTGTCGGAGGTTTAACACACACAGGATCCACTCCAAAAGGAGAAGTGCATTTTCCAGACTGGAGGAGTGAAATCCACTCAGACCGAGTTAAATTAGGAGTGTTTGTTTTAAGAGTGTACTGAGCGTAAGTAGGTGCGATCCTGGGTAAAGCATCAACAAAAGAAAAAAGCCCAATAAATTCCGTTTCTTTTTTTAAAAAATAAAAAATCTTATTTTAAACATAATGGAATTAGGAACATAATAAAATTATTCTTTGGAAAATCGTTAGTTTCAATCAAAAAGATTTTTACTGAAGAAGATAAGACTTTTTATTTTTAAAAGGATTTTTGTTTTTATTTCAGGGATTCAGTGTTGTGTTTACTGTAGTTTACCTGTTCACGGCAGGTATAGCACCAAATAAAAAATTGTTTTATTCAGAATAAGTGTTGCTTTGTTCGAAAAAAAAAAACAACTACGTCAAGTACAGTGCTCAAACGAATTAGGGGAGCTCATGGTTAAGCAAGCCCTTTTACTTCTAAAACGGCCCTGACGGCTGTAAAACTAAAGATTCGATAATGATATACCTATCACATATTACGCGGAAACAAAAATTCTGCGTAGCGAAAGTGTTCAGCTCATTCACCCCAATGATTAATTTTTTACAATCATCAGCTTGAGATTTTTTTTTCTATAGTTACATTTTTTTTTGTCATCGTTGGATGAAAGAATGTCTTTTGAAGAATTAAATTATTTTGTTTAAATTAAAATGAAAATATGAAAAATATTGTAAAATAAAATTCACTCTCGAACAATTTTATTAAATAAATTGACCCTAAATTGTTCATGATTGCATTTTTAGATGTTTAAAAATTGATTTAAACACACAAGGTTTTGAAAAAATATTTTTATACATAATTTATTCAAAATTTATGATTCCAATTTTTCCCCCTTTTAAAAATTGAGTTTTTTCCCCCTTTTTTAAATTTCATTCTGGATGCATATTGAATCTATTTAACAAATTTTAGAATTTTAGAATAAAAAAATCGAAAGTTGGGAGTGAAAGGGTTAGTACTAATATGCAAACTTCTCCCCTAATTGTTTTGAGCATTGCATCTCCGCCCTTTTGGAGAGTTTTCAGCGATAACAGCTAGACCAACTACGTTCCGTGTAGAAACCCAAATGCGATGAATTAATCTAGGGGAAATCAAAAGTCAAGAAAAGTATCTAATCTAACTATTTTATATTTTATTTTCTGGGAAAAAGAAATGTGCATATTGATGTTACTAGATGGAATAGAAATTATTTTATGGCTAAGTAATAAAAGTCCTCGATTATGAAAAGTTTTGATAATGAATTTAGTTGATACTATTTAGGTATCAAAAATTGATCACAAATTGTAATAATAATTGGTGTTCTGATAATAATTAAAAACTTATATATATTTTTTTTTTACTTAAACCCCTCAGAATTTTTTTTATAGTATGGAGAGACAGACGGAAAAAAAATGAAAAAGTGAGATTCTTTTCTGCTGTAATTCTCAGATGTAATTTCTCCGATCACCCTTTCAATTTCCATTCAATACCAAAATAAAATTATTTTATTTTCTGAAGGGAATATTAAATCAGAAACCTATATTTCTAAGGAACGAAAATATCTATCCATTCAAAACCAACAAGTAGTAAGAGTTAAAAATAGTTATTTATGCAACAAGTGTGAAAAGTAACACTTTTTAAAACTAGTGGATTTTATTTCACGTGCGAGGTACGAGCGAGTGAAATAATGCCACATGTTTTAAAAAATTTACTTTTCGCAAGTGTTTTCATACACTATTTTTTTATAATTGTGTGAAAAAAAATATCATTGGTCCAAAAATATTTCACGCGCATTTATATCTTTAAATAAAAGCAGATCGATAAATAACTAGATTTTATTGATATTATGAAATTGAAATTTTAACTTGAAATGTTGGCATCTTATGAAAAAAGGTCTTTTTCACTGCTTTTGGGTGAAAAAAAGTACTTTTTTCACTGTTTCAAAAAGTCTTTTTTTTTTGTGCGCGTCTGATATTGAAAATATAATGTTCAAGTCGGTTTTTTTCACGCAATTATAAAAAAAAACATTTTTTAGTTCGTTTTGTTTGATAGATTGGAAGTTGAAACTACAACGTGATCGTAACAAAAAAAAATTGTTTACTTAATCAACTATTGGTGACAGGTCGAATGCTTAAATTTATGAGAATTTGACGATCCTGCGGACTTTTATGCGTTGTGTCTGTTAATTTAATTAGGAGTGTGAACATTTTTCTTATTATATTTGACAATTTAGGTGCAAAATGTTAAAATCCTTTTTATTACAACAACATTGATATATTAAAATTATGCTGAAGAATACTAAATGGAGTTATTCTAGGTCAATTGTATTATTATTATTATTTTGAAAGTAAGAAACGAAAGAGAATGTGTAAGAATTGTTTCTTTATAGGAAAATTGACTAAAAATATGTTAGTAAAACCAGTAGTGGAAAGAGAAATACTATACATTTAAAAAAAGTATGCATATTTAAATTTTAGATGGCGCCACCAATCAAGGTAGAAAGATTTTAATTTTGTGACCAAGTTACGCGTTAAAAGCTGACTGTGTTTAATCTAAAATAGTGATGGGAAAACCCGTTCCTTTTAATGATCCGTTCGAATCGTTCACGTTCCTTTTAAGGAACGGGTCTTTTGACCCGTTCCTCAGATCCGTTCCTTTTTTTTTACCCCCCCCCTCATATTCCCCCCCCCCATTTGCAATCTACTAGTGTCCATTCCCCCCTCCCACCCCAATGTGAGGGGGGGAGCGATGTGAGGGGGGGGGGGGCACTTGAACTTGAGATGGGAATGCGAGTGCTCTTTTGCTTCTTTGGTTTTTGTTAGGGGGGGGGATCGAAAAGTGGGGACATTTCTTGGAAATCCTTAGTAATAGTGTAGATGTTCTTCTTTCACTTCGTTCTTCGTTCTTTCTCTTTGGCCGAGGGAATCATGTAAGCTAAATTGGCGGGAAGGGGGAGGAAGACTAAATATTTATTATGTAGTACAGATTATATTTTTGTTCATGCTTATATTTCTTTATTAGAAAGATTCAAAACTACCGCTGGTCTTTACTTACTTCGGTTCATGATAATTTTTTCTGATGATGCATGGTGTAATACGTTCGTCTCTTTTGATTATTTGTGGAATAATATCTTAAATAAAATGTAAGGTTTATTTTTTTAACGAATTAAAATATTTGGATGAAATAGGATAGGTTAAGGGGTCATAGGAGTCTTAAAAATGTGCAAAGATGGTAATACAAAGCATAGCTTGATCTTTCATATAACTTTTTAACTACTCAATATACAAGTATAATTTTTTGATATGTTATTCTATAAGATTTACTAAAAAACAAATTTTAAAATTTATGAAACTTAAGCCAAAATTAGGTAAATAAGATTAAACATAAAGCTATTTGAACACATTGTGATTAGGCTTGCGCGGCAAATTTTGAGGTCAAAATTGAAAAAATGATCAAGAAAATAACTTTATATTGTACAAATATATACAAGCAAAGACTTATACTAAAATTCTCAGCTCAATTTTAATTAGAAATTATTTTAAGAACTTTTTTCTAAAAAAAAATCAATAAAAATTTTAAAATTTTGATTTAAATTTTTTTTAAATAATTTCTAATTAAAATTGAGCTTAGAATTTAGGTATAAGTCTTTGTTTGTACATATTTGTACAATATAAAGTCATTTTCCTGGTCATTTTTTCAATTTTGACCTCACAATTTGCCGCGCAAGCCTAATCACTATGTTTTCAAATAGCTTTATGTTTAATATCATTTATTTTAGTTTTGGCTAAAGTTTCATAAATTTTAAAATTTGTTTTATATTAAAAAAATCTTATAGAATTACATATCAAAAAATTATACTTATATATTGAGTAGTTAAAAAATTACATGAAAGATCAAACTCTACTTTGTAGTACCTTCTTTGCACATTTTTAAGACTCCTATGACCCCTTAACATAGTACGAGAAACACTAATGAATATTTTTGTAGAAACTACACAAATCTAGCAAATAAAAAAAATTAAAATAATTAAAAACTAAATACTTCTTCAAGCTGTATTAAATCATTATATAATTGATACTTAAAATAAGATGCATTTTTATCGATATTTTGAAGTAAAGATTTTAAATTTCTCCCTTTTCTTTTTCCTCAAACGTTTATGCTACTTTTAAACACCAAATGCGAATAAGATTAGAGCTAAAACTTTAGCGTGTTTACTTTCATTTACGACATCTAAACTACGACTGACCACCCACCCACATTTGGAAACTTTCAAGGTCTTTGAGTGACTTTTACGATGCTTATCAGATCAGAAACTTATACCAAAGATTGCAACTAACATCCCCCGTCCGAAGAAAATCCCATTTGCTTTTGTACTAAGCCAATTAAAAAAAGCAAGGCAAAACGACGATGAAAATCCGAAGTTTGTTTACTACAATAGGCTCCCACTTTCAGTCTCAAGATAAGTTAAACTGATTGGAAAAAGCGAAGACACATCCATGTGAGATACTGAAAAAATACCGAGAATATACACGGGATAGTTGCCAATCTTTTGTCCACCTCCTATTAGTACCCCGTCATAAAAAAAACAAAAAAAAAAAAAACAGCGAATGCCTTATCTTCTAACACAATAAATTATCCTCCATCAGGGATTTCAGGGGACACTTCTGGGAACTGTCACATGAAATAACACCATGAGCGAGCCCACACTGAAGGGGGTAGGAAAAAAAGTTTTGTAGGGGGGGGGGGGACCCTCTTGGTTGCTTGAAAGTTTTTGTGTTGGTGTTTAGTAACTCACACAGTCAAAGGTTGTAATGAATGAGCAATATCTGATAAACAACAACTGACTACAACCTGCCCATTTTTAAAAAAAAAATTCAAATGTTTTTTTTTTTAAATACAATTTATGATATATGGTGCGACGTTAATCAAGTTCAACCTATTTGAAAAAACTCGACTTATTTTAAAATACTTCATTATACTTTCATTATACATATTTCATACTACATGGTGCTTCTTAGGTTTTCCTTTTTTTGAAACTAAAATTGTTATTCTGCAATTTTACTATTATTGCAATGTTTGTTAACGTTCCTCTCCACGCGCTCTAGTGTGACGTTAATTAAATTCAACCTATTTGAAAACTCGACTTATTTTAAAATATTTCATAATTTAACTTAATTTAACATTCTTAAAAGTGACCATATTTCATAAAAAATTAATTTAACTTAATTTAAAAATCTTAAAAGTGACCGAGATTAGAAACGAGAATCCTGACATGCGAATCGGGCGCCATATCTATTGGCTACGGATACTCAGTGTTTCTTATGTTTTCATTTTTTTTACAAACAGCGACGCTTTTGTATATTTAAATTTATCTATTTATTAATGTATATTATATATATTGATTGCTAAAACCCTAGATATTGTTACAACTTTAAATTTAAATTATACCTCAGTAATGTAAATCTATTAAAAAAATTCCAAATAGTTTTTTATACCATAAAAAATATGTAAATTGTACTAAGTTTTCAAACATTTTATATCTACCCCCCCCCCCATTAAAAATGGCAATTTTTAGTAATATGTTACTGCTGCATCCCCTCACTGTTAATTTATAACTACATCCCTGGTGTCGTTGGGTGCCAGCTCAGTGTCGCCTTCGTTGATTGACCGTGATTCAATATTACGAAGTTAGTTGCCAATATAGCACTCGTCTAACCCTAGTGCGACATTACCGTTTAACCGCTAAGTTATGATAAAAGTATTTTGATAGAAATTTAAATTTGAATACTTTCAATTGTGTATCAATATTAATTGAAAGTTGAAAGTTTATTTCTGTGATGTTATCTTAAAAAGAATTTGAACAATTAACTGTTATTTAAAAAGATGGTAATAACAAAAAAAATTAATAGTTTTCCAAACAACGCGAGGCCCTGTGCGACGGCACCTTTAACCAGGGCCCGACCATGACCAGTTGGGGCCCAAGGCCCAGATACTTTCAGGGGCCCCTTACCGAATGCATATGCATGGCCAACGAAAGGCTAAGGGTTCTCCCCCCTCCCCCCAAATAAATATATAGGTATATTATTTATTTAATACTATTTTAGAGTAAAGAATTTTTAAGATATGGCTATGCCTTATGGCTATGATAAGGTTAATCAATACATACATTGTAAAGTTATGAGCTTTAAAAGTAGGAGATCCATTATCAAATATAATCTATGTAAACCAATTGTGCTCATTATTTTATTAGAGAAATTTCAAAAACATGGTTAATTTGACTACTAACAATTAAAAACTATGATTTAAAATTATTTATATGTAAAAAATATATTTTCATAACTATTGTAAAACAAAATGCATAGGTTTAAAGCCAATTTTGGGGGCCCCCTAAAATCAGGGGCCCAAGGCCCGGGCCTTGTAGGCCTAGGCAATGATCAGGGCCTGCCTTTAACACTCCCGTTACATGTAATTAAATCAAAATTACATGCACTCCTTTCTACAGTACAACTAAAATACAATTAGTGTTCATACTTTCGTATAAACATTATTATGACATGCTTGCTGGGTATCTTTTCGATCGTTATCACACATAATATTGAGTTTTCAAAAACACCCCCACCCCCGGTCACGAATCGAAACATTATTTTCAAACACTTGAATAAAATCCACTACAACAAACCATCAATACGGTCACGACCGGGTCATTTCAAAAGAACCGGTTCCTCCAATCGCTCCAACAGCCTTCACCATACTAATCTTCGGTCCTGACCGGATCTTTTTGAAAAGACCCGTTCAACCACTTGCTTCAACAGCCTTCACAATACTAACATCGTTCAAATGAACGGATCTTTTTGAAAAGACCCGTTCAACCCCTCGTTCCAACAGCCCTCACAATACTACTAATATCGGTCATCGTTCAAATGAACGGATCCTTTTAAAAAGACCCGTTCAACCACTCGTTCCAACAGCCTTCACAACACTACTAACATCGGTCTTCGTTCAATTGAACGGGTCTTTTCCAAAAAAGATCCGGTTCAGTTCATTGACCTAACACCTCAGTGGTTCAGTTAGAGGCCCTCTGATTGGTTGAAACATTCCTTGGGAGGTTTGAAGGACACCGGAAAGAGCTGGTTGACGTCATCACTGAACCGGTTCCGAACCGACGTCATCTGTGAAAGGGGGCTACGTCACTGCCCGAAGTTTAGTAGCGAGAAAGGTAGTAGGAACGATTGGAGGAAGGAACCGGTTCTTTTCAGGTGATCCGGATCCCATCGTTCGTTTTAAAGAGTCGTTCTTTGCGATCCGTTCAGTGGTGAACGACCCATCCCTAATCTAAAAAACATATTCGATGAAAGATAGGTCTAAGATGTAATTAAAAGCCAAGGGCCCAGGAACAAAGACAAACAAATACCAATAAAACCACTAATAAACTCTTTAATTTGCCAAAACATTTGATGTTTTGCCTGTAAATAACAAGTTAATATTTAACTGTTTGAGTGCAAGGAACTAACACTAAAATTATAGCGCCACTATGGTCAATCTTCACTTTCCTTCCCAATTGACCGAAGAGGAAGAGACGTTGAAGAAAAAGTACGAGAAGTTGAGAAGAAAGAAAAAGGCTCTTCAAAATCTCAACGCGCCTAAACCGGACCCAGTGCAGCCGAAAGCCATCGCCAAACCTGGGCCCCTGGAGCCGAAGAAAGACGCCAAGGAAGTCGCCAAAATCCTTCTTAAAACAGGAGCCATTAGCGCAATTAAGGTAAGAGGTACCCTATTTATATATTTTAATTTTTTAAAAGCGTATTTTAATTCCATCACGCAATTCTAAAAAAGTTGTGAACAAAGAAAATAAGTTTTGCATTATGTATACTGAATGCTAAGAAGTCTTACTGTTTTAAAAATTATGTACAGCTATGATATAATAACCGGCCTCAACTTTCATTATTTTGCCAAGCAACGGAAATGCTCAAATTTAGTAAATATTTAACTTCATATTTCATGCAACTTAATAGGCATAGCTACTCTACATTAAATTTTTAAACTTGCCAAAGAATAAATAGGCCATTATATCATAGTTGTACCAAAAAGTGGCAGTCATTCTATAATTAGGAGTCCCCTTTGTTGTTTTAATGCCTTTACTTGGTAAATTTGTAGAATCAATGCATCTTCGTTCTATTTAAAAAAAACTTGTCGCGATCAAAAATGAAGAGTACACGGGAAGAACCGATTGACTTCGTAGAAGTCTTTCCTTAATAGCCTCTTTGGGGATGATAGCTAGAAATCGGCTAAACTGGTGTAAAGAAACCGGTTACTCGCTTTGTTTATCTTTCACAGCAACCCTTATTCATGCCAGGGATAAGTAGAAACAAGTAACACATTTGTACCGTAATTGAAGAACCAAATTAGAAACCGGTTTTCGGTCGCCAATGTCCGCCAAGCAAACACAATTACGGAAAGACTCTAAAGAAATCCATCGGTTCTTCCTGTGTACTCTTCAAATGTGAACTTACAAAAATAAACTTATTTTATTTTTAGTTGCACTATGAATTCTTCAGCTAAACAAAAACTAGTATTGTTGAGGGTTATCAAAACCAGATTATTTAAAAGCATAACTATAAAAAGTTTTCAATTACAATAAAAATAATGGATATCCCATAGTAGCAGACTCTTTTAGATATTGGTGGAGATAGGTGTACTATATTTTTATTTAACTTGTTGGAACCGCTATGATATAATGCACTGTTTCGATTTGACATTTTGCGTTACATTTCCAAGCAAGGAAACAATCCCAAATGTGTAAACACTCCACTTCATATTTAATACAACTTGATAGATATAGCAACCTTACAACAAATTTCAAGCTCGCCAATATTTGCTGAGAATGGGCATTATATCATAGCTATAAGGTCTTTTGGCCAGACTAAAGCAAACAGACATTACTGTTTGTTGGATATTAATTTTGTAAACAATTAAAATGTTGTTTATATCCAGGGTTTGATAGTCAAGGTCAATAGCAGCAGAATGCAACCTAATCTTACAGTTTTGTGAGTTCAAATTAAATTTAGTCGCAGTTAATATGACTAGTTTCTTTTTTGAATGTGACTATCATCTTTATTAGGGTAGTTTTCAACAATCTTGCTGAAAATAGTCATCTTGAAATTGTAAATTTTCGATCTTGAATTTGTCAAAATTCTCTTCTGGGATTCTAAAATAATAAAAACCAGCGTAAGATCGAGACAATTACATAAAAAAATCTTTTTCTTTAAAATGCTCCTTATAATATGCATTTGCTCCTAGGTTTTAAAATTGGTAGCATGCATTGCTCCTAAATTTTGTCATCCAATTTATCATGTTGTTTATATTGTCAACTTGAATAATGTTTAAGGATTAGACCATTATGTAAATTCATAAAATTAAAGTAAGATTTCTATAATTATATAGTTAAGTATAAAATAAATTAAAGCTGAAATGGAATAATTTAGATAAATTTGCATGTTTATTTGGCTCGTCCAGAACCAAAATATAAAAATTCCGATGCATTTTATGAATTGTTTTTTACTCATAGTAAAAGTATGGGTTATTTTAATCATTTTGTAGAACCTTAAACTAAAGTAAAAACCTAAATTACTTTGATGTATTTTTTAATTCTGTTAGTACTGTGCCTTTTTTCCTTTTACTTGCTCTATTTTAAGGCAATATATATTTATTTTTAATATTCAATTCAGGGTATATATTGTAAAAAATGTTTGCAAAATAGTTACTTCCACCAAAAATGTGTGTATTGGACTAGCTCACGTTACATCAAACTTGGTTCAAAATGTTATAATTTGAGTAATTTAGCTTACCTTCTCTCTTGGTTTTAACCCTTTCAGTCCCAATGACAATTTGGTATCATTTTATAATTTTTTTTTTTGATTGTCTATAGCCATTTCTATCAAAAAGCATACCTTTTGATTAGAAAACATTTTTTTATTAATCCCAATGGATGTTGTAACTATTTTTTAAAATTACGATCAGAAAAATTATCCTATATGGCATCACTAGGACTGAAAGGGTTAAACTTTGTGACTTGACCATGTTTGAAAATTGAGGCCCATTCTCAGTGTTAAACTGTAGTACGACATTAATCAAAATCAAGAGTTTCAATCCCTACTTGGATACATTTTTTGTTATAGCTACACACTATTCAACTTAGAGTATTGTATTGTCTATATTTATCCTCTATACCAGGGGTTCTCAACCAGTGATACACGTACCACTGGTGGTATGTGGAGAAATTTCAGGTGGTACGCTTGAGTGATGTGAGCAGCATTGTTATGAGTTACTTGTGTGAGAGTGGATTTTCAGAGCTCTTGTTCACAAAAATAAACATAGAAGCAGAATAAGTGTTGCAGAAGACTAAAGATAAGTTCCATTACTCCTGATTTTGATATTTTCATCACACTCAAACAACAAGTTTTGCTCTAAAGACGTAAAAGTATATTTTGTATGATGATTAGTTTTTTGCTGAGCTTGTACTATTTTTTTATTTGTTTGTTTTTAGACATATGGGTAATTAATAAAATTTTAAATTAATACTATTTTAACCTTTTTATTTCTTCTTTATTATAAGCATGTTATAAATAAGCAAATATCCAACCATTAAATATGAAGTTTTCTCAGAAATTTAATTCAAAGAGCCTTTGAACATTTTTGAAAGAGTAAAGATTATACAGTTAAAAAATATTTAGGATTGGTAGTCGCCACAATATTGAAAAAATCCAGTGGCGCAAAAAGGTTGGGAACCCCTGCTCTATACCTTTGCTTATTTTTTATACTGTGATAAACTATTTTCTGGAATTAGATGAAGTACCCACTAACTAGATGGCTGGATGCAGTCGAGGAAGACCTATGAAACTTAGGAGTAAACAACTGGAGATCTGTCGCCCAAAGTAGATCAAGATTGGGACGGCCCTTGCCTGCTCAAGGCTGTAGTGTCATGGATGATGATTATGATGATAAACTATTTGCATCGTTATTTATACAACACAAGCTATTTATCCTAATATTTTCTATTTATCCCCTTTGCTAGGTAGAGAACAAAGAGCGGCAGGGCTTCAAACGGCCAAAGGCATTGCTTCGTCGCACGGCCTGTGAAAGATCAACAGGGTCTGTCGCTGGTTACCAACCGTTCACGGCTTCATCACAAACCAATGAAGATGAATCGCAACCGTCAACTTCAGCGGAATCGTCAACTGGGAGTCCGACAGGGTTAGTTGAAGTCATAATGGGGTTGTTTCACGGAGTATCTGGCGATAGCTACACAGTGTTGTTTTCCTTGCTCTAGAATTACTTTTGTTTAGGTTATGCTGGTTGGTTGGTAGACCTATATTCAAGTTAGTGTGCTTGGTCAGCACACAAACCTGATTATCTCTAACCAAAAATAAGTAATTATAGAGCAGAGACATTTAGAGAGTTGTTAGAGAGTAAGGAAAACAAGACCCTATATAGCTATTGCCAGATCCTCTATGAAACAACCCCATTAAGTGTTTAAGCTTTTTTTAAAAATTACATTGACATTGAATCTAGAAAAGAGTTTAAATTTAGTCTCGTGAAATTTGAATTTTAAAATTAAAATAACATAGTTTTTATGCCTCCTGAAAAACTCTTGAATAAAATTTTTCTTCTTCTAAGGGCCCTTATAACTCATGAAATTTGTGTCTTATCTCCTGATACTTTTTTCCCCTCTCCTGAAAAAATTTACATGAACAGTTTTTCTTCTTTCTCTATCATTCTTCTCCCATATATTCAAAAATATCTACTGCACATGCACATTACAAAAATAGAGTTCAGACATTGTGATAATAGTTAAGGTCCCAGAATGCACCACACAACTCTTTAGCAGATTTTTTCCCCTTTGATTCATCATTTGAAGTGCAGGGAACTCACTAGACTAATCTTTTAATAAACAAACATATTCAATTGTATTTCTTGTTAGGTCCTGAATTTACATTGCTGCACTCCTGAATTTCAGTATCATAGATTGAATATGAAAACTGAAATAACTTTGTAAAGCTTAAACAAAATCAGTAGCCTCTAGTTTAACAGGAATTAGTTTATGCTTCAATATACAATGTTAAAAAAATACTATCCGTTGCTGGTTACCATTTGTTCACGGCTTCATGTAAAAACCAGTGAAGATTACTCATAGCCGTCACTTACAGTAGATTGGTTTTGTGGGAGTCCTACAGTGTTAGTTGAATTCCCATTGAAGTCTTCATTATTTTAAAATACTTTTTGAAATTTTGTTCTTACTTACTTTTTAAATTGAATCCAAAAAAGTTTTTAAATTTTGTTTTGATGTCAATTTGTATCATAGCCGTCACTTACAGTAGATTGGTTTTGTGGGAGTCCTACAGTGTTAGTTGAATTCCCATTGAATCCCATTTCCAATAATTTTTACAAATTCCTACAAAATAAGATGTCAAAAAACATGAAGTATCAATCCCAATCGTATTACTTTTTTTAATTCAATGCTAATTATATCCTAAATTTGTTTAAAATAATATGTTTTGTTTGTTAAAAAATAATTTTAATCCACAAACTATGTATATATTTTAAACATGTGCTTCCCTCACTCAGAATTATACCTATTCTATTTTTTTAGTTTAATTATTGAATTGAAATACTATAATACTATTAATAAAATTAAAATTTATTGAATTTTTCAGTTTATTTCCTTTATGAATTTTCTTGAATAGCTGTTACATTTTGATTAGTAAATAATATAATTCTACTGCAATTCAACTTCATTATTCCTTAACCTTCTGATCGTTTAGACAAGTATTTTTTTGTAATTTATGCACCAGTTTTTCCAGCAATAATAACAAATTTGTAATTTTTTAAATAATGTATTTTTATCGATGTTCTAAATATTTGGAATTTGAAATTAGAGATTTTAAGATTATATTTTCAAAATAAACATTCTAAATTTTTAAAATAATATGTTAGGTATTTAAAAAAAAAATTAAATTTATTCAGAGAAAACAACTTTTCAAGCTGCTCTGAAAGTTAAAATCCTAATTCTTATCTTACAGGCGAAGGAACGCATATGAATCACCACGTCCCCAAGTCAAAAAGCTCTACGAGTCATTCGTCAGTTCCCGTAAACTCGACGGAGACTCGAAAGACAGCGACCGCTCAATCGACCATATTCGACGGGACGACCGCCCCGAACGTCCAAGAGTCGGTAATACGGTTTACGTCCGCGGTATGGGCGTACGGCAGAATCTCCTTCAAAGGACCTTTGAGACAGTTGGCAAGATTGTGAATATCTCAATGGAGCTGGAGAAAAACTGTGGGTTTGTGACCTTTGAGAGGGTCGAAGATGCCGATCGGGCCATACGGGAGTTCAACGGTTATAACCCGGATGGAGTACGGTTGAGTGTTTCGCTGGCAAGAAGGCAGCACTTGATGCCACCGATGGCTGAAGATTCGTCTTCGCTGGCTTGGGGTTCCTTGGCGGTTAATTCGTCGCAGAAAGCTGCACATGAGGATACAAGAGATCTGGTTGTTTATGATGATGTAGTGTAGATTCCAGTTTGTTTTTATGAAATCTTTTATTATTTATTTGTTTTGATTAATTTGATCTCTGTAGCCTTGAATAAGTTATGAGTAATTTAACTCGTATTTAGGGAAATCATTTAAACATAATACAGAACTGATAATATATTACTTATGTCTTTTTCCTTAGATTATTAAATTGAATCTTGATTTATTATATTTATATCTTCTTTTGCAAAATTAGCTTATTCTATAATCTGATATGGATCACTATTCTACCACATTTTGATGAATTTTATGGCTGTATATTTTAATCGAAATTCTTTTTTTGTACTCTTCTGAGTGTTAGAATAGAATTAAATGTTTAAAAAATCCACATCATTCCATATTTTGTTTTACGAATTAATTTTCCTCAATTAGCTATTCCACCTTTAATAGAAATTCCAAGTGGCTTGCTCTTGGCAAATTCTGACTTGATAACCTTTATTTAGGTACTATAAGGTCTTGATACCCAAATAATTAACATTGGATTTAACCTAGCTTTATATCAAATAACTTTACCATACTTGTTGCATGATTTCTTAACTTTATTGGCTAAGAGTGCAGGTGTGATAGCGGCACTTATGTACAGTGGAGAATGTAATTTCTAAACACACATAATTATATTCTTCATTTCATTAACTACAGCATTGGAAATTAAGAATGCTATATTAACCGAACCTTATTATGTTCTACTTATATTCATAATGTTCTATTATTTACTTTTTACTTAGGACAATTAAAAACATTGCAGGCGTTAAAGTTTGATTCAGATGACATAATTTCTTCCAGCTTTCATTCTAGAACATTTGATTATAGTGCTCTGTTCCCACATGACAAAACAATCAAAACTCAAGAAGAAATTAATTTTCAATCGGAGCTTTTGCCACTCAAGACATGAAACATGCCCTTTTTATAAAATAACGTAAATAATTACTTGAAAATTAAAGGTTGTTTTGGATAGTAGTAATTTTAGCCACTGCTTTACTTGTTTAGTGCTACTGATTAGGGTTGATTGTGGTCTCTTAATGGCTTGTTGATAAGGTCCAATATTTTCTTGAGTTCAGTTGATCAAGCCAGGCCTTGCTCTTAGAGAGGATAAAGAGTTTTCCTAAAGCAAGATTTTTCTTTCAATAGAAAATTATCCCATTTATTTTAACTCTAAATTTTACTATGTTTATAACATTATTTTTGTTACTTAAATATAATTTATAAATATAATTTTTGGACGGGAATTCAATCTTGATGAGATTTTGTTTAAACCATTGGTTGTAATTTTTTTTTCTGTTTTTATATGATGTGTTTAAAATTAATAAATGTTTTTGTTATTATTAATTAACGATGCTTAATTTTTGTCAGATCTATAATTAAAAACAATCTGTGTGTGATCCTATCAACATTGTACTTATTTTCTTAAATGATTCATATTTTTTTTAAAAATCCATTTGTTTATTTTGCATTCCTATTTTTGTTCTCAAATTAAATCTTGCAAACATTACTATGTATTTTTTGTTGTTGCTAAAAATGGAATTTTAGCTAAACTAAGTAAAATCATTCTGTTGTGCCAATATGGATGTAACTATGTGTAATAGCAATGTAATTCATTGTACGTAACTTATTTTATTTCATAAATGCTGAAATTCACTTTAGAATTAACCCTTTCAGTCCCAGTGATGCCATTTGGCATCATCATGTTTGCGATCATAATTTTAAAAAAATAATAGGGATGAAATCTATTGGGACTAATTAAAAAAAAATTTAATAGAAAAAGTTTGAAGAATCAAATGATGTGCTTTTTGGTATTATAAATGGCTATAGATGATCAGAAAAAAATTTCTAAAATGATGATGCCAAATTGTCATTGGGACTGATAGGGTTAATGCAGAATTTTTCGCAAAAATGTAAAAATTATATTATTTTGGACATCAATACTAGTATTATTTTTCGTAATTCTTTTGTAATAAAATTGATGCAACATCCAAAAAAGATTTTATCTGTGCCAAACCGTTTATATAACAGCTTTAATATGCTTTAACATTTAACCCTTATTCTCATGGTAATCAATTTTTTTTTTTAATTTTTTTTAATTTTAATTTTTTTTTATGTTTTTTACAGCTAAAGTAGAGATTATTTAGTGTCATAACCTTTCTAAAATAATTAATGCATTAATTAATTAGGTTTTATAAAAGGTAGCATATATGCTACTTCATGAGATTGGGGTAACTGCAGGTTGAGCTTGTAGTTGTATTTGTGTTACCTGATTTGTATTCTTACTACTTGTGATAAATGATAAAGGTAGTACAAGTCAAAAAAAAATTATACTGCGTACAAATATTACTTTAATGAGTGTTTTTTTATAAAATATGAATATCAATGAAACAAATAATAGACAAAAAATAAACAAAAAACTATAAACATCTATATACAATACAATATTCTTATATTTAAAGATGTGCTTGCTCAAAGCAATTCTGCTTTTTTGTTAAACAAAACTTTAAATTACTCTTCTTAAAAGAGACATATGAGAAACCTTTGTGACTGAATCTGCATTTTCCTCTATCTCTGAAAATGGGGAGGTGGCCTACTCCATCTCTCATGATCGATTAAATTAGTAAAATTTTTGCTTTAAAATTAAAAGCGAAACTTTACATATTTTGTATGCAAATTTTGAATTTTTTAATGCATCTTTCTTCCTACATATATAATGAACCATCAAAATAACTTTATTGTGCTATTACAACAATCCAAATTGAATTATATCATAAAAATAATTTTTCAAGAGTTTTATTTTTATTTAAATAAAGTTTCTCGTACGTTTGGTGTAATGGCAACAGTGAAAATATTGAATAAAAATGAAATTTGCATGTTGTTTCAATGTAAATTAAATTTTTAGTTATTGAAATTTTAAATAAACTTCTAATTTAAATTTTTAATGCAATTTGGAATGTAACTTAAACTGATTTAAAATGAACTGAAACTAAAAATGACTTATCCTACTTATTTGTGAGACTTTTGGTTCGTTCTGTGAAAGTGGGTGACAGACAGGTAGACGGATGGACTGAACGATTATAAAACCTTCCACTTTTTATGTTGTAAGCGTTGTGTATAAGGGAAAAATATTCAAGTGTAAGTAACAACTGATCATGCCAACAGACATGGTACATTTCCGCGGAAACGCGGAAATCCGCTTTTTTTACTCGGAAATTTATCATCCCTGAGATCGATGCAAATTTGCATTAAGATTTGTGTGTGTATATATAGGGGTATTGGGGAAGCGTAGTGTCGGAACTCTGAAGGAAAGAAAAAGCATTCGCTCGCCCGCCGTCACAATGTTGAGATCCCCGGAGTTTCGAGATGTAACGATCGCCGGGGTTCCGCGATGTTACGGTCGCCGAAGTTTTGTGATGTTACGATCGCTGGAGTTTTGTAATGTTACGATTGCCGGAGTTTCAGGATAGTAGGATCGACTTCGTAGCGCGATGTTATGATCGCCAGAGTTTCGTGATGTTCGATCACCGCAGTTTCGTGATGTTACGATCGCCGGAGTTTCGTGATGTTACGATCGCCGGAGTTTCGTGATGTTACGATCGCCGGAGTTTCAGGATAGTAGGATCGACTTCGTAGCGCGATGTTATGATCGCCGGAGTTTTGCGATGTTACGATCGACCGAGTTTCTCGATGTTATGGTCGCCGGAGTTTCGCGATGTTATGGTCGCCGGAGTTTCGCGATGTTATGGTCGCCGGAGTTTCGCGATGTTACGATCGCCGGAGTTTCGTGATGTTACGATCGCCGGAGTTTCAGGATAGTAGGATCGACTTCGTAGCGCGATGTTATGATCGCCGGAGTTTCGCGATGCTACGATCGACCGAGTTTCTCGATGTTACGGTCGCCGGAGTTTCGCGCTGTTATGGTCGCCGGAGTTTCGCGATGTTACGATCGCCGGATTTTCGCGAAGTTACCATCGCCAGAGTTTCGGTGAAGTTACGATCGCCGGAGTTTCGGGATAGTTTCACGATTTTTCCAGATTTCAACTAAAGATGTGTGAAGAATATTATTTAATCCACAAAATTATTTCATGAAAAAAATATTTTATTTTAATTTGGTGCAAACATTTTAATTTGAAGTTAACATTCAGAATAAATTTCATTGGAATAAATTTAATTGCTGCTTATTACATATATAGTAAGTTTAATTATTTTTACTTATTAATTAAATTGTTCTTATATTTTATCTGATTAGTAACTATATAGTTAAGCCAATTATCTTGTTGTTAACATCTTATTTTGGTTATAAAAATTAACTACTTGTTTTATTATTACAAAAATCCATCGTTCGCAAATTGAAATATTTTTGCTATCGTAATTTCTATACGGGAAAAAAGTTTCAGCTTTTTTTTTCTTCAGCTTGTACCATGTCTGCAATAACTACCCTAATTTCATGAAGTAGTACCCTAATTTCATGAAGTAGTAGTTACCCTAGTTTCATATGTAACCTTCAGTTTTTAGCTTCTATTGCCGTAAAAGTTAAATATTATCCCCTCCCCAGAATTTTGCTAAAAGCCTTGAGTGGAAACCCTAAATAAAGTCAATATTCAAGTATTGTAAGGCTCAACTGACTATCGTACATCAGGTTAGAATGAATTATGAACTATGTTTTTGTTTATAAATGTCCGTGTTTTAAATGTTATGAATGTATAATGGTTTTTAAAATAAATGACATCACAAAAATCTCGATTTCTTTTCTCTTTTTACACAACAATGGGGTTGTTTCACTTCGTGGGATAACAACTTCTCCAGCGGTCTTGTTTTCATTTTTTTTTTGTCTTTAATTACTTTTGTTTTGGTATTCGAAAATGAGTTTCCAAATGCTATGTCCACACTGCGACAATAAAAATGACAAGACATTGCGCGCGCATGGAAATGCCAAACGAATTGGTCAGGCATGCGCGCGCACCTACCTCGAATAGACCAAATTGCATATACATTTCAATGCGCGCGCAATTTCTTGTCATTTTTATTGTCGCAGTGTGGACATAGCAAAAGAACATTTTAGTTATGGTTATGAAGTTTTTAAAATGCCAAGAGCTACTAGATACCGGCCGTGAGCTGTAGAATGGGAGGATTGTTTAAGAAACTTAAATCACCTTGAGTGTAAGAGGCATTTAAAGAACCCTACGGTTTAGCTAAATAATAATAATAATATGCACTTGGCCGAAGATAACTTTACGCAACGATGAAGCTTTTTCTTTTTATCAATGTCATGTTACGACAATGCTTCTAAAAGATAATTATGCCATCCAAGTTCAGACAACAATTGAACAAGACTTACGAAGATTGAAGATTTTTTCACTGAAGTTAGTTGACAATGTATATTTAAACATCGTTGTAGTGAAGCTGTTCTCAGTTACGAATCATAAGAAGTTTGTGGTAACTGAAGTTGATACAGTTGCGAAAACCTCGTAGCCGCTGTTTAAGAGGACTCTCTTGGGAATAGCACATCTTGACAATCGTAATGTTATTCCTATGGAAAACATTCGCAAGTCAATTAAGGTCACAATTTTAATAAAAGGTTACTAGTTTTTTCTATCATTGTAAGGAACGAAAGGAGTAGATTTCATAAACTAATTTGTTTTGTGAAAATCACATATTTAGTAATTTTTTTAAGTCAGAACTTAATGCGTGCTCCATTTTTTACTTGCTTCAAAAAATACTTAAAAATACTAAATATGTGATTTTCACAAAACAAATTAATGTTACGAAATCTACTCCTTTCGTTCTTTACAATGGTACCAAACACTAATAACTTTTCATTAAAATTGTGGCGGTAATTGACTTGCGAATGTTTTCCATAGGAATAACATTACGATTTTCAAGATGCGTCATTCCCAAGAGAGTGCTTTTAATGGAAATTTGAAATAGGCTACTAGTGCGATTTACGAACATTCTAAAGGAAATAATCAGCTCGCGCGCTATCGATTTACACCATACAGTGAGGCGAACAACTGAATTATTCACCTCACCTTTATTGAGAATAGTGCTTTGTTGTCTATGAGCAAGAGGGAAGTAAATTTTAAATGCATAATTTTTAATATTATCTGTTGGTAGACGTTCTTTTAAATTACGGGAAAGAAATGATGTATTCAATCGAAAAATATTACCATAAAAGTTTTAATAGTTTTTAAAACTCATAAAACGTTATGGTATATTTTAAAAGTATTTTGCTTTTGGAACCAAATTTTGATTATTATGTAAATTTCCTTTCAATCTTATGTTCAAACTAACCGATAAAAACAGGGATTTTTGCAATCTCGTTAAAACTTTCGCTGCAAAATTGTCATATAATTGTACGAAATAGAGGCAAATATTTGATTATTAGCAAGTTCATTCTCAGGAATAATGATATTTCGTTTTTTTGCACATGCAATTTCGAAAAGGAATAGTCGTAATTTTTTTTTAAGTTTTTTAACTGTATCCTTTTTTTCGTCTCTGAAAAGTTGGTAGGTAAAATTTATAAATACTATTAATAAAATGAAAAATACTTCAGAAGTATGTTAATGAAATTTAATTGCATTACATTGTGAACAAATTTGTAAAGTTTGTAAATTTTTAAAGTTTTGATTGAAAAATATTCTGTTAGGGGTTTCTTAATTGGAGCGAATAGTAGAAGAACGTTCTAAGTGACAAAAAGGTGAAAATGAGCTAAGGATTCACGAAAAAAAAAGATTAGTATGAACTTGACGAATTCTTCTCATTTAAAAGGGACAAAGGAAGTAACCGTGCTCCAGGCTTTATTTAAACAAAATTGCTATAAGAACAGTTTTTCATTTTTTGGTTGGTTGATCAATGAATAAAAACGCATTGCTATAACGCATTCCCTACGCTGAGCTCTTGCTTCTTTTCAACTGTTTTAATTATTCAAATTGTTACTGACTCAATTGCTTGTAACCTTTTTAAATTTCATAACTGACGTGTCATTTGTTGAAGACACCCTGAATTCCATAACGTATTATACAATGGATGAGTTACCATTTTGACAGGTCGAAATATTTAGTACGTTTTGACCTTGACTATTAGCGTGTAAAAAATTGTATTCTAAACATATCTATTTCAGTGTTTAGTTATATAAATTTTTTCATGTTTCTTAGTAGATATGATCGATGTCAAAAATCTCTCCAATAGAGGGCGCAGCTCTCTCTGATTGTGCAACTTCTTTTAAGATTCCGCAGAAATAAAATTGTTTGCAACAAAAAGGGATGCGTAAAAGAATGCTGCGAAACAACAGACAGTTTTTTAAAAATATTTACACAAAAAAAGTAAACAGCGTGGTATTCACCTTTTTTTTCTTTGATTGTAGATATACCGTGAATTAGTACGCGATATGGAGGAACTCCACGTTTAAATTTGAGAAATCCAAAGCTACTAGATTCCGGCCGTGAAGCTGTAGAATAGGATGATTGTTTAAGAAACCTTAATCACTTTGAGTATAAGAGGCATTTAGATAATACTACGGTTCAGAAAAAAAGTATAAGCACTTGCTGAAGATAACTTTACGCAACGATGAATGGCATGTTACGACAATGTTTCTAAAAGATAAATATGCCATGCAAGGTTTAAGCAACTGAACATGACCTATTGAACATGACCCTATGAACATGACCTATGAACATTTTTTTCCCACTGAAGTTGAAAAAATATATTTAAACATCTATGTAGTGAAGATATACTCAGTTACGGTGTGTGTTACTAAAAGTAAATGAAAACCGAACCTAATCCGATACATTTCACCGGGAGAAAATGACTCAGTGCCCTGGGCTCTCGGTCTAATATAATGTATAAGGATTTCAAAGATACTAACAGATAGATTCTCTATTGTGAAAAATCGATACCACCTAATTGTACTGCCACCTATCGGCATTAAGTTTGAAGTGACAATTGACAGTGATTACGCCCTCTAGAAGGGAAGAGTGTAGGCTTTATAGCCCATTACCCAGCTCGCCAGAAAAAAAAGGAGGAAGATAGACGAACATCAAAGTCCTGCACTGCAGAATATAGTTCGAGAGTATCTGTGCAGTATCGATGCACACCTTCTGACAGTACCATTTCCCACTTGTCCAGAGTGTATATAAATGCTTAAAAAAATGCTCAATGCCCCCTCCCCCCCCACACACACACTTTTAGAGCGATCTAGCAATACATTTCTCTATATAATATGAAATTGTAATTTTCGGACGCTTGAAAGCACGTCACTTCCTCCGCTTCAGCCAATCAGAAACGCTCAAAGTTAGTGTGACCCTTCAATTACTTGTAAATTATATAAAAACCGCTAACTACTATAATGACTCTAAATAAAAATTGCAGTTAACTTCAAATAATTGATGCGAAAGAAAAAGTTATTAATCGAGCGCTTGTTTAAATACAACTCGTTACCTACGTAACTTTTACATAGTCCTTTTCAAAATTAAATTCCAACAACCGATAATTACTAAGAGATAGAATGTACAGGTAGTTTTTCTGGTGATATGTGTTTCTACTATTAAATTTAAACCTCCGAAGAGGTTTCCAAAAATTGCCTTTGCGGACGGTATTTCACGTCCACATGGCGGGGTATTGGGAAAAGTTTTCAACTAGCAATAGTCACGCCTCGGTAGAACCTCATTGGCTATGACACTGCCTCTGCGCAAAGCTAACGATTCATTGAATTTCAATTTCTTAAAACACTTACAAGTATAAATATTCTGGTGTTTATTATTGCAGTTTTAAAAACATTTTTGAGAAAATAAAACATTTTTATTTTTCTCCAAATAAAATTGATTACATGCATTTCTAACGTATAATTATAAAAGCAAAATTAATGCAGATGGCTCGAGTTTCTTATTTCAGCCACATACCCAATATTTGCACCGTTATCTATAGAAAATTGAAGAGCTTATTTGAAGAAAGTGCTAAGTGACATTTTTGAAAAAACTGTTTGTGTCAGCGAACATATTATTTCTTCTTCAAGTTTTTCCCGTTTCCTAAACTTAAAATTTAGTATTGTATTTTACAGGTTTGGCAAGTACAGATTTTATTGTACCTAATTGCAAACGAAAAACTTTGAAGCTCATTTACTCGTTTTCACCTTTTTGTCTCTTAGAAAGTTCTTCCACTAAGCTCTTCAATTATGTGTTCTATTGTACAATCTGGCCTTCATTGGAAACATAGTATAATGTAGAACTTATGACCTGGTACTACTGTAATATGCATTTTTGCAAACCATAACAGCCGAATACAAAATTCATTACTTAGATAGCGGACGGTTTTCTAGAATGATTTTGTGTTGTTTTTTTGTGTATGTATCCATTTCTATTGTACATTATCGTCGAACCTCTCTGGTTATCTTATCATCAAATCAACATTGGGGTTAGATATTTTTGGTGATTAAAATTCAAAGATTTTATTTGAATAAATATATAAAGAAATTCTACAAAATCCCTTGTTTTAAAGCAAACTTGTAAATTCCACAGAGGTTAGTTTTGAATTGGATCCGATGTTTCTTAACCTAGATGGCGCTAGACTATTCTACATTTTTTTTTCTACAGTTTTTTTGCCATTGCTTATTATTATCATATAAATCAAGAGTTAAAACATCACAAATTTAGAATTACTTTTATCAATTTATCCTGTGTTTCGACATAATAGCCTGCATGCAAATATTTTTATTGTTCAATCATTGTGTTTATGACAAAGCAATATTTAGCCGTGTTTGTACCAGAAAGGAAGGGTAAAAAACAGGACGCTTAAATGCTATCAAAAGCCAAACATTATGGGAAGCCTGGATGGCTTAATGAGTTAGATCGTAGTTTATTACATTTACAGTTTGTGCACTATAATGGGTGCGGGCTCAAAATTTGCTTTTGCACAAGTGTACTTTCTCTCTCTCTGTGTCGGTAAAAATTCTGTCTAGGTTTGTCTTACTTGACGAAAATTTATAAGCTCTAATCAAGCACACAAACCGGAATATATATGTAACAACCAATCAATAAAAAATTATCAATTCATTATCAAGTACGATAACGTTACTTACATTTAGATCTTTATAAAGAGACTTTTAATGGTCTTCTATTTGGTTCAACTTATACCAAATGGTACTGGGTAGAGCTAATGGGTAATGACCTTCGGCTATCTATTTAATTCGTAAGTTTGCATAGTAGTTAATAAAACTCAAATATGCATATTTTTAATCTCTGTTTTTTAGAAGGAAATATATTAAGTGCTATTTTAATTACGTAAAAAAAACCAATTATTTGTACAAAATGGTTGTCTGACTTGGAGATTTGCTCCCAGAATCGCGAAGAGTGCTCTAAAAACGAACTGTCTTATGCACACGGGTGAAAAACCACACATTTGCGGATTTTGCAATAAGCAGTTTCACTTTGAAACTTAATCTCTGCAGACACTTACTTTTCCAAGGAGGTGGAAAAAAAGCCCATGTTTGCTACACATACAATAAACTATTCTCCCAGAGTTGTGACCTAGAAAGGCACCTACTCACCCACACAGGAGAAAAGGCATATGTTTGTGACGTGTGTAACAAACAGTTTCGATCAACTGAATAGACACCTTGTTATCCGTTCAGGGGAGAAGCTTTATGTTTGTGAGGTTTCACACAAATGAACCACATGTTTGTCCCGTGTGTAGCAAAGACTTTGACTTCAAACACAATCCTGTTGTCGTGTATTGAACTTCAACACCTCTCTCCTGACTTGGTTTCTCGCTACTGGGAGGCTCGCCACCTAACGGCTCAACCGCCACCGACGGGCATTGGCTAAACTAAACTTCAAACACAACCTCAACAAGCACCTCTTCATCCCCAATTATATAAAGCCACATATTTGCCAGGTTTGCAACAAACAGTTCACTGCAAAAAGTAACCTCAACAAACATACATGCTTCTTCATACTGAGGAGAGGCCACATGTCAAATCTGCGACAAAAGGTTCTCCGGCAAAAGCGCCTGCAACAAACATCTCCTCATACAGGCGAATACCCTACACTCCTTGCCAACATAACTTGGGAAAAAACAAGGAGTAAAAAGGCAGATTGAAAAGCGCGATTGGTACGTTAGTTGGAAACTCTTGTACGTTAATATTTGCATACAAAATGATCTGAATACAATTTAACCAAAATACACTTTTCATTCCAATAAAATTGCTAAAATTTTCTCAAATAATATTCAAATCTGTTTGACCTTAAATGAAATTATTGTTTTAAACATGTTTTCTGGACTGGATGGATTGGCTAATAATCTATGGAATTCTTTACATGTACTGAAGGATCTTCTCCATAGCATATTTCTATTTACCCAACTTTGGTTGGCAAGGAATGTATGTTTGTCAATTCTGCTACAAGCAGTTTCCTCATAAAAGCAATCTCAACAAACATATGTTCGACTATCACACAGACCTTTTGAAAGTGATAGTGTAGGGGAAGTAACTGAAACAAATGTAGGTTAGACTATACTTGTGGGTGCCTTTGCCAAGTGGGGCGATGTTGTTTCTTCTATGGGAATGCCTATATTTTAATGCATGTGTATTTTAGTTTTGTTTAGCAATCGTGATTCTGATTGGTTTAGATTGAAGTGTTATTTTCAAATGTTCAAATTCTAATTTGTTTAGCATTGGTTCCACATGAATGAACAGGATTGGCACTAAGTAAAAATCGCCAATTTCGCCAAGGGGCTACCTGATTTATTAAGACAAGAAGAAGTAGTTTATTCCTCTACCTCATTGAGTTTTGGGTCAAATACCCTTTCCTCTTCTCAGATTCTTCCATTCCCCTCTCTTAGTGTCTGCTCTCAGATGCAAACAAGAAAATTGATGCCAAAGAATTCAGTAGAAGAATGGGGTTTGTTTATCGGGGATTTATTTAAGTTCATCATGTAATCTGAAATTACTCCTGAAGAGCTTTTATTTATACCAATTAGTATTCTGTCTGGAGAAGGTTAACTGGAGCATCCACAACATTGAATTGGACCTGTTTCATCCTAAAATGGTCACACTTTTAGTTAATTTTTGTTATACGTTCTAGTTATTCTGTATGTACAACAATGGTCAAGTCATTGTTGGGGATACTGCAGTTTACCTGCCCACAGCTGTATTGACAAGGCAAATAAGATCTATTGTATCCACTGGTGTGTCACTAAATTGCAAAAGCACCTTTATATAGGAATTTACCTAATGTAATGTTGTTTCGAGATTGGAACTCTCTTGCTTCAAGGTTTTTGAGTACTGTGTATGTGATGCGCGATACTGATCAGTGACCATATCTGCTGTGTACAGTAAACTCTAGTGTGTAGACTAATGACTTGTACCATTATTGCAAGCACTCAATAACTTTAACCTATAAGAAAGTATACTAAAGGACTGCATATTTCGGAGCAAAAATGTTCCAATTCATTGCTGTGGTTGCTGAAGTTTATCTGCCCTGGCCGATATGCTTCATGAGTGAACTAACATTCCATGCCTTTTGACTTGAGGTGTGATGAATGTTGTTCCACCTCATTAGCGCTCAATAATGAATCCTCAAATCTCTGTGAAAATAATATATATTTGGTTTGTCTTAAGTTGTGGAAAAGTTTGATTTCAAATCCTATTTCTTGGAATAGTAGTTTTCAGTGTGGTTCTATTTCAGTATTAAAGAAAAATATCTATATTTGTACCCTTGCCCAAATTTACATACTGTTAAGACAATTCTTTATTCATTGTATATTTTTTAATGTTAAATTTATTTATTAACATTTCAAGCAGAACACATACAAACCTTTTGCTTTGCTAAAAGTAAAAGTACACTATTTTGTTCTGCTATAAGGTTTTCTTTATTATGAAGTGACCTGTGCATTTTTTGCTTCTTAACCAAGGAAAGATTACAGGAACAGTAAAAAGTATATAAATCATTGATGTAATGATTCCCAAAGCACCCATTTTGAAAATTGTACTATGATTTGGCAAAAGAAACCCAGCCTGCTATATTGCATGTGTTTTGGTGTGGAAGGTTCATATTGGGACTTTAATTTAAAAGAAAAAAAAACAGTTAAAAAAATGTCAATGGAAGTTTCCTAATGCGAATAAGCATACTTTTTTTGGTAATTAAGGCAATGCTTTTCGAAAAATGCGGCATGCAGTTTGATACAGGATAAGATTTGGTTATATTGAAATTATTGATCATTACCAAATTGGTTCAAAGAGGGTTTTAGTTAATCAGCTTTCTGCATTTAGGCAAGAAAAAAGTGCTGATGCAAATTGTGTTATAAAAGTTATTGTGCATTTTATAAAATCAACAAATAACATTTTCAGTATTGCATTAGGAGAAAAATAAATAGGAATCTTAAATTGTTTTTTAATCTTGTACTAGACTTTACAACTGCACAAATTTTATAGAGGGATACATTTTTTAAACTTCATATATTGATTTTGGAAGTTTCAGATTGCAATATCATTGCAGTTGGTTTGTGCTGATTGCATCAATTTGTGACTTTCAGAAGGCTTCACATCTTTCAGACCTATCATTTATGTCGTCTTCTTACCTTACTGAGTACTGAGTGTGGCGGTAACCACACACGCAACCTCAATATTCCATCAACGACTAGGTGATGCTGATTTACTGCCCATGTTCCTACCACTATTTCATATTACAACGTTAATAGTAGTATATAATCCGAGATAAAACAAGTAGTCTCCTTGTACATGGAAAAAAGTGGAAAAGCCATGGGAAAAAAGCTATCAGCCATGGAAAAAGTGGACTACATGGAAAAAAGCCATAATAATACTTTTTAAAAAACCAGGCAAAAGCCCACTTCTCCCTAGCAGCTACAGACCAATTAGTCTCTTACCCAGCTTAGCAAAAGTTCTTGAAAAAATTATTCTGTCTGATTAAACACTTTCTTAGAAGCCAATAAGATTATCAATCTTAATCAATATGGTTTTAAAAAGGGACATTCAACAACACACCAAGTTCATAGAATAGTAGAAATAATTGGAAATGCCTTTAACAACAAAGAAACAGTGGGAGCCGTATTTTTAGATATTGAAAAAGCTTTTGATAGCCTTTGGCATGAAGGCCTAATTATCAAACTTGTCAAACAAAACATACCAAAACCACTAATACATATTATTAACTCTTTCCTCACAAACAGATGTTTCCAGGTTCGAATCAATAGTACATTGTCCAACGTAGTAACCATTAGGGCCGGAGTTCCGCAAGGAAGCACAATGAGCCCCACATTATTTAATCTGTATATTAACGATTTTCCTACTCAGACAGACTGTATTACTGCCCAGTTCGCGGACGATACGGCCATACTAGCCAAATCTAAACACGGTAACATAGCCTTTGACAAATTGCAAACAGCGCTATACTTAGTTGAAACTTGGTGTGAAGATTGGAGAGTGAAAATTAATGCACAAAAGAGTGTATCAGTCCTCTTTAGAAAGCACAAAACATTGACAAATTATGACACCTATCTTGAGATCTTTAATACTGATATCAAAAATGAGCCACATACCAAATACCTCGGAGTACATTTGGACAATAGACTCAGCTTTAAAGAACATATTAAGCAAACAATAGCTAAAGCCACAGGTGCCAGCGTCAGTCTAAATCCCACCATTGGGAAACACTCCAAAATGTCCCTTAACAACAAGGTTCTACTTCATGGGCGTACCCACCATAGGGCAGAGGGGGGCAGCTGCCCCCCTCTAGAAAGGGGGAAGTGGGCCCCGGTCTTATGGGGGCCCCTGTAAATATTATACTATAAAGAAGAATATGCTTTTTTTTAAAAAAATTCGAGTCCATTTCTTCCCAGTCGGGCCCAGGGGCCCACTTTGCCCCTAGAGGACCTTTTATATAATTTGATATAAAAGGGGCCTACCAATGATGTATTTGTATGAATTGAGGCCCATACTTTTGCGATTGGTCCTGAGTTGGAATCTGGGGGCCCAGTACCCTATGCATAAAGGGGCCTACATATTTTTCAAATCAGGCCATTTGTTAGTAATTGGGCCCACTTTCCTCTGAAGTCCCCAATTGATGTATATTCTATATATAAAAGGGGTTCTATATAAATAATTGGGCCCACTATCTTTGTGGGTTTCCAAATCCTATTAAGACTTTTTGCAAGTGAAGTCTTTTTTGAATTTGGGGCCCCCAACGCATCGTTTCAGTCTAAACATGGACAACTAATGGGCCAAGAGATTTGTAATGGGCTACCGACTTGTGTAAAATTAAAGTTTACATTTACCATACATTAAACAAGACAACGTGATTGTTTTATCAAATTGCTATACCATTGTTATCCAATACCCTTCTTAATCCAGTATGGCAAAGCAGCAGATGATAGCACGGATTATTCAAAGGGTTGATTTGGAGGGCCCCTTTATATTTTTAAAGGAAAATTCCTTAAGGGGGCCCATCCAACTAAGAAAATAGGGGCCCCTACCATTACCTGCCCCCCTCTAAATCAGATCCTGGGTACGCCCTTGTTCTACTTTATAAGTCAACAGGGCCGTGTGGTATGTTTTTTTCATATGATGCAAATCATTAAAATGCCGCTTTTGATTTTTTTCTAAACTCTTTTTTAAGTATAAAAAAAGTCAATTTTTTCCAAACGGAATCTTTTTTTCCCTTTTCTACAATATTGAATTATAAAATGATGTGATAGTAAAGATCAATCAAGTATGTATAGACAATTTCTTAAGAATAAAAGTAAATTACAAAGCAATCAAAAGCAAAAGAGACCGAATTTTTAAATTATGTATGTTGTTTCAGCGCCATCTATCGGCCACTTATTGAAACTCTGCCCTGAACCGCCATCTTTTTGTCACTAGTAAAGGCGGTAAGGGTGGAGAGAGGATGTAATTCTTCAGAGCTGCACTTCATTAAATGGATATTTCTACACTAAAGAGTTGCTTTCTTCTTTACTGCCCCTCCTCCTTACTAGACATGGGGGCTCACCGCCGCATTGCCACCCGCCTCTCGTCGCAAAAATCGATATTTTTTGAAAAATTTTAATTTAATTTTTTACAAAACAAAAGTTCTAGTCCCACGAGGTTCAGACATAAAGTTCCTCTCCACGGTGGGCAATCACGAACTCATGCACAAAAACGAACTTTTATCTACACTGCAATAAATCAGCGATGCCAAAATCGCCATCGTCACGAAAAAAGTGAAAACTCCCGCTTCAAAAGGAACTTCCTACGCCATCGTCAAGCGATTCCTTCTTCAGCCGCCAAGCCGAAGATCGCATTCGCCATCGTCGACCCCATCGTAAAGTGGTATTTTTCCAGCCGTTAAGCAGAAGACGCCACCCGTGAGTCAGCCATCTTCAGCCGCTAAGCAGAAGACGACCCACGACGACGAGGTCCACAGCACGTCAATCCGAAAAACAAAACTACCCTCCATAAAACGGAATACATCGTCCACAGAGCACGTAAGAAATTCTACTACATCGCCGACGAAACAAAACCAAAATCGACCACAAAGGTAAAAGTTTTCTTATTGTCGCAAATATGCAAAATTTAAGTAAAAGGAACAGTAGCTAAAAAACGTTTTAACGACAGAAAAAAAACCCAACAAAATTTATTTAAAAGAAAAAAGAACACTTACATTTTACACTGTTGCCAAAAGTTACAAATTATGTTTCACACAGACAATAAATGAATATTTGCGCGCGTGACATCTTCCGATATATAAAGTGGGATGCTAATTTATGGTGTTTCACTACATTCTCCCACCTTTGAACTTGAGGAAAAAACTTGGAATACAAGCACTAGTAGTACTGCAAGTTCAAACGACTTGGAGCTCGGGAGCATCGCCCGTATCTGGTTCGTATACTCGTATCTTTGAGTCCAGAATCGATGTTTTCGGACGGTAAGTCATTTGTCTGGAAGTGTGACCTTTCAGCTTCTTGTACTTCAAGTGGATACATACGTTGTAGCGGCCGTAAAAATGTTCCAGACCTTGTCTTCACTTGGGCAAGTCGAACATTCCCATCTTTACCGGGATATAACTTTAAAACCCTCGCTAAAGGCCAGCTTAGTCTTTTGCAGTTCGTATCGCCTACTAACACGACATCTCCTTCTTTCACATGTTGATCCCCTTTAACCTTGTAATATTCTCTTAGCTGTCCAAGATATTCAATCCGGAAACGTTTCCTCAGGTCTTCTCGGACACGAAGCCTATAAGACAATCTTCTATTCAACCTCTTTGCATCTATTTCTTCAAAGTCTGCCACTCCAAACTCTTCGATTTCATTTAAAAACATTGATGGTGACAGCACCTTTAAATCATCGAGGTCTTCAGAGACGTAAGTCATCGGTCTAGAGTTGATTAAACTCTCTGCTTCGCACAAAACTGTACTTAACTCTTCAGCCTGTAAGCAAGCATTGCCAATTACTCTTCTAAGAATTCTTTTGAGGAGACCAATCAGCCTTTCCCAAAAACCTCCCCACCATGGTGCTGATGGAGGGTTGAACTTCCATTGGATTTTCTTTATCGTTGCTATATCTTGTATTTTCCCCCAGTTTACATATCGAAAGGCATTAGATGTTCCAACTAGATTAGTTCCATTGTCTGAGTAAATTGTTGACGGTCGTCCCCTTCGGGCTATGAACCTTCTCAGAGCTAAAATGAAGCTGTCAGTTGTCAACAATGCTACTAATTCAATGTGAACAGCACGATATACTGCGCAGGTAAACATGACAATCCAACATTTTGTTTTATCTTTCAAGTACAAAGGCCCACACAAATCGACTCCGACAACTTCAAATATTTTAGCTTCCCGCACACGATCTTCTGGCAAGGGGGCTTCTGGAATCTTGATTGGAGCTGTCGTGAACCTCGCACATTTTATGCACTTTTTCAAAACCTTCCTAATGGTCTTTCTACTCTTTAATATCCAATAACGTTCTCGTAATCTTGTCATAAGGACTTGAATTCCAGCGTGGCAATTATCCGCATGTTCTTGCAAGATTAGTTTCTCTACCAGTTGATGCCCAGACGGTAATAACACTGGATATCGAAAAGCCTTGAGATCTTCTCTCATAGATATTCTTGACTTTACTTTTATCAGTCCATCTTCATCTAAATAGGTCTGGATGTTAAAGGTTTGCTTGTAAAAACTCTCTTTCTGAACTTGTTTCCAAATGACTGTTTCTGCACATTCTACTTCTTCCACTGACAGTTCTCCTCGAACCTTTTCCTTTGGTTCTTTACAATTCTTCAGAAGACGCAGAATCCAGCCCATTACTCTCGTAATCTTTCTAAATGAAGATATTCTTGAGAAAAACTCGAACTTCACAGTGGTGACGTTTGTGGCAACAACAATGGTTTTCTTCTTCTCTGCTTGTACTATGTCCATATTTGGAAGGGCATGGGAGGTAGGCCATTCTTCTTCCGGATTCCGCAACCATTGAGGTCCCTCCCACCATTTTAACTGGAGCAACCTTTCCGCAGAGCATCCTCGAGACGGTAAATCAGCTGGATTTTCGACGCCAGGAATATGTTTCCAGCAGTCAGGTTCGGTAAACTTTCTAATTTCATTGACTCTGTTCATGACGAAAACACTCCAATTTTCATTGCGTTTAATCCAATACAAAGCATTGGTGGAGTCCGACCAAAAGGTGATAGGTACATTTTCGAAACCAAGATCAATAATCACCTTATGTGAAAGTCTTGCACCTATGAGACATGCTAACAACTCGAGCCTAGAAATTGAAACTTTCTTGAGAGGCGCCACCCTACTTCGAGCTTGTACTAAAGAGCATTCAACATGATTGGCAGTTTCGTATCTTAAATATATACATGTCGCATAAGCACTTTGAGAGGCATCACAAAAGACATGCAATTGTATAAGTTTACTGTCAGTTTGTAAAATCCATCTTGGAATTCTTATCTCTTGTAGCTTTGTTAAGGCTTTCCACCATTTTCTAAACTCCTTGGAAATGTCTTCTGGTAACTCTGCATCCCAAGATAGTTTTAAAGTCCAAGATTTTTGCAACATCAGTTTGGGTATAAGCATCACAGGGCTTGTATAACCAATCGGGTCAAATATACTGCTAGACACAGAAAGGACTTTTCTTTTCGTCAAAGTTTCTTCACAATCAAAGTCCTTGACAACGCAAGACAAAGTATCATCATTAATGTTCCAATTCAAGCCTAGCAGATTAGTCTTCTCTACGCCAGTGTGATCTAGAACCCTTGAGTCGACATTACTGATCCAATCTCGTAGATTAAATTGAGCGCTAGACAAAAGAAAGCGAAACTCCAAAACAAATTTCTCCATTTCTTCCACATTATCGAAGCTAGCGATGCAGTTGTCCACATAGAAAGAAGTTTTTAAGTGCTGTGCAGTACTTCGCAGTTCTACGGGTGAGGCATCTAAATGATGATTCAGAGTTACGTTTAGAAGAAATGGACTCGATGTAACGCCAAATACAACTCGTTTATGTCTATATTCTACTACATTCTGTGCTTCATCATACCAAAGAAACCTTAAGAAGTCGCGATCACTTTCACGAATTCCAATTTGCAAAAAGGCTTTCTCAATATCTGATGTCACTGCAACAGCTTTCAATCTGAATTTGATCAACAAAGACGGTATATCTGCTACCATGTTCGGACCCTTTTCCAAACAGTCGTTGAGTGAGAGCATTCCTTTTCTTTTAGCAGACGCATCAAATACGGGTCGAATTTTCGTACTAGCACTGCTTTCTTTTATCACAGCTCTGTGTGGAAGATAATGCACTTCATGGTTCGAAACATCAGGTGCTAGCTCTATAATTCCCTTTGACAACCAATCCTGGAAAACAGCTCCGTATTCATTTACATGACCCGAATTTTCCAGTTTTTTCTTCGTCGTGCAAAGCCTCTTTTCTGCCCCTTCTCTGTTACTGCCTAAATTGTTCCTTTCACGAACCCATGGCAACGCAACTTCGTATCTTCCTTCAAAATCTCTGTTAACAGTTCGTTTGAAGTGGGCAACTGTTTCTTCTCGTATTAACTCTTCGCTCTTGTCATTTGGTGATTCAGAAATGCCTATCAAATCTAACTTCCACAAATTATCTATATTGTTGCATAGAAGCGAAGTAACAGTTAACACGTCGCTCGTATTTCTGGTCTGAGCTCGAGGAATTTTTCCCATCAGTGTCCAACCTAATTTCGTATGAACAGCTACTGGCCCAGTTTTACAGGAATGTAATTTCCCTGTTAACAATTTTCCTGCCACATCCGCTCCAATTAATAAATGAATTTTGGTGTCCATACGTCTAGACTTGTCTTCTCTATCTGAAATACTTATATTCATGCATTCCATTTCAGTGATCCATTCTCCACATGGCACTCTTGCTATTTCATTGCAAATTTTCTTTTGGTCCAATACTTTAATGCGACAGTCAAAGGTCTTTTCAAAGTCACTTAAATTCAAAATGTATTCTTTATGAGACTCTTCTTCAGTTTGTTCTCCACCAAATAATGTGTGTATAATTTTAACTTCCTTTATTGGCTCAAAACCCATCACGTCTATTATTTCCTTGGTTGCATAGGACCTCTGAGAACCTGTATCAATCATTGCTCTTATTAACGCTTCTTTATCGCCATTACTCACTTTAACAGTAAGAGTTTGCAAAAGGACATCAATTTCATCCGTTTGGTTTGACAAAACACTGTTTTCAGAGTACCGATTATTTGTGACTTCGTTGGACGCATCCTTAGAACCATTCTGTCGATTCTTTTTCCCATAACACATAACTGTATTATGTCCTCGAACCCCACACTTTGAGCATTTGATGTTCATTGGGCATGATCGTGAATGGTGATTTGGTCGCAAGCACTTGAAACATGCATTATTCTTCAGTAAAACAGACTTTTTCTCATCATAAGACATGTTAGAGGTTGCTTTACATTCGTGACTTTTATGTGATTTTTCACAAAATATACAAACTGGTCCTTTATCCGCTGTAATCAATAAAGATGAGGCAGTTGGTATGCGGTTGGAATTTTCTTCAAATTTCTTTTTCTTTGTTTTCGTTTCATTATCTTTATTTATCCCAAAACCGGACATCGCCAAACTTATTCGTTCCTCACCTTCAACTTCAGTTTTCAAAAAATTCATTAAGTCATCCAGTCTGTCTTTAGCTTCTTTCTTCGAATGTGAAGTGACACTTCTATTCCAAGCCTTTAAAAAGTCATGGGGAAAACAGGATTCTACCATTGGATAGAGTATTGAGGCACATTTATCTGTAGTTACGCCTAACGTATCAAGGGCCCTCATATAGGATTCAAGTTTGTCGTACAAATAAGTGATGCATGGTTTCTCTTGAGTCTGCACGGAAATAATAAGTTTCAACAATTCTCTTACATATACCTCAATTAAAAGGTCTTCTTTCCCGAACCTTGTTCTCAAGGAATCAACTGCTTTGGCGTAATTATTCCCAGTCGGTGGAAAACTCTCTATGACTTCCCTTGCCCTTGATCCAACAACTGTGGCTTGGACTAGGTACTGGAACTTGTCTTCCGGCGCTATATCCTCATCATTGTGGATGTTAGAAAACTGCCCCCAGAACGGCAACCATTCTTTGATGTCACCTCCAAATTTTCTGAATTCCAATTTTGGGAGTGTAAATTTCCTCTTACAATTATCTTCACTTGGGAAGGCTAAAGCGTTAAAATGATTAGAATTGGCACCTTGGGTAGCTTGTATTCTCGCCAACTCGATTTTCATATCGTTTTCTTGCTTAGCCTTTTGCAATTCAAACTCCCTGTCTTTATCTTCTTTTTCTCTCGCCAATTTCCATGCCAATTCTTTTTCTTCTTTTTCTCTCGCCAATTTCAATGCCAGTTCTTTTTCTTCTTTTTCTCTAGCCAATTTCAATGCCAATTCTTTTTCTTCTTTTTCTCTCGCCAATTCTTCCTTTTCTTTCGCTAATTTCAATGCCAATTCTTTTTCTTCCTTTCTTTCAGCTACCGCTGTCATCAAAAGCTCTTGAACAAATCCTGGATCATCTTTTGTTGTTTGGTTTTCCGAAATCTTCTTTTTAATATCGCCGATATTCATCTCCGGTAATACATTTTCTCCTAACGCTTCGGCCACTGTTTTCAAATCGTCCTTCTTTAAGCCTTTCACTTTGAATACAGATTCCATCTTGTAGCAATTAAATAATAGTTTTTACCTTATTGTAGCAAAAAGTTCGTCCGAGACCTTACACGCTCGAATCCCGGCAGGGATGCCAAATGTCGCAAATATGCAAAATTTAAGTAAAAGGAACAGTAGCTAAAAAACGTTTTAACGACAGAAAAAAAACCCAACAAAATTTATTTAAAAGAAAAAAGAACACTTACATTTTACACTGTTGCCAAAAGTTACAAATTATGTTTCACACAGACAATAAATGAATATTTGCGCGCGTGACATCTTCCGATATATAAAGTGGGATGCTAATTTATGGTGTTTCACTACACTTATTTTTCTATTCAAGATGTATAAAAATACTAAAAAAGAAGATTTAGTGAAAGTTGCTTTTGAATTGGACATCGTACTTCCAGAAAATTCCACGTTAACTAAAATTAAAGAGCTAATTGAGTCCAGTGAGACCTACACGAAAGATAACGAATTCGTTAAAAATTTAATTGCACAAACGGTAGATGAAAGAAATGTTAAACTAGAAATCGAAAGAAATAAAGTAGAAGTTGAAAGAAATAAAGTAGAAGTCGAAAGAAATAAATTAGAAGTCGAAAAAGTAAAACTCGCACAAATCGAACGAAATATAGAACTAGCTTCCCTTCAAAACAATGCCGAAACTCAGCATAATATTTCGAAAAGTTCCGAAACCGATGATTCACCTAACATCGAAAATCTTATTCGTTCTGTTAAAACTCTTTCAATGCCAATCCCTAGCCGTCCAGAAAATTACAGCTTATTTTTCGCATCGTTAGAACGAGCATTTAATACGAAGAATATATCGGATGAGTTATTAAAGTCAGAAATACTTATAAATATGTTAGGCGAAAAAGCAAATCACATTTTATTAAATATTTCGGATAATGATATCCAAGACTACGAAAAAGTCAAAAATACAGTGCTACGTCAGTTCCAACCAACCGCACAGGATTGCCTAATTAATTTTCGCCGTATGCAAAGACTCGCAGATGAGTCACACACGCAGTTTGCTTCACGATTGCAAACAACTTTCGCATATTATTGCAAGATTCGAAAAGTCAGTGACTTTGACACTTTATGCCAATTAATGGTTTCAGATAAATTGTATTCTACACTTGACCGAGAGACTCAGTCATACATAGCTGTCACACAAGGCGAAGAATGGCTAAAGCCAAATGATCTTGCACAAAAAGTTGATATTTTTTATACCTCACAGCGTAAATCTCTAAGCGAAGTAAACCGTCGCCAACACAACAATAATACCTATCAACAACAACAAAACAACAGACCACCATACAATAATAGGCAACCATACAATAACTTTCGTAGACCACAAAATCAAAATTCCCGTGGAACAAATAATACTCGCTTCAATCAACGCAATGTAAACAACCAACGATCTGAAAACGAGTCACACGAGAATAACAGTCCAGTATTACAAATAGCTCCAACAACACCCAAACCACGTGATCACGGTTCCCTTCAATATGAAAATGTACTACTTAATAATAAAAATACGCGAGCTATTATTGACAGTGGATGCACTCATATTTGTGTCAAAGCCGATTGTTTACCCAAAACAACAACATATGATGAAGAAAATATCACATTACAATCTGCATTCGGCGACACGTACACCGCCAAATCCGCCAAGGTAAAACTCTCGTTGCCACAAAGACAACCGAAAACATACGATGCCGCTATTTGCGAAAGTTTATTTTCAAATCTAATAATCCCACCTTCAATTTTCCAAGAGCTTAAAACATCACAAATAACACAAAATGAAAGTACACTCTCTCCGAAAACAGAAATCTTGCAACAGGAAATAAAAAACAAATGTCAAAGTACTATTCACACCGCTTCGAATCTCGGCTCCAAAATGTCTACAACACCGAAACCCATCGCCGACTCTGTGTCGCCGCAGCAAGAGCGCGTAAGAGACGACGCGCCAATCGCCTCTCAACCAGACATTAAGGTGGAGCCTCAAGCAAGCCAGAGCCAATCAGAGGCAAAGGAGGAGCTATCGAATGCAAATTCGCCCGCTCACCTAGAGTACGGAGAACGAAGATTTTTTTTAGCGGAACGAGATGATGTGTCGAACCGATTAAATTTGGATAACGCCACCGGTAAAAGTTTAGCCTACTTTCCCGTAAAACACGCTTCGGCGAATGAGTTTACGTCCGCAATAGATTGTGACTACGGTAATGACTTATATTTCACACACGTTCATAATACGGATATGAAGAAACGTTTTTCACATTTAATTGAAGAATATAACTCGAACAAATTAACAGATTTGGACACTTACGAACATCAAATTTTCGCTTCAGACGTACAAGGGGACAAGCCCATATTGCAAAATGTAAACAAACCATTAGACACTACGGGGACCAACCCAATATTTAGTATTGTAAGTGATGATACGCTTTTTGAAGATGAATTTTCTCACATATCTGATGCAAATATACGAAACACTATTATGAAGATGGTTAAAACTTATAAACCGAATAAAATTAAAAGTACTAATTATCAAATGAAATTAATTCTGTCAGATGACACACCTATATTTCAAAGACCACGCCGTCTTGCATTGTCAGAAAAAATTGAGGTAAATAAACAAATTAAGGAAATGTTACAAAGCGGAATAATTCGAGAAAGTTTTTCAGATTTCTGTGCACCAATAGTTTTGTGTAAGAAAAAAGAGGGTTCAACAAGAATTGCAATCGATTATCGTTCCTTGAATCGGAATATCGTAAAAGAAAGATTTCCTTTACCCCTCATCGAAGACGTTTTTGACAAATTACAAGGTGCTTCTGTCTATTCGAACCTTGACTTAAAAAATGGTTTCTATCACGTTGATGTTCATGAAGATAGTCGTAAATACACTTCTTTTGTAACACCAGACGGACAGTACGAGTTTACAAAGATGCCTTTTGGACTATGCAACGCACCATCTGTTTTTCAAAGATTTATCCAAATTGTTTTTCGAGATCTTTTAGAAGATGGAACACTGATTCTTTACTTAGATGATTTGATTGTACCCTCATCTGATGAGTTCGAAGGTCTACAAAAGCTGAAAAAAGTTTTACAAGTTGCTTCGGACTATGGACTTGAGTTTAATTTCAAAAAGTGCAATTTTCTACAACGAAAAATAACTTTTCTCGGACATATCATGGAAAAAGGTACAATTCGACCATCGTCACACAAAACAAATGCTGTTTTAAGTTTCCCTCAGCTTAAAACGACGAAAGATATTCAATCCTTTTTAGGTCTGACTTCGTTCTTTAGAAAATTCATAAAAAACTATGCAGCCATTGCAAGGCCACTAAGTGATCTTTTACGGAACAACACACCTTTTCACTTTAGCACAGAACAACAGCAAGCTTTTCTACAGCTAAAACAAGCACTCTCCACAGAACCTGTGTTACACTTATACAAACAGGGCTCACCATTACAATTACACTGTGATGCTTCATCAAAAGGTTTTGGTGCTATTTTGCTTCAAGCTGACAACGAGAACAACCTGCATCCCATTCACTATATGAGTCGTAAAACATCACCACAAGAAGAAAAGTATACATCATATGAATTAGAAGTTTTAGCAATAGTAGAATCATTAAAGAAATTTCGACATTATCTTGTAGGCACAAAATTCAAAATCTTCACTGACTGCCAAGCGTTTCAAAAAACAATGTCCAAAAAAGAACTGCCTCCTAGAGTTGCCAGATGGGCAATGTTGCTAGAAGATTTCGACTATGAACTAATTCACAGACCAGGACAGCAGATGAAACATGTTGACACACTTAGCCGTTATCCTGTCATGGCAATACAAGTTGATGACACAACCAGAAAAATATGCGAAGCTCAGTCAAAAGATGAGTTCACACTAAGTATTAAACAACTACTAGAACACTCTCCAACATCAGAATACAAATACAAAAATAATATTCTTTACAAAATAGTCAATGACCAAGAGCTTTTAGTAATACCACAAGACATGCAAAAACAAATCGTACAAATTGAACACAATAAAGGACATTTTGGTATCAATAAAACTGAAGCTTTAATTAAACAACAATTTTATTTCCCAAACATACGTAAAACTGTCGAAAGCGTAATATCCAGCTGTGTACCATGCATACTTGCCTCACGAAAAACAGGAAAACAAGAAGGATTTCTCCATCCCATTCCTAAAGGTGACATTCCATTAGACACATACCATATAGATTTTCTAGGCCCACTGCCAAGCACAAACAAAAACTACAAGTACATATTCACTGTGGTAGACGCCTTTACAAAGTTCATTTGGATATATCCTGTCAAGTCAACATCTGCAAAAGACGCTTTAGACAAACTTCAACTTCAGCAAACCACCTTTGGAAATCCTCGAAGAATAGTCTCAGATCGTGGATCAGCTTTTACTGCGACAGAATTTAAGAAATACTGCGAAGATGAGAAGATTGAACATATCACAATCACTACAGGTCAGCCAAGAGGAAACGGTCAGGTTGAAAAATTCCATGGAACTTTAATTCCAGTTATCTCCAAGTTATCCCTTGATGATCCGAACAAATGGTTCAAGCACCTACCAGCTGTACAACGTGTAATTAACAGCACTATTTCTTCAGCTACTAAGTACACACCCTTCGAGCTTCTAACAGGAGTTAAAATGAAAAATAAAGAAGATCTTAACATCAAGAAAATTTTAGAAGAACAACATATACACTCAGTCGTCCAACATCAACAACAAATGCGCAAAGAAGCCAAAGCAAATATATTGCAACAACAAGAACAGAGTAGGCACAACTATAACACTCGTCGCAAGACTGCTACCAAATACAAACTTGATGATATAGTCGCCATCAAACGTACTCAGTTCGGGACAGGCTTAAAACTTCGTCAAAAGTTTTTTGGCCCATACGTCGTGACTAAAGTTCGCCCAAACGACAGATATGATGTACGCAAGACCGGTACAGGTGAAGGACCAATATGCACATCCACATCTGCCGACCAAATGAAGAGTTGGGCAAAAACCTGAACTTTGACTTTTATTCTACAAACTTTCTGAAGTCCAGAACTTTATTTTTTTTCTCCCAAATAGTGCTAAGAACTTTTTACACAGACTTTAAAATTTATTTTTACTTACTTGCTAAGTTAATTTTATAAGTGTTTTCTTCTATTTCATAATTTTCAAAAGAGAATTTTAAAGTGAGTTTAGAATAATTTTCTAGAGAAATGCTTAAAAGTATTTTATTTGTTTATGCTAATTTTTATAGTTCTTTTCAGTATCAGTAGTGAATTTCTGTGTATTGTTTGCTAAGTGTTTACGTTTAATTTTTATCTTGCTACATGTTTACTTTTAATATTTAGATAGCATGTTTTTATTTTATTCAATTGCTATTTGTCGGGACGACAAACGTCAGGATAGCAGAGTGTTGTATCAGCGCCATCTATCGGCCACTTATTGAAACTCTGCCCTGAACCGCCATCTTTTTGTCACTAGTAAAGGCGGTAAGGGTGGAGAGAGGATGTAATTCTTCAGAGCTGCACTTCATTAAATGGATATTTCTACACTAAAGAGTTGCTTTCTTCTTTACTGCCCCTCCTCCTTACTAGACATGTAACAGTTGTTTGTTTTAAACAAACTTAATTTGTTTAAAACAACTATACAAAAAAAAATTGTCAAAACAATAAAATAGAGTTAATTTATCATACTCAAAGATCTAAAATTCTAAGAGAAAAAAAAACGATTCGTGATTGATTGATTACAAAAATAAAACAACTACTCTCTGAACATCTGCTTTAAATAAAATATTTATAAAAATAGCACATTAAAAAGAAATTTATATTTTTAGGAAAATACAACTAAATTAAGAATTGACATTGATTGAGAATGAATTTTTGTTAATTTCTTACCTATAAACGGGAATTCACGAATCACATAAAACGCGTCAAAATCCACTAAGAGAGAACGGTAAAAAAAATCAACATTCAACACAGAATGAAATACTATACTGCCAAAAAACCAGAGTCTAAGACGGCCCTGTCTAAGTGACGTAGCAGCAATAAATTTAGTGTCTTATCTGCTTTTTGCCCCAATGGCCAGTCCAAGAAATTCCTCAAACATCTGGCAAATACTCAGTACTGAGAAAACGTACTACCACTTCTCGGAAAATGTTTCGAATGCAAAGTGTAGGAGGTCCTGAAAATAATTGTCTCAAGTTTCAAACAAGGACCCTCTACTGCTGCTCCGATCGTCCACCCTGCCTTTCTTCTTCGGTCATAAAACCTAAAAGGTCCCATCTCCTTCTTTGATAAAAATCACAGATAAGTTTTGCAGAAGCTGGACAATAGTGATTCGGATTTTGTTCTTGGAGTGGAGGCTACGAGAAAAAACACAAACCATCCTTTCCCACAGAAAGTAGGAGGGGGGCCCTGGGGGAGTAAAAATACCCCCTTGCAACGCAACGTCTTTCTTGGAAAACGGGGGTAATTTTATTACCCCCGTTAGCAGATAGCGAAAACTTTAAACCATTATCGTGTGTTGTGAGCACGTAGCGAGTTTGAGGAACAGGGATCTTTCCATTTATCCCCTTTTTTCAACTTGTTTGTGTTGACTTGCTTGTTTTGAGTTGTGTTTATTTTATCAACTGGAGCGATGAATATTCAGAAAATATCTTCAACTTTACATATGATAATTGAGAAGATTCACAAAGGAAATAATGTTGATTATTGAAGCAAATTGTTTATTCATAGGGAAAAAAATACTGGATAAATTATTTGTCCCAATAATCTACATTGTTTTCTTCAAGAATCTTATGGCGAACGATTAAATGCTCAACTTTTTTTTAAAAAAAATTATATGATTTTTAAAAAAAAAATTAAAATACAATTAAACAAATCTGGCTTAGTCGCCTTTGTAACGGGACCCAGGATCTGCCAAAAATAAAACCTTTCATATTTTTTTTCATCAGCCAAATTGACGCCTTTTGAATTTTCGCCTTGCATGACCTGGAACTGATAAGGGCCCATTTTTGTGAAATTTGTTTGTGAAGAAAAGCAATTTTTCAGTTTTCAAAAAAGGATTAAATTATAACATTTTTGACAAAAAAAAAAAAAAACAGTGAAGAGTCATTGAACATTACAGTATTAATTACGAATTTGAAGAAACCAACATATCTTATTTCTACATTTTTTAAAAAAAAAATATTTAAGGCTTAAATTACTGGTAAATCTGACTAAAAACTAATATTCCATATGGGTCTCCTAGGGACGCTGCTACTTACATAATACATTAATGAATACGGAAAAATATCGCAAATTAAGTATTTTGTAACGAAGGAATTGGAACATTAAAAAAAAAATGCTGATAAATCCAATAAAAACTCATATCCCCTATGGGTCTTCTAGGGGCCCCGCTAGTTCTTAAATACATTAATGAATACGGAAAAATTTCACAAGTTAAGTATTTTTTTAAAAGAAGGATATAAAAAAATTGCTGAGAAATCCAATAAAAATCCAATAATAATAGCGAATCTTACCAAACTAGCTTTTATCCTGGAGTAAAGTTTTTGGCCCCAATTATTGATTTTTTTTTTGCAATTAATTTTTTGATGAAATTAAAAAAAAATGGCTCGCCGGCGCGGGCCCTTTAACTTCTTGCGGACCCCTATGCAATGCATAGGTATGTCCCCCCCCCCCCCCTGTCGGTGGCCCTGAACCCAGTCCCTCTTCCTACTACCCAAATAAAAGAAACATGCAGTGGTTTTTTTGTAGACCGCTCTCTCTTCCCCTGGCCAGCTCGGGCCTGTATAGAATCTATTTTCATTCTCACTATTTCTGATACTCATTAGAATTGCCGCTCTTTTTCTTTTTATATTTGAAGATTTAGAAATATTCATTTTACACAGATTTGGTTGTTACTATTTTTTTTTTAAACATTATTTTTAAAAAATGGAGGTTAGAATCTCGAATTTTGCCGCCCCTACTCAATTGCCGCCTGATGCGGCCGCCTCTCTGCATCATAGCACCACACGGCCCTGTAAGTCAATGATAAGGCCAATTTTACTCTACGCCTCTCCAGCGTGGGCCGCTGTTCGCAAGACACACAGAAACAAACTACAAATATTTCAAAATAAAACCCTGAGAAGAATGACAAATGCTCCCTGGTATGTGCGAAATAAGATCCTTCACAGAGAGCTTAATATTGATTTTATTGACCCCGCAATTCTTTCTGCTTCTCATAACGACAAAACCTCTAATGATGGATCGGCATATGTGAACCTTAAAGACATTATCGCTTATGATCATATAGTCGAACAAAAATATAAACGTCCATGCACCGTTCATCTCCACCCTTCTTGGTAATACAGACAGTTAAGTTTTTTCGTTAACTAATACTTTTTACCCTGACAACAAGTTGCACTTTGAATAGCATTGTTATGTCCAGTGCTTAAAGATTTGTGTTCATTGTCCTTTTTGGTGTTCATCTTCATCATTGTTTTTTTATTAGACAAGCCTATCGCTTTGCCCTTTGGTCTCTCCCACGGGTTTTCCACATTATTTTTATATGGACTTATAGTTTATTTTTGGAAAACACAAACGCTCTCCCTTTTTGGGGTATCTTAGACGGAGAAGTAAGAACGCTTCGCGTCGATACTTCGTATTGCTATTTCGATCTCCGATCTCCGATTATTCTCCTTGTGAATCAATTTGGAAGATTTTGTGAGTTATCGAAGCCGCTTCACTGAGATTTAACAAATGATATTTGTTATAGATTTCACTGTTTTGTAATATAACAGTAATTGTAGAATTAAGACCATCCTCCTTTATCAAAGCTGTGTTGTAGTTTGACAAAATTTCTTTTTCTTGATTAGATGTTGAACTATTTAGCTTATTTATCAGAGACTTTTATTGGAAATATACGTAATAAGAATGAAAATAGCAGAATATAAACACAATACTTGTTTAGCTTTTCGTGTAATGAAATAAAAATGCAAATATTATGTTGCAAAATGATAGGACCAGTCATAATTAATACTCAATAACAGAACCCTTTTTGGCTATAACTTCAAAAATTCGATCAGACATGCTTTTGACTAGACGTACACCTGCATTAATAGTTTCGCATTCCGTTATAATAGCGCCGCTCAATTCTTGAACAGTTGTATATATATTGCTTTCCGCTGGTGTATACGGCCCTGCTTAGGTTACCCCAAACGTTCTCTATTTTGTTCAAATCAGTAAATAAACAAGCTGGCCAGTAAATAAGCTGCACTCCGTTATCCAGGAAACAATGCCAAGACAAGTTGGCAACATGAATACTGGCATTATGATGTTGGAATTTCCAAAATGGACCCCCAATTTTTTCTCCAAACGGCAACAAATTGTCTTCCAACATGTCTCGGTAGTCCTTTGTTTTCATTCGACCAGAGGGGAACACATTATTGGTCTGCCCTGCGCTTCCAAAACCAGCCCAAACTATTAGCGATCGTCCCCTTCCACTGTCTCTCAGAGAAAATACTTTTTTCATTTCGGAGATCCATCTAACACTACTCCCATCCATCAGGACCATCTAAGTTGAATTTTTTTCGTCACTGAATACTATTGAAGCTACTGTACTTTCCAAGTCATATGCTCTTGAACCCATTGCATAATATTTAGCTGGTGAAGCTCTGTAGGTCTCGGTTGTGTTTTCTTTTTCTTGTACACAAGATGTTCCATTCCGCCTAACCACTCCTGATAAAGTAGACCTGTGAACGTTGAGGGTGGGGTCTCGTGATAATCTGGTCAATGTTTCCCCGACTTTTAGTTTCTTTACAACTAATTTTTCTTGCCGAATTGTTAGCTTTCGAGGTCGTCCAGTCGATTTCTTCTTCCCATATTTTGAAATAAGATGGATAAAGTTATTAACCACGTGCGGTGAACGTCCAATATGTCTTGCTATATTCCGTGACGACAATCCTGCTTGGTTTAAAGCTATAATTTGCCCCTTTTCAAAACCTGATAACTGCTAACCTACCCATACTTAATTAGCACCTTTTCAAATCTATTGATTTGTCTTATTCACAATAAATGCAAACAAGGTTAGTTTAACTAGATAAAACTTAGCTTTTATGGCTAGAAATGTTTCCGGTTGCCTATTTCTATCCTCAGTGAGGAGCTTTAACACATGCAATTTCGCCTGTTTACTGAAAAGTAAGATTGGTGCTATCATTTTGCAACAGTACATCTCCATTTGTTTTAAACATTTACTTATTAAGCCAAACCCAAAACTTCTCACAGCTTGATATCCTGCATTCTACTTAATTATACTATTCTAGTTTCTGGAAGTATTACTAACTTATTCAAAAATATATTATACAGTTTTTACTCAGAAGAAACAAGGTGGTGCTGTCATTTTGCAACGCGGTGCAAGTAGATTTTTTGGTAAATTTTATAACAACACTTCACTATTACTACCTTATTTTCTTTTTAATTTGGCTTCTAGTGCTGTGTAGTAGAGGTAATGCAATGTTGTTACTTAAAATAAAACCAAAACTTTTCTGTGCTGACCACCCTCTAATCTGAGGGAAATCAGTCGTTGAGAGAAAGTGGTCACTTTGAGTGGTTACCACTGATCTGCTTAAAAAGTTCAAAGCGATTAAATAAGCAATGGTTCAGATGTAAAAAAAATAACAAAAGTGTACAATATTCAACATTTTAAATTAATTATTTTAATTATATTAAAAAAAAGGTCATATTTTCTACAATGTATTTTAAGTTACACACATTTAAAATAAGAGAAAATTTCTACTTGTTTAATCTTTTTGAATTTTCGGAAAGCGCCTTATTTTCCATAAGATTATTTTAGAGTTAGGTAGACAGGTAATTAAAAGAAATAAAATATTGTGTACAGTATTAGAACACGTCCTACGAATTCGTATTTAGGGTCCAACAATAAGGGTATTAAAGCAATTCGGCACTAGCGCACTTTCTGAGGGAGCTGCGAAGGGCTGATCAAGCTGACTCCTTTCTCCCGCCATGTTTATGTCCGCTCTAAGAGTTGTGTAGATTAAAAGAGTTTAAAAAAAAAGCTCAACTGTATTAAATTAACATCTTGCAACCTGGTGTCCCCAGTTTGGACATTTTTTAAAACTCCCCACAAACAATTAACATGTTAATTGGTTCCGAAATTGACCTGTCCGCTAGAAGAAGATATAAGTATTATTTCTCAGTCTTTGATTACCGGTATCAGCCATTTATTTCTATAGAATATGAAGTTGAACTAGGGTCAGTCAACGATATAAGAGTTCTTAAAAAATCAATTTAATTAATATTAAGTAATTTAATTATTTAATGTACATTAATAAGTAACGTCATCTTAAATAATGTCTTTTTAGTTCAACTACAAATAATAATAATGCAATTTATAAGGGCTTTACTGAGAACACTTTATTTGAAATGTAAACAAACTTTTATCAAATATTAGAATTGTTTATAAACAAAACTGTAAGAAACGTCCACAAAAGTTTTAAAAGCTACTAGCCATAGCTTCTGAAATATGAGGTTCTATAAAAGAACAGTTTTATTCCACACAGTTCTTCAAACAAATGAAACAACAGAGCTAGTGCGAATTCAAAATCCTATCTCTACGATTTTCATAACTAGTTTCAATTTAAGACGCACATCGCCAATTGCCCTCGAGTAGATTTAAAGCGACAATTGTAATTCATACTAACTTAATTCATTACTAGTTTCCTGAATGTGTTTAACTATCTCAATATAGCCAACAACTATCGCCAGAAGTTAAAGTAAAGAATATGCAAGAGGAACAAAAAAAAAAAAAAAAAAAAAAAAAAAAAAAAACGCGAAGTCCCCAAATACTAATCCAAAATACTATCATGATTCTACATTCATGCAATTCTTATATAATTATAAAACTACCAGTTCGAAAGTAATCTGAAGAAAATTGACCTCTGGACTTCACAAAATTGAAAAAAGCCTCACCCAAATCCGCCTCTTACAAATTATACTGAGACTCTCCGAGAGGTGGCGTTGTATATTATTTTGTTATAAATGTTCTGATTTTCATTACAATACCGGGAGCAGCGCGAACGCAGTCCCGACTACCAAAAATTACACGCCCCAACCAACCGCAATTTGCGGAAGTGGCAGTTGTCAGCCGACCTAAGTGCAATGGACGGCCTCCAACCGGGAGAGCTCCCTTCTTGATCAGAGCATCTCCGGCGCCAAGTAAGTATGAGCGAAAGGGCCCAAAATTAATATTAAGACTAGTTATACTTTAATAAATTGCTGGTAGATATTCTATGCAACCTTTGAATATGAATTGCATTGTATCTTCCCTTAAAAAAAGGAATTGACACTGCATTTCAAGTCAAAATGCGTATTTATTAAAAATCATAAAGCCGTATTAGGTTAAAATTTTGAGCCTCTCCAAAGTTACCAGTATTTTGATACTTGAATTTGTTATATAGAATTTCCAGATATCAACCAACTCATACTTACCTGGCACTGGGGAAATCCTTGATCAAGAAGGAGGATCCCCCGAACAGAGACCTTCCATTGCACAAACGGTCGGTTGACGTTCGCCACATCCGCAAATTGCGGTTGCTTGGGGTGCACAATTTAGTGATGGGCGGTCCAGTTCCTTTTGAGGACCCGTTCCGGTCCTTCTGTGGACCCGTTCCTCCGGACCCGTTCATTCCGGACCGACCCCCCCCCCCCAAAAAAAAAAAATTCCTCCCCCTTTTTCCGAAAGTGGTTTTGACGACATGCGAACGAAATCCTGACCGGTTTGTAATTTGATATGGGAGGGGGGAAATGAGGGTGTCGAGAATACCCCTTGAGAGAGTGGAATGTGACTATGTGAGTGTTCTTTTGCTGATGTTTTTATTGTGTGGGGGTTGGAGGGAGAATTTCTTGGAAATCCTTTTCTTTTTAGGGGTTTCTTTTTAGTACATGTACTCGCTTCCGCTCTCTCTAGCAGACCGAACACCGAAGGAAAAAGTATTTGGATTGTAGCAACTCTTCTCGTAAGCTTCCGAGCGAGGTTCAATGTTATGCGTATAAGAGAAGTCTTTTAAATGTTGAAACTGTAATTCTCTGCTTGCGTAATAGTTATTTAGAATTATGTTTGAAGCTTCTTAATTTTTGTTATGAAGAAATTCACAAACCTTGTAAGAAAAAGACATTGCTTTCGTGTGAATTAAAAACAATTAAGTATAGGAAAAAAAGTTAAAATTTAAAATGGAATGTTAATTGATCGGAAAGAACAGGCGGTATGCTCGAGACTATTATTTTACTTGCTGAAAAGATTTGAAAAACGACAAAGAGATTATTTGAAATCGGGGTTTAAAAAAACTAAAGAATTGCAGTCGGACCGGACCGACATTCTTGGATTTTAGAATGAACCGTTCCTTGCCGAACGAAAGGGTACTAATATATAAAAACCATATTAAAAGTTCAGTAAGGTTGATTTAAATTATCATCGCTGTAGAGCTTTACGAGGGAGTTATAATTTAGACTCACAATTAAGTAGTGACGAGATGGCGCTTGTGTAGGCACATAATGCAACTTTTACGAGCGACATCGTACTTTGGGACTCACCGGAACTTTGGAGCAACTATTGGGTGTTATTCGTCAAACTGCTGGGCTTTTCAGACCTTTAATGGGTTGGCAGTTATTTTTGAAACACCCGGATCCGATCCTGGGAACTTTCGCTAGTTAGGCATGCGCCTTACCGACTGGGCTCCAGCCTCCACATTTAATAGTCGGACCGACATTTCCTGATTTTTGAATAAATTTTCCAGCACGAAAAGACATCACTATGACAATCTGATCAAAATTCACGGATTTGGAACCAGTCGGTCCGGTCACTCGTTTCAGACTAGGGTACCTACTATTTAAAATATATTGAAAAAGCATCGAAAATATTAAATATTGTGCTGCAACGAGAAGATCGGAAATAAAGCTCCGGATAGCTCCGGAGTTTGGAACGAACCGGTCCGGTCATACGTTCCGGACCGAATAGTAATACTTATTTAAAATACAGTAAAACTGCACCGAAAATATAAAATAATTTAGAATCGGACCGACAGTTTCGGATTTTGGAACGAACCGGTCCGGTCATCCGATCCGGACGGAATAGTATATACTTATTTAAAATACAGTAAAACTGCACCGAAAATATAAAATAATTTAGGAGTCGGACCGATAGCTTCGGAGTTCGGAACGAACCGGTCCGGTCATACGTTCCGGACCGAATGGTAATAGTAATAACCTATTTAAAATACAGTAAAACTGCACCGAAAATATAAAATAATTTAGGAGTCGGACCGATAGCTCCGGAGTTTGGAACGAACCGGTCCAGTCATACGTTCCGGACCGAATAGTAATACTTATTTAAAATACAGTAAAACTGCACCGAAAATGTAAAATAATTTAGGAGTCGGACCGACAGTTTCGGATTTTGGAACGAACCGGTCCGGTCATCCGATCCGGACCGAATAGTAATACTTATTTAAAATACAGTAAAACTGCACCGAAAAAATAAAATAATTTAGGAGTAGGACCGATAGCTTCGGAGTTTGGAACGAACCGGTCCGGTCATACGTTCCGGCGGACCGATTGGCACTACTATTTAAAACACAGTAAAAGTGCACCGAGAATATAAAATAATTTAGCAGTCGGACCGATAGCTTCGGAGTTTGGGACGAACCAGTCGGGTCATCCGTTCCGGACAGATTGGTACCACTATTTAAAACACAGTAAAAGTGCACCGAAAATATAAAATAATTTAGCAGTCGGACCGACGTTCACAGATTTTTGATCTAATCGGTCCGGTCATCCCTTTCGGACAAAAAGAGTTTTTGAAAAATACATATTATGTACTTAAGCGAGAATATCGGGATCCAATGTACAGGGCAGTCAAAAGTAATATACATATAATAGCCGGACCGAATTCCCCAATTCTGGAACGATTTGGTCCAGATTCCGGAATCCGGACCGAAAAGATAAATATTAATATATGACAGTTAGACCGACATTTACGGATTTTGGAACGAACCGATCCGGTTATCCGTTCTGGACCGAAAAGGTATTGCTGTTTATAGTGGAACAAGACTGGAATAAGAAGATTGTGACTAAGGCCGCTTTCACACTGGACGACAGAACGTCACGACACGATATCGGGGCAAGCAAATTACACGTTCAAGGCTACGCGCTTGCTCACTGGACGATTTGACAACGATTCTGTCGTCTCCGGTTAACCGATATCGGTGTCGTCGACGGCATGCCGTTTACCAAGTACCTTCCCTGTTGTGTCGTCCGACATTTCTTCGTTTGTTTTGAAAAATTTCGCCGGGTATTCGGATGTTTTACACCTTTTTAGTCTGTTTTTAGAACTTTTTATGATTTCCAATGACATCTATTTAGTCTTAAATAAGGAAAACTGTAATAAATATTGCATAAAAGTAAAAAAAAAATAAGAAGAACATGTATGAAGAAGAAATCATTATAAGACAGGATAATCTGTATAAAACGCAGTGAAATATTGCAGGTAAATACTCATTTATATTTTTCTCTTAGTATATTTCTAATAAAGTCTAATTAAGACCTTTTTTTGTGTTCAGTGTTGGTCGTAACAGCATATATTTATATTGCTAGAACGTAATGTTTACTTTATGATCCTCGTCAAAATAACAGCAAACTAAAGTAAATCAGACATTTAAATTACTAAAACTATACATTTTTAAATAGTAATGCATACACTGATCCGAAATTGTATTTGTTGACTACCTATATAATATAGCATGCACCTATTTTGTCCTATCTATTTGGTAGGATTGATCTATCTATTTGATATTCTAGCTATAAACATGAGCCTGGGAGAAATGCAATGATATATTTTTTGGAAAGTTTCAATTAGTCAGTATTTTTTTTTTCAATTGAAAACAACGCCAAGTACCAACATCTAGAAATTTACTATAAAACCCCGATTGCATACTGTAGGTTTTAAATAACTTAACTTTGCCTGGGTAAAATCCTACTTGCCCTTTCGTGTTTACTATTTGTTATTTTTATTTTATTCAATTCTGGAACGAGCCATGATTCTACCGAGCTTCCAACTCGTCAACAAAACTAAAAAAAAATCTATTATTACTTGACAATCTTGTGGCTTTTTTCGATGTATTTTAAGTTTACAACCTTAATATAAGTTTTGTGAGCCCAAAAAGATTTATCACCAAACGGCCACTTTATCGACTGAGAGTGCTCGCATTTATTTGCCATACTTCTTTCGACAAATTAAGTCATGTTTAACTTTACTAAAGTTATGTAATCATCAAATGGAATCTGTCTTACTATTGTTTGCCTACATATGTTCTTTTGATATTTCAGGCAAGTTATCAACAAGTGCACTGAATTCGTGAAAGTGTAGTGGAGTAAATAAGATGGGTAGTGAATTCTGCAGTAGACGTAAACCACGAAAATGTTATAAATTCAAGCAGTAAACCCACAGGTAAATATTCATCATTATTTTCACTAAGTTTCACTAACTATTTTTTTCTTGTAAAATTTTTATTATCACCCCTATTGTTATTGTGCAGATCAGATCTCTGAACAAAGTATTTAATGATTCCTCATTGTATAATAAGTTGGATATTAAATTTGCTGTAAGTTAAAGTATATCTTTCATTACAATTCATTTCACACACCTAAAATTGTTGAATATATATGAATAAGGAATTAGTTGCTAAATTATAGTGTCCAGTGTGATTATTCTAAACACCCCTCCCTGCACTGCATTTTAACTATCATTCTTTTATTTTATTTTAATAGTAGATTCCTGGAAGAGGGGCAATCTGGTGTTATTTGGGAACTTTTTTGGGAGAACATAAGATAGCTGTTCTGTTTTACGAGTGCCCTATAATATTTGAAGATGTTGTGTTAATTTAATATGAAATTTTTGAATTGTGTTAAATAGTGTTGCTATATTTGTATATTAACCCATTTAGTCAGTGTGGTATTGGAGTGATTGGAGTTGGGCTTGCAACTTACCTATGCTGTGTTGAGGGAAAAATTTGAGTTATCTTAACAATAAGTTATCTAAGTCCTTATAAAGATGAACAAAGTTATAGTATTACGATTTCTAGAAAATGTTATATAGACATCTGTCTGACCACTCATCACCAAAAATAAATTTTTAAAATGATTCAACAAATTATTTTAATACTGTTTCAATGTATCTCAAACACTTCTTCAATCTCGTAAAATAATCTTTGTTTCTTTAACATACCCCAATTCAGTTACACCATTAATCTATCTACTGCATAACCTAATTTAATTGCGAACATTAATGTACTTCCTTTTTGTGAAAAATTAACCTTTTTGAAATAAAAAATAATAATTTTTGTAAAATCTAATCAACAAACAAAATATGCTTTTTAAGTGTGTTTTTCTATATTATAATCATTTTTTAGGGGAGTTATCGAGACTATCTTCTTTCCCAGTTCCAGAATTCAAGCAATTACTTTTAAAAATTTAAATGCCATCAATATAGATATTAACAGAGTGTTTTTCTATATAATCATGTTTTTTTTTTAGGTGAGTTATCCAGAAGTTATCGAGGCCATCTTCTTCCCCAGTTCCAGAATTCAAATAATTACTTTTAAATACCGCCAATATAGATATTAACAGTTTCTTGTTATTTATTTTAATAAAAAAATTTATAGTACATTGCTTCTTTGTTTCTTTTTTTAAAAAAACAATTTCATGTTTATTGAGGTGTTAAAGGGGAAAGGAGAGAGCGAGAGAAGTTAGAGAACTTTTTAAAACTGAACAGTGTTTGTTTATTAATGATTTGTTTTTAATTACAATTTTGTAATTATTTATTAGTCTTAGTATTTCCTTATTTGAGCTCCTGCAAGAAAATACAGGCCAAGTGAACAGATTCCTTTTGTAATGGCCATAAAAATACCTTATGAAAATTTTTGCTCATCACAACAGCATTCACCCAATTGTGCTTTAGTTACACTTGACTATCTTTGTTTGTACCCTAGCTAAGTGTAGTCATAGTGTACGAAGTAAACTGGCAAATGATCATTTATAGGCACCGCTTAATAGGTATTTGCCACAATGATGACTAATAAATTGACCACAAATTACTTATAGCTATGGCATTTCTTTAACCATGGTGATAGGATTCATTTGAAACTATATTTACTTGGTATTGGATTCGGAAGTTATTTAAAGTAACTGGGAAAATATCTAATATATGAACCCTTTCACACTCCTATGATTCCAATTGGAATCATCAGCATGTGATTTTTTTTTCTCACAAAGCTAAAACGCACGCTTATTTCAAATAAATTTTATTAAATTCTCCATTTATATATTTTTTTTGTGTTGGTCGATGGAAGAATTGTGTCTTTTGAAGAATTAAATAATGTTTGTTATATTTTTTTGTATTAAATATATTGGTACCAAATTCATCATGCTTGCATTTTTAAAGGATTAAAAATTTCACTTTTTTTTTAACAAATAAAGTTTCGAAAAGTATTTTTACAATGAATTCAAAGGTTATAGTTAAAAAAATTCCTTAAATTTTAGTTTAAAAAAAATTAAGATTTTTTCGCCATTTCATTTTGGAAGCATATGAGTCTATTTCACAAATTTTAGATTCCCTAGAACAAAAATTAAAAGTTGTGTTTTTAACCATTTAAATCCCATTAAATATGTACTAAAATTACATTTGCTTAGGAATCATCCAAAATATTTAAACTGATAATTTAATTTTAAAATAATTTGTTCTATCTAACTAAAGAATATTTTATATCATCAATTTAAAAAATATTTTTTTAAAAATAAAATCATAATACATGGGGTATTCATAATAATTATATTCTGTTCTATGTATTTTTAATTTTAACGCAAAACACACACAAAAAATCGTAATTATAAAAGAAACAATTCAATGCGCAGGACGAGGTCGCAAAAAACGTCCGCTCTCGGCAAGAGATGATCGCGAAATGAGAGAAAAAATAACGTTTTTATCGGTGGAAAATCGCTTAGTGAAAAAGCGCTAGACGAACGACACGGAATCGGTGCAGAATCGGACCCGATACATATCGGTGTCGTGCCGTCCAGTGTGAAAGCGGCCTCAATGTTCTGTTCAGTCAAATATTATTATTTAACAATCGGGCAGACTCTCAAAACCTAGTTGTATTTATATATTTAAAGCGGCGAGATAGAGTTTTTCAATCCAATTTCAGTTCCAAGTTTCATAATGCTTGTAAATTCTACATTTTTTGAGATTTAAAGAAAAAAAGTTGGCAAAAATTTCTAAATTATGCAGTTGGAACGATGGACCCGTTCCTTTTGAAACAGTGGACCGGACCGAGTCGTTCCATTTGAGGACCCGTTCCTTCGGACCCGTTCATTCCGGACCGACCCATCACTAGCACAATTTTTGGTAGTGGGGACAGCGTTCGCGCAGTCCCTTTTCAATTGAAATAGTAGAACACACAAATTGAAAAAAGCCTCACCCAAATCCGCCTCTTACAAATTATACTGAGACTCTCCGAGAGGTGGCGTTGTATATTATTTTGTTATAAATGTTCTGATTTTCATTACAATACCGGGAGCAGCGCGAACGCAGTCCCGACTACCAAAAATTACACGCCCCAACCAACCGCAATTTGCGGAAGTGGCAGTTGTCAGCCGACCTAAGTGCAATGGACGGCCTCCAACCGGGAGAGCTCCCTTCTTGATCAGAGCATCTCCGGCGCCAAGTAAGTATGAGCGAAAGGGCCCAAAATTAATATTAAGACTAGTTATACTTTAATAAATTGCTGGTAGATATTCTATGCAACCTTTGAATATGAATTGCATTGTATCTTCCCTTAAAAAAAGGAATTGACACTGCATTTCAAGTCAAAATGCGTATTTATTAAAAATCATAAAGCCGTATTAGGTTAAAATTTTGAGCCTCTCCAAAGTTACCAGTATTTTGATACTTGAATTTGTTATATAGAATTTCCAGATATCAACCAACTCATACTTACCTGGCACTGGGGAAATCCTTGATCAAGAAGGAGGATCCCCCGAACAGAGACCTTCCATTGCACAAACGGTCGGTTGACGTTCGCCACATCCGCAAATTGCGGTTGCTTGGGGTGCACAATTTTTGGTAGTGGGGACAGCGTTCGCGCAGTCCCTTTTCAATTGAAATAGTAGAACACACAAATTGAAAAAAGCCTCACCCAAATCCGCCTCTTACAAATTATACTGAGACTCTCCGAGAGGTGGCGTTGTATATTATTTTGTTATAAATGTTCTGATTTTCATTACAATACCGGGAGCAGCGCGAACGCAGTCCCGACTACCAAAAATTACACGCCCCAACCAACCGCAATTTGCGGAAGTGGCAGTTGTCAGCCGACCTAAGTGCAATGGACGGCCTCCAACCGGGAGAGCTCCCTTCTTGATCAGAGCATCTCCGGCGCCAAGTAAGTATGAGCGAAAGGGCCCAAAATTAATATTAAGACTAGTTATACTTTAATAAATTGCTGGTAGATATTCTATGCAACCTTTGAATATGAATTGCATTGTATCTTCCCTTAAAAAAAGGAATTGACACTGCATTTCAAGTCAAAATGCGTATTTATTAAAAATCATAAAGCCGTATTAGGTTAAAATTTTGAGCCTCTCCAAAGTTACCAGTATTTTGATACTTGAATTTGTTATATAGAATTTCCAGATATCAACCAACTCATACTTACCTGGCACTGGGGAAATCCTTGATCAAGAAGGAGGATCCCCCGAACAGAGACCTTCCATTGCACAAACGGTCGGTTGACGTTCGCCACATCCGCAAATTGCGGTTGCTTGGGGTGCACAATTTTTGGTAGTGGGGACAGCGTTCGCGCAGTCCCTTTTCAATTGAAATAGTAGAACACACAAATTGAAAAAAGCCTCACCCAAATCCGCCTCTTACAAATTATACTGAGACTCTCCGAGAGGTGGCGTTGTATATTATTTTGTTATAAATGTTCTGATTTTCATTACAATACCGGGAGCAGCGCGAACGCAGTCCCGACTACCAAAAATTACACGCCCCAACCAACCGCAATTTGCGGAAGTGGCAGTTGTCAGCCGACCTAAGTGCAATGGACGGCCTCCAACCGGGAGAGCTCCCTTCTTGATCAGAGCATCTCCGGCGCCAAGTAAGTATGAGCGAAAGGGCCCAAAATTAATATTAAGACTAGTTATACTTTAATAAATTGCTGGTAGATATTCTATGCAACCTTTGAATATGAATTGCATTGTATCTTCCCTTAAAAAAAGGAATTGACACTGCATTTCAAGTCAAAATGCGTATTTATTAAAAATCATAAAGCCGTATTAGGTTAAAATTTTGAGCCTCTCCAAAGTTACCAGTATTTTGATACTTGAATTTGTTATATAGAATTTCCAGATATCAACCAACTCATACTTACCTGGCACTGGGGAAATCCTTGATCAAGAAGGAGGATCCCCCGAACAGAGACCTTCCATTGCACAAACGGTCGGTTGACGTTCGCCACATCCGCAAATTGCGGTTGCTTGGGGTGCACAATTTAGTGATGGGCGGTCCAGTTCCTTTTGAGGACCCGTTCCGGTCCTTCTGTGGACCCGTTCCTCCGGACCCGTTCATTCCGGACCGACCCCCCCCCCAAAAAAAAAAAAAATTCCTCCCCCTTTTTCCGAAAGTGGTTTTGACGACATGCGAACGAAATCCTGACCGGTTTGTAATTTGATATGGGAGGGGGGAAATGAGGGTGTCGAGAATACCCCTTGAGAGAGTGGAATGTGACTATGTGAGTGTTCTTTTGCTGATGTTTTTATTGTGTGGGGGTTGGAGGGAGAATTTCTTGGAAATCCTTTTCTTTTTAGGGGTTTCTTTTTAGTACATGTACTCGCTTCCGCTCTCTCTAGCAGACCGAACACCGAAGGAAAAAGTATTTGGATTGTAGCAACTCTTCTCGTAAGCTTCCGAGCGAGGTTCAATGTTATGCGTATAAGAGAAGTCTTTTAAATGTTGAAACTGTAATTCTCTGCTTGCGTAATAGTTATTTAGAATTATGTTTGAAGCTTCTTAATTTTTGTTATGAAGAAATTCACAAACCTTGTAAGAAAAAGACATTGCTTTCGTGTGAATTAAAAACAATTAAGTATAGGAAAAAAAGTTAAAATTTAAAATGGAATGTTAATTGATCGGAAAGAACAGGCGGTATGCTCGAGACTATTATTTTACTTGCTGAAAAGATTTGAAAAACGACAAAGAGATTATTTGAAATCGGGGTTTAAAAAAACTAAAGAATTGCAGTCGGACCGGACCGACATTCTTGGATTTTAGAATGAACCGTTCCTTGCCGAACGAAAGGGTACTAATATATAAAAACCATATTAAAAGTTCAGTAAGGTTGATTTAAATTATCATCGCTGTAGAGCTTTACGAGGGAGTTATAATTTAGACTCACAATTAAGTAGTGACGAGATGGCGCTTGTGTAGGCACATAATGCAACTTTTACGAGCGACATCGTACTTTGGGACTCACCGGAACTTTGGAGCAACTATTGGGTGTTATTCGTCAAACTGCTGGGCTTTTCAGACCTTTAATGGGTTGGCAGTTATTTTTGAAACACCCGGATCCGATCCTGGGAACTTTCGCTAGTTAGGCATGCGCCTTACCGACTGGGCTCCAGCCTCCACATTTAATAGTCGGACCGACATTTCCTGATTTTTGAATAAATTTTCCAGCACGAAAAGACATCACTATGACAATCTGATCAAAATTCACGGATTTGGAACCAGTCGGTCCGGTCACTCGTTTCAGACTAGGGTACCTACTATTTAAAATATATTGAAAAAGCATCGAAAATATTAAATATTGTGCTGCAACGAGAAGATCGGAAATAAAGCTCCGGATAGCTCCGGAGTTTGGAACGAACCGGTCCGGTCATACGTTCCGGACCGAATAGTAATACTTATTTAAAATACAGTAAAACTGCACCGAAAATATAAAATAATTTAGAATCGGACCGACAGTTTCGGATTTTGGAACGAACCGGTCCGGTCATCCGATCCGGACGGAATAGTATATACTTATTTAAAATACAGTAAAACTGCACCGAAAATATAAAATAATTTAGGAGTCGGACCGATAGCTTCGGAGTTCGGAACGAACCGGTCCGGTCATACGTTCCGGACCGAATGGTAATAGTAATAACCTATTTAAAATACAGTAAAACTGCACCGAAAATATAAAATAATTTAGGAGTCGGACCGATAGCTCCGGAGTTTGGAACGAACCGGTCCAGTCATACGTTCCGGACCGAATAGTAATACTTATTTAAAATACAGTAAAACTGCACCGAAAATGTAAAATAATTTAGGAGTCGGACCGACAGTTTCGGATTTTGGAACGAACCGGTCCGGTCATCCGATCCGGACCGAATAGTAATACTTATTTAAAATACAGTAAAACTGCACCGAAAAAATAAAATAATTTAGGAGTAGGACCGATAGCTTCGGAGTTTGGAACGAACCGGTCCGGTCATACGTTCCGGCGGACCGATTGGCACTACTATTTAAAACACAGTAAAAGTGCACCGAGAATATAAAATAATTTAGCAGTCGGACCGATAGCTTCGGAGTTTGGGACGAACCAGTCGGGTCATCCGTTCCGGACAGATTGGTACCACTATTTAAAACACAGTAAAAGTGCACCGAAAATATAAAATAATTTAGCAGTCGGACCGACGTTCACAGATTTTTGATCTAATCGGTCCGGTCATCCCTTTCGGACAAAAAGAGTTTTTGAAAAATACATATTATGTACTTAAGCGAGAATATCGGGATCCAATGTACAGGGCAGTCAAAAGTAATATACATATAATAGCCGGACCGAATTCCCCAATTCTGGAACGATTTGGTCCAGATTCCGGAATCCGGACCGAAAAGATAAATATTAATATATGACAGTTAGACCGACATTTACGGATTTTGGAACGAACCGATCCGGTTATCCGTTCTGGACCGAAAAGGTATTGCTGTTTATAGTGGAACAAGACTGGAATAAGAAGATTGTGACTAAGGCCGCTTTCACACTGGACGACAGAACGTCACGACACGATATCGGGGCAAGCAAATTACACGTTCAAGGCTACGCGCTTGCTCACTGGACGATTTGACAACGATTCTGTCGTCTCCGGTTAACCGATATCGGTGTCGTCGACGGCATGCCGTTTACCAAGTACCTTCCCTGTTGTGTCGTCCGACATTTCTTCGTTTGTTTTGAAAAATTTCGCCGGGTATTCGGATGTTTTACACCTTTTTAGTCTGTTTTTAGAACTTTTTATGATTTCCAATGACATCTATTTAGTCTTAAATAAGGAAAACTGTAATAAATATTGCATAAAAGTAAAAAAAAAAATAAGAAGAACATGTATGAAGAAGAAATCATTATAAGACAGGATAATCTGTATAAAACGCAGTGAAATATTGCAGGTAAATACTCATTTATATTTTTCTCTTAGTATATTTCTAATAAAGTCTAATTAAGACCTTTTTTTGTGTTCAGTGTTGGTCGTAACAGCATATATTTATATTGCTAGAACGTAATGTTTACTTTATGATCCTCGTCAAAATAACAGCAAACTAAAGTAAATCAGACATTTAAATTACTAAAACTATACATTTTTAAATAGTAATGCATACACTGATCCGAAATTGTATTTGTTGACTACCTATATAATATAGCATGCACCTATTTTGTCCTATCTATTTGGTAGGATTGATCTATCTATTTGATATTCTAGCTATAAACATGAGCCTGGGAGAAATGCAATGATATATTTTTTGGAAAGTTTCAATTAGTCAGTATTTTTTTTTTCAATTGAAAACAACGCCAAGTACCAACATCTAGAAATTTACTATAAAACCCCGATTGCATACTGTAGGTTTTAAATAACTTAACTTTGCCTGGGTAAAATCCTACTTGCCCTTTCGTGTTTACTATTTGTTATTTTTATTTTATTCAATTCTGGAACGAGCCATGATTCTACCGAGCTTCCAACTCGTCAACAAAACTAAAAAAAAATCTATTATTACTTGACAATCTTGTGGCTTTTTTCGATGTATTTTAAGTTTACAACCTTAATATAAGTTTTGTGAGCCCAAAAAGATTTATCACCAAACGGCCACTTTATCGACTGAGAGTGCTCGCATTTATTTGCCATACTTCTTTCGACAAATTAAGTCATGTTTAACTTTACTAAAGTTATGTAATCATCAAATGGAATCTGTCTTACTATTGTTTGCCTACATATGTTCTTTTGATATTTCAGGCAAGTTATCAACAAGTGCACTGAATTCGTGAAAGTGTAGTGGAGTAAATAAGATGGGTAGTGAATTCTGCAGTAGACGTAAACCACGAAAATGTTATAAATTCAAGCAGTAAACCCACAGGTAAATATTCATCATTATTTTCACTAAGTTTCACTAACTATTTTTTTCTTGTAAAATTTTTATTATCACCCCTATTGTTATTGTGCAGATCAGATCTCTGAACAAAGTATTTAATGATTCCTCATTGTATAATAAGTTGGATATTAAATTTGCTGTAAGTTAAAGTATATCTTTCATTACAATTCATTTCACACACCTAAAATTGTTGAATATATATGAATAAGGAATTAGTTGCTAAATTATAGTGTCCAGTGTGATTATTCTAAACACCCCTCCCTGCACTGCATTTTAACTATCATTCTTTTATTTTATTTTAATAGTAGATTCCTGGAAGAGGGGCAATCTGGTGTTATTTGGGAACTTTTTTGGGAGAACATAAGATAGCTGTTCTGTTTTACGAGTGCCCTATAATATTTGAAGATGTTGTGTTAATTTAATATGAAATTTTTGAATTGTGTTAAATAGTGTTGCTATATTTGTATATTAACCCATTTAGTCAGTGTGGTATTGGAGTGATTGGAGTTGGGCTTGCAACTTACCTATGCTGTGTTGAGGGAAAAATTTGAGTTATCTTAACAATAAGTTATCTAAGTCCTTATAAAGATGAACAAAGTTATAGTATTACGATTTCTAGAAAATGTTATATAGACATCTGTCTGACCACTCATCACCAAAAATAAATTTTTAAAATGATTCAACAAATTATTTTAATACTGTTTCAATGTATCTCAAACACTTCTTCAATCTCGTAAAATAATCTTTGTTTCTTTAACATACCCCAATTCAGTTACACCATTAATCTATCTACTGCATAACCTAATTTAATTGCGAACATTAATGTACTTCCTTTTTGTGAAAAATTAACCTTTTTGAAATAAAAAATAATAATTTTTGTAAAATCTAATCAACAAACAAAATATGCTTTTTAAGTGTGTTTTTCTATATTATAATCATTTTTTAGGGGAGTTATCGAGACTATCTTCTTTCCCAGTTCCAGAATTCAAGCAATTACTTTTAAAAATTTAAATGCCATCAATATAGATATTAACAGAGTGTTTTTCTATATAATCATGTTTTTTTTTTAGGTGAGTTATCCAGAAGTTATCGAGGCCATCTTCTTCCCCAGTTCCAGAATTCAAATAATTACTTTTAAATACCGCCAATATAGATATTAACAGTTTCTTGTTATTTATTTTAATAAAAAAATTTATAGTACATTGCTTCTTTGTTTCTTTTTTTAAAAAAACAATTTCATGTTTATTGAGGTGTTAAAGGGGAAAGGAGAGAGCGAGAGAAGTTAGAGAACTTTTTAAAACTGAACAGTGTTTGTTTATTAATGATTTGTTTTTAATTACAATTTTGTAATTATTTATTAGTCTTAGTATTTCCTTATTTGAGCTCCTGCAAGAAAATACAGGCCAAGTGAACAGATTCCTTTTGTAATGGCCATAAAAATACCTTATGAAAATTTTTGCTCATCACAACAGCATTCACCCAATTGTGCTTTAGTTACACTTGACTATCTTTGTTTGTACCCTAGCTAAGTGTAGTCATAGTGTACGAAGTAAACTGGCAAATGATCATTTATAGGCACCGCTTAATAGGTATTTGCCACAATGATGACTAATAAATTGACCACAAATTACTTATAGCTATGGCATTTCTTTAACCATGGTGATAGGATTCATTTGAAACTATATTTACTTGGTATTGGATTCGGAAGTTATTTAAAGTAACTGGGAAAATATCTAATATATGAACCCTTTCACACTCCTATGATTCCAATTGGAATCATCAGCATGTGATTTTTTTTTCTCACAAAGCTAAAACGCACGCTTATTTCAAATAAATTTTATTAAATTCTCCATTTATATATTTTTTTTGTGTTGGTCGATGGAAGAATTGTGTCTTTTGAAGAATTAAATAATGTTTGTTATATTTTTTTGTATTAAATATATTGGTACCAAATTCATCATGCTTGCATTTTTAAAGGATTAAAAATTTCACTTTTTTTTTAACAAATAAAGTTTCGAAAAGTATTTTTACAATGAATTCAAAGGTTATAGTTAAAAAAATTCCTTAAATTTTAGTTTAAAAAAAATTAAGATTTTTTCGCCATTTCATTTTGGAAGCATATGAGTCTATTTCACAAATTTTAGATTCCCTAGAACAAAAATTAAAAGTTGTGTTTTTAACCATTTAAATCCCATTAAATATGTACTAAAATTACATTTGCTTAGGAATCATCCAAAATATTTAAACTGATAATTTAATTTTAAAATAATTTGTTCTATCTAACTAAAGAATATTTTATATCATCAATTTAAAAAATATTTTTTTTAAAAAATAAAATCATAATACATGGGGTATTCATAATAATTATATTCTGTTCTATGTATTTTTAATTTTAACGCAAAACACACACAAAAAATCGTAATTATAAAAGAAACAATTCAATGCGCAGGACGAGGTCGCAAAAAACGTCCGCTCTCGGCAAGAGATGATCGCGAAATGAGAGAAAAAATAACGTTTTTATCGGTGGAAAATCGCTTAGTGAAAAAGCGCTAGACGAACGACACGGAATCGGTGCAGAATCGGACCCGATACATATCGGTGTCGTGCCGTCCAGTGTGAAAGCGGCCTCAATGTTCTGTTCAGTCAAATATTATTATTTAACAATCGGGCAGACTCTCAAAACCTAGTTGTATTTATATATTTAAAGCGGCGAGATAGAGTTTTTCAATCCAATTTCAGTTCCAAGTTTCATAATGCTTGTAAATTCTACATTTTTTGAGATTTAAAGAAAAAAAGTTGGCAAAAATTTCTAAATTATGCAGTTGGAACGATGGACCCGTTCCTTTTGAAACAGTGGACCGGACCGAGTCGTTCCATTTGAGGACCCGTTCCTTCGGACCCGTTCATTCCGGACCGACCCATCACTAGCACAATTTTTGGTAGTGGGGACAGCGTTCGCGCAGTCCCTTTTCAATTGAAATAGTAGAACACACAAATTGAAAAAAGCCTCACCCAAATCCGCCTCTTACAAATTATACTGAGACTCTCCGAGAGGTGGCGTTGTATATTATTTTGTTATAAATGTTCTGATTTTCATTACAATACCGGGAGCAGCGCGAACGCAGTCCCGACTACCAAAAATTACACGCCCCAACCAACCGCAATTTGCGGAAGTGGCAGTTGTCAGCCGACCTAAGTGCAATGGACGGCCTCCAACCGGGAGAGCTCCCTTCTTGATCAGAGCATCTCCGGCGCCAAGTAAGTATGAGCGAAAGGGCCCAAAATTAATATTAAGACTAGTTATACTTTAATAAATTGCTGGTAGATATTCTATGCAACCTTTGAATATGAATTGCATTGTATCTTCCCTTAAAAAAAGGAATTGACACTGCATTTCAAGTCAAAATGCGTATTTATTAAAAATCATAAAGCCGTATTAGGTTAAAATTTTGAGCCTCTCCAAAGTTACCAGTATTTTGATACTTGAATTTGTTATATAGAATTTCCAGATATCAACCAACTCATACTTACCTGGCACTGGGGAAATCCTTGATCAAGAAGGAGGATCCCCCGAACAGAGACCTTCCATTGCACAAACGGTCGGTTGACGTTCGCCACATCCGCAAATTGCGGTTGCTTGGGGTGCACAATTTTTGGTAGTGGGGACAGCGTTCGCGCAGTCCCTTTTCAATTGAAATAGTAGAACACACAAATTGAAAAAAGCCTCACCCAAATCCGCCTCTTACAAATTATACTGAGACTCTCCGAGAGGTGGCGTTGTATATTATTTTGTTATAAATGTTCTGATTTTCATTACAATACCGGGAGCAGCGCGAACGCAGTCCCGACTACCAAAAATTACACGCCCCAACCAACCGCAATTTGCGGAAGTGGCAGTTGTCAGCCGACCTAAGTGCAATGGACGGCCTCCAACCGGGAGAGCTCCCTTCTTGATCAGAGCATCTCCGGCGCCAAGTAAGTATGAGCGAAAGGGCCCAAAATTAATATTAAGACTAGTTATACTTTAATAAATTGCTGGTAGATATTCTATGCAACCTTTGAATATGAATTGCATTGTATCTTCCCTTAAAAAAAGGAATTGACACTGCATTTCAAGTCAAAATGCGTATTTATTAAAAATCATAAAGCCGTATTAGGTTAAAATTTTGAGCCTCTCCAAAGTTACCAGTATTTTGATACTTGAATTTGTTATATAGAATTTCCAGATATCAACCAACTCATACTTACCTGGCACTGGGGAAATCCTTGATCAAGAAGGAGGATCCCCCGAACAGAGACCTTCCATTGCACAAACGGTCGGTTGACGTTCGCCACATCCGCAAATTGCGGTTGCTTGGGGTGCACAATTTTTGGTAGTGGGGACAGCGTTCGCGCAGTCCCTTTTCAATTGAAATAGTAGAACACACAAATTGAAAAAAGCCTCACCCAAATCCGCCTCTTACAAATTATACTGAGACTCTCCGAGAGGTGGCGTTGTATATTATTTTGTTATAAATGTTCTGATTTTCATTACAATACCGGGAGCAGCGCGAACGCAGTCCCGACTACCAAAAATTACACGCCCCAACCAACCGCAATTTGCGGAAGTGGCAGTTGTCAGCCGACCTAAGTGCAATGGACGGCCTCCAACCGGGAGAGCTCCCTTCTTGATCAGAGCATCTCCGGCGCCAAGTAAGTATGAGCGAAAGGGCCCAAAATTAATATTAAGACTAGTTATACTTTAATAAATTGCTGGTAGATATTCTATGCAACCTTTGAATATGAATTGCATTGTATCTTCCCTTAAAAAAAGGAATTGACACTGCATTTCAAGTCAAAATGCGTATTTATTAAAAATCATAAAGCCGTATTAGGTTAAAATTTTGAGCCTCTCCAAAGTTACCAGTATTTTGATACTTGAATTTGTTATATAGAATTTCCAGATATCAACCAACTCATACTTACCTGGCACTGGGGAAATCCTTGATCAAGAAGGAGGATCCCCCGAACAGAGACCTTCCATTGCACAAACGGTCGGTTGACGTTCGCCACATCCGCAAATTGCGGTTGCTTGGGGTGCACAATTTTTGGTAGTGGGGACAGCGTTCGCGCAGTCCCTTTTCAATTGAAATAGTAGAACACACAAATTGAAAAAAGCCTCACCCAAATCCGCCTCTTACAAATTATACTGAGACTCTCCGAGAGGTGGCGTTGTATATTATTTTGTTATAAATGTTCTGATTTTCATTACAATACCGGGAGCAGCGCGAACGCAGTCCCGACTACCAAAAATTACACGCCCCAACCAACCGCAATTTGCGGAAGTGGCAGTTGTCAGCCGACCTAAGTGCAATGGACGGCCTCCAACCGGGAGAGCTCCCTTCTTGATCAGAGCATCTCCGGCGCCAAGTAAGTATGAGCGAAAGGGCCCAAAATTAATATTAAGACTAGTTATACTTTAATAAATTGCTGGTAGATATTCTATGCAACCTTTGAATATGAATTGCATTGTATCTTCCCTTAAAAAAAGGAATTGACACTGCATTTCAAGTCAAAATGCGTATTTATTAAAAATCATAAAGCCGTATTAGGTTAAAATTTTGAGCCTCTCCAAAGTTACCAGTATTTTGATACTTGAATTTGTTATATAGAATTTCCAGATATCAACCAACTCATACTTACCTGGCACTGGGGAAATCCTTGATCAAGAAGGAGGATCCCCCGAACAGAGACCTTCCATTGCACAAACGGTCGGTTGACGTTCGCCACATCCGCAAATTGCGGTTGCTTGGGGTGCACAATTTTTGGTAGTGGGGACAGCGTTCGCGCAGTCCCTTTTCAATTGAAATAGTAGAACACACAAATTGAAAAAAGCCTCACCCAAATCCGCCTCTTACAAATTATACTGAGACTCTCCGAGAGGTGGCGTTGTATATTATTTTGTTATAAATGTTCTGATTTTCATTACAATACCGGGAGCAGCGCGAACGCAGTCCCGACTACCAAAAATTACACGCCCCAACCAACCGCAATTTGCGGAAGTGGCAGTTGTCAGCCGACCTAAGTGCAATGGACGGCCTCCAACCGGGAGAGCTCCCTTCTTGATCAGAGCATCTCCGGCGCCAAGTAAGTATGAGCGAAAGGGCCCAAAATTAATATTAAGACTAGTTATACTTTAATAAATTGCTGGTAGATATTCTATGCAACCTTTGAATATGAATTGCATTGTATCTTCCCTTAAAAAAAGGAATTGACACTGCATTTCAAGTCAAAATGCGTATTTATTAAAAATCATAAAGCCGTATTAGGTTAAAATTTTGAGCCTCTCCAAAGTTACCAGTATTTTGATACTTGAATTTGTTATATAGAATTTCCAGATATCAACCAACTCATACTTACCTGGCACTGGGGAAATCCTTGATCAAGAAGGAGGATCCCCCGAACAGAGACCTTCCATTGCACAAACGGTCGGTTGACGTTCGCCACATCCGCAAATTGCGGTTGCTTGGGGTGCACAATTTTTGGTAGTGGGGACAGCGTTCGCGCAGTCCCTTTTCAATTGAAATAGTAGAACACACAAATTGAAAAAAGCCTCACCCAAATCCGCCTCTTACAAATTATACTGAGACTCTCCGAGAGGTGGCGTTGTATATTATTTTGTTATAAATGTTCTGATTTTCATTACAATACCGGGAGCAGCGCGAACGCAGTCCCGACTACCAAAAATTACACGCCCCAACCAACCGCAATTTGCGGAAGTGGCAGTTGTCAGCCGACCTAAGTGCAATGGACGGCCTCCAACCGGGAGAGCTCCCTTCTTGATCAGAGCATCTCCGGCGCCAAGTAAGTATGAGCGAAAGGGCCCAAAATTAATATTAAGACTAGTTATACTTTAATAAATTGCTGGTAGATATTCTATGCAACCTTTGAATATGAATTGCATTGTATCTTCCCTTAAAAAAAGGAATTGACACTGCATTTCAAGTCAAAATGCGTATTTATTAAAAATCATAAAGCCGTATTAGGTTAAAATTTTGAGCCTCTCCAAAGTTACCAGTATTTTGATACTTGAATTTGTTATATAGAATTTCCAGATATCAACCAACTCATACTTACCTGGCACTGGGGAAATCCTTGATCAAGAAGGAGGATCCCCCGAACAGAGACCTTCCATTGCACAAACGGTCGGTTGACGTTCGCCACATCCGCAAATTGCGGTTGCTTGGGGTGCACAATTTTTGGTAGTGGGGACAGCGTTCGCGCAGTCCCTTTTCAATTGAAATAGTAGAACACACAAATTGAAAAAAGCCTCACCCAAATCCGCCTCTTACAAATTATACTGAGACTCTCCGAGAGGTGGCGTTGTATATTATTTTGTTATAAATGTTCTGATTTTCATTACAATACCGGGAGCAGCGCGAACGCAGTCCCGACTACCAAAAATTACACGCCCCAACCAACCGCAATTTGCGGAAGTGGCAGTTGTCAGCCGACCTAAGTGCAATGGACGGCCTCCAACCGGGAGAGCTCCCTTCTTGATCAGAGCATCTCCGGCGCCAAGTAAGTATGAGCGAAAGGGCCCAAAATTAATATTAAGACTAGTTATACTTTAATAAATTGCTGGTAGATATTCTATGCAACCTTTGAATATGAATTGCATTGTATCTTCCCTTAAAAAAAGGAATTGACACTGCATTTCAAGTCAAAATGCGTATTTATTAAAAATCATAAAGCCGTATTAGGTTAAAATTTTGAGCCTCTCCAAAGTTACCAGTATTTTGATACTTGAATTTGTTATATAGAATTTCCAGATATCAACCAACTCATACTTACCTGGCACTGGGGAAATCCTTGATCAAGAAGGAGGATCCCCCGAACAGAGACCTTCCATTGCACAAACGGTCGGTTGACGTTCGCCACATCCGCAAATTGCGGTTGCTTGGGGTGCACAATTTTTGGTAGTGGGGACAGCGTTCGCGCAGTCCCTTTTCAATTGAAATAGTAGAACACACAAATTGAAAAAAGCCTCACCCAAATCCGCCTCTTACAAATTATACTGAGACTCTCCGAGAGGTGGCGTTGTATATTATTTTGTTATAAATGTTCTGATTTTCATTACAATACCGGGAGCAGCGCGAACGCAGTCCCGACTACCAAAAATTACACGCCCCAACCAACCGCAATTTGCGGAAGTGGCAGTTGTCAGCCGACCTAAGTGCAATGGACGGCCTCCAACCGGGAGAGCTCCCTTCTTGATCAGAGCATCTCCGGCGCCAAGTAAGTATGAGCGAAAGGGCCCAAAATTAATATTAAGACTAGTTATACTTTAATAAATTGCTGGTAGATATTCTATGCAACCTTTGAATATGAATTGCATTGTATCTTCCCTTAAAAAAAGGAATTGACACTGCATTTCAAGTCAAAATGCGTATTTATTAAAAATCATAAAGCCGTATTAGGTTAAAATTTTGAGCCTCTCCAAAGTTACCAGTATTTTGATACTTGAATTTGTTATATAGAATTTCCAGATATCAACCAACTCATACTTACCTGGCACTGGGGAAATCCTTGATCAAGAAGGAGGATCCCCCGAACAGAGACCTTCCATTGCACAAACGGTCGGTTGACGTTCGCCACATCCGCAAATTGCGGTTGCTTGGGGTGCACAATTTTTGGTAGTGGGGACAGCGTTCGCGCAGTCCCTTTTCAATTGAAATAGTAGAACACACAAATTGAAAAAAGCCTCACCCAAATCCGCCTCTTACAAATTATACTGAGACTCTCCGAGAGGTGGCGTTGTATATTATTTTGTTATAAATGTTCTGATTTTCATTACAATACCGGGAGCAGCGCGAACGCAGTCCCGACTACCAAAAATTACACGCCCCAACCAACCGCAATTTGCGGAAGTGGCAGTTGTCAGCCGACCTAAGTGCAATGGACGGCCTCCAACCGGGAGAGCTCCCTTCTTGATCAGAGCATCTCCGGCGCCAAGTAAGTATGAGCGAAAGGGCCCAAAATTAATATTAAGACTAGTTATACTTTAATAAATTGCTGGTAGATATTCTATGCAACCTTTGAATATGAATTGCATTGTATCTTCCCTTAAAAAAAGGAATTGACACTGCATTTCAAGTCAAAATGCGTATTTATTAAAAATCATAAAGCCGTATTAGGTTAAAATTTTGAGCCTCTCCAAAGTTACCAGTATTTTGATACTTGAATTTGTTATATAGAATTTCCAGATATCAACCAACTCATACTTACCTGGCACTGGGGAAATCCTTGATCAAGAAGGAGGATCCCCCGAACAGAGACCTTCCATTGCACAAACGGTCGGTTGACGTTCGCCACATCCGCAAATTGCGGTTGCTTGGGGTGCACAATTTTTGGTAGTGGGGACAGCGTTCGCGCAGTCCCTTTTCAATTGAAATAGTAGAACACACAAATTGAAAAAAGCCTCACCCAAATCCGCCTCTTACAAATTATACTGAGACTCTCCGAGAGGTGGCGTTGTATATTATTTTGTTATAAATGTTCTGATTTTCATTACAATACCGGGAGCAGCGCGAACGCAGTCCCGACTACCAAAAATTACACGCCCCAACCAACCGCAATTTGCGGAAGTGGCAGTTGTCAGCCGACCTAAGTGCAATGGACGGCCTCCAACCGGGAGAGCTCCCTTCTTGATCAGAGCATCTCCGGCGCCAAGTAAGTATGAGCGAAAGGGCCCAAAATTAATATTAAGACTAGTTATACTTTAATAAATTGCTGGTAGATATTCTATGCAACCTTTGAATATGAATTGCATTGTATCTTCCCTTAAAAAAAGGAATTGACACTGCATTTCAAGTCAAAATGCGTATTTATTAAAAATCATAAAGCCGTATTAGGTTAAAATTTTGAGCCTCTCCAAAGTTACCAGTATTTTGATACTTGAATTTGTTATATAGAATTTCCAGATATCAACCAACTCATACTTACCTGGCACTGGGGAAATCCTTGATCAAGAAGGAGGATCCCCCGAACAGAGACCTTCCATTGCACAAACGGTCGGTTGACGTTCGCCACATCCGCAAATTGCGGTTGCTTGGGGTGCACAATTTTTGGTAGTGGGGACAGCGTTCGCGCAGTCCCTTTTCAATTGAAATAGTAGAACACACAAATTGAAAAAAGCCTCACCCAAATCCGCCTCTTACAAATTATACTGAGACTCTCCGAGAGGTGGCGTTGTATATTATTTTGTTATAAATGTTCTGATTTTCATTACAATACCGGGAGCAGCGCGAACGCAGTCCCGACTACCAAAAATTACACGCCCCAACCAACCGCAATTTGCGGAAGTGGCAGTTGTCAGCCGACCTAAGTGCAATGGACGGCCTCCAACCGGGAGAGCTCCCTTCTTGATCAGAGCATCTCCGGCGCCAAGTAAGTATGAGCGAAAGGGCCCAAAATTAATATTAAGACTAGTTATACTTTAATAAATTGCTGGTAGATATTCTATGCAACCTTTGAATATGAATTGCATTGTATCTTCCCTTAAAAAAAGGAATTGACACTGCATTTCAAGTCAAAATGCGTATTTATTAAAAATCATAAAGCCGTATTAGGTTAAAATTTTGAGCCTCTCCAAAGTTACCAGTATTTTGATACTTGAATTTGTTATATAGAATTTCCAGATATCAACCAACTCATACTTACCTGGCACTGGGGAAATCCTTGATCAAGAAGGAGGATCCCCCGAACAGAGACCTTCCATTGCACAAACGGTCGGTTGACGTTCGCCACATCCGCAAATTGCGGTTGCTTGGGGTGCACAATTTTTGGTAGTGGGGACAGCGTTCGCGCAGTCCCTTTTCAATTGAAATAGTAGAACACACAAATTGAAAAAAGCCTCACCCAAATCCGCCTCTTACAAATTATACTGAGACTCTCCGAGAGGTGGCGTTGTATATTATTTTGTTATAAATGTTCTGATTTTCATTACAATACCGGGAGCAGCGCGAACGCAGTCCCGACTACCAAAAATTACACGCCCCAACCAACCGCAATTTGCGGAAGTGGCAGTTGTCAGCCGACCTAAGTGCAATGGACGGCCTCCAACCGGGAGAGCTCCCTTCTTGATCAGAGCATCTCCGGCGCCAAGTAAGTATGAGCGAAAGGGCCCAAAATTAATATTAAGACTAGTTATACTTTAATAAATTGCTGGTAGATATTCTATGCAACCTTTGAATATGAATTGCATTGTATCTTCCCTTAAAAAAAGGAATTGACACTGCATTTCAAGTCAAAATGCGTATTTATTAAAAATCATAAAGCCGTATTAGGTTAAAATTTTGAGCCTCTCCAAAGTTACCAGTATTTTGATACTTGAATTTGTTATATAGAATTTCCAGATATCAACCAACTCATACTTACCTGGCACTGGGGAAATCCTTGATCAAGAAGGAGGATCCCCCGAACAGAGACCTTCCATTGCACAAACGGTCGGTTGACGTTCGCCACATCCGCAAATTGCGGTTGCTTGGGGTGCACAATTTTTGGTAGTGGGGACAGCGTTCGCGCAGTCCCTTTTCAATTGAAATAGTAGAACACACAAATTGAAAAAAGCCTCACCCAAATCCGCCTCTTACAAATTATACTGAGACTCTCCGAGAGGTGGCGTTGTATATTATTTTGTTATAAATGTTCTGATTTTCATTACAATACCGGGAGCAGCGCGAACGCAGTCCCGACTACCAAAAATTACACGCCCCAACCAACCGCAATTTGCGGAAGTGGCAGTTGTCAGCCGACCTAAGTGCAATGGACGGCCTCCAACCGGGAGAGCTCCCTTCTTGATCAGAGCATCTCCGGCGCCAAGTAAGTATGAGCGAAAGGGCCCAAAATTAATATTAAGACTAGTTATACTTTAATAAATTGCTGGTAGATATTCTATGCAACCTTTGAATATGAATTGCATTGTATCTTCCCTTAAAAAAAGGAATTGACACTGCATTTCAAGTCAAAATGCGTATTTATTAAAAATCATAAAGCCGTATTAGGTTAAAATTTTGAGCCTCTCCAAAGTTACCAGTATTTTGATACTTGAATTTGTTATATAGAATTTCCAGATATCAACCAACTCATACTTACCTGGCACTGGGGAAATCCTTGATCAAGAAGGAGGATCCCCCGAACAGAGACCTTCCATTGCACAAACGGTCGGTTGACGTTCGCCACATCCGCAAATTGCGGTTGCTTGGGGTGCACAATTTTTGGTAGTGGGGACAGCGTTCGCGCAGTCCCTTTTCAATTGAAATAGTAGAACACACAAATTGAAAAAAGCCTCACCCAAATCCGCCTCTTACAAATTATACTGAGACTCTCCGAGAGGTGGCGTTGTATATTATTTTGTTATAAATGTTCTGATTTTCATTACAATACCGGGAGCAGCGCGAACGCAGTCCCGACTACCAAAAATTACACGCCCCAACCAACCGCAATTTGCGGAAGTGGCAGTTGTCAGCCGACCTAAGTGCAATGGACGGCCTCCAACCGGGAGAGCTCCCTTCTTGATCAGAGCATCTCCGGCGCCAAGTAAGTATGAGCGAAAGGGCCCAAAATTAATATTAAGACTAGTTATACTTTAATAAATTGCTGGTAGATATTCTATGCAACCTTTGAATATGAATTGCATTGTATCTTCCCTTAAAAAAAGGAATTGACACTGCATTTCAAGTCAAAATGCGTATTTATTAAAAATCATAAAGCCGTATTAGGTTAAAATTTTGAGCCTCTCCAAAGTTACCAGTATTTTGATACTTGAATTTGTTATATAGAATTTCCAGATATCAACCAACTCATACTTACCTGGCACTGGGGAAATCCTTGATCAAGAAGGAGGATCCCCCGAACAGAGACCTTCCATTGCACAAACGGTCGGTTGACGTTCGCCACATCCGCAAATTGCGGTTGCTTGGGGTGCACAATTTTTGGTAGTGGGGACAGCGTTCGCGCAGTCCCTTTTCAATTGAAATAGTAGAACACACAAATTGAAAAAAGCCTCACCCAAATCCGCCTCTTACAAATTATACTGAGACTCTCCGAGAGGTGGCGTTGTATATTATTTTGTTATAAATGTTCTGATTTTCATTACAATACCGGGAGCAGCGCGAACGCAGTCCCGACTACCAAAAATTACACGCCCCAACCAACCGCAATTTGCGGAAGTGGCAGTTGTCAGCCGACCTAAGTGCAATGGACGGCCTCCAACCGGGAGAGCTCCCTTCTTGATCAGAGCATCTCCGGCGCCAAGTAAGTATGAGCGAAAGGGCCCAAAATTAATATTAAGACTAGTTATACTTTAATAAATTGCTGGTAGATATTCTATGCAACCTTTGAATATGAATTGCATTGTATCTTCCCTTAAAAAAAGGAATTGACACTGCATTTCAAGTCAAAATGCGTATTTATTAAAAATCATAAAGCCGTATTAGGTTAAAATTTTGAGCCTCTCCAAAGTTACCAGTATTTTGATACTTGAATTTGTTATATAGAATTTCCAGATATCAACCAACTCATACTTACCTGGCACTGGGGAAATCCTTGATCAAGAAGGAGGATCCCCCGAACAGAGACCTTCCATTGCACAAACGGTCGGTTGACGTTCGCCACATCCGCAAATTGCGGTTGCTTGGGGTGCACAATTTTTGGTAGTGGGGACAGCGTTCGCGCAGTCCCTTTTCAATTGAAATAGTAGAACACACAAATTGAAAAAAGCCTCACCCAAATCCGCCTCTTACAAATTATACTGAGACTCTCCGAGAGGTGGCGTTGTATATTATTTTGTTATAAATGTTCTGATTTTCATTACAATACCGGGAGCAGCGCGAACGCAGTCCCGACTACCAAAAATTACACGCCCCAACCAACCGCAATTTGCGGAAGTGGCAGTTGTCAGCCGACCTAAGTGCAATGGACGGCCTCCAACCGGGAGAGCTCCCTTCTTGATCAGAGCATCTCCGGCGCCAAGTAAGTATGAGCGAAAGGGCCCAAAATTAATATTAAGACTAGTTATACTTTAATAAATTGCTGGTAGATATTCTATGCAACCTTTGAATATGAATTGCATTGTATCTTCCCTTAAAAAAAGGAATTGACACTGCATTTCAAGTCAAAATGCGTATTTATTAAAAATCATAAAGCCGTATTAGGTTAAAATTTTGAGCCTCTCCAAAGTTACCAGTATTTTGATACTTGAATTTGTTATATAGAATTTCCAGATATCAACCAACTCATACTTACCTGGCACTGGGGAAATCCTTGATCAAGAAGGAGGATCCCCCGAACAGAGACCTTCCATTGCACAAACGGTCGGTTGACGTTCGCCACATCCGCAAATTGCGGTTGCTTGGGGTGCACAATTTTTGGTAGTGGGGACAGCGTTCGCGCAGTCCCTTTTCAATTGAAATAGTAGAACACACAAATTGAAAAAAGCCTCACCCAAATCCGCCTCTTACAAATTATACTGAGACTCTCCGAGAGGTGGCGTTGTATATTATTTTGTTATAAATGTTCTGATTTTCATTACAATACCGGGAGCAGCGCGAACGCAGTCCCGACTACCAAAAATTACACGCCCCAACCAACCGCAATTTGCGGAAGTGGCAGTTGTCAGCCGACCTAAGTGCAATGGACGGCCTCCAACCGGGAGAGCTCCCTTCTTGATCAGAGCATCTCCGGCGCCAAGTAAGTATGAGCGAAAGGGCCCAAAATTAATATTAAGACTAGTTATACTTTAATAAATTGCTGGTAGATATTCTATGCAACCTTTGAATATGAATTGCATTGTATCTTCCCTTAAAAAAAGGAATTGACACTGCATTTCAAGTCAAAATGCGTATTTATTAAAAATCATAAAGCCGTATTAGGTTAAAATTTTGAGCCTCTCCAAAGTTACCAGTATTTTGATACTTGAATTTGTTATATAGAATTTCCAGATATCAACCAACTCATACTTACCTGGCACTGGGGAAATCCTTGATCAAGAAGGAGGATCCCCCGAACAGAGACCTTCCATTGCACAAACGGTCGGTTGACGTTCGCCACATCCGCAAATTGCGGTTGCTTGGGGTGCACAATTTTTGGTAGTGGGGACAGCGTTCGCGCAGTCCCTTTTCAATTGAAATAGTAGAACACACAAATTGAAAAAAGCCTCACCCAAATCCGCCTCTTACAAATTATACTGAGACTCTCCGAGAGGTGGCGTTGTATATTATTTTGTTATAAATGTTCTGATTTTCATTACAATACCGGGAGCAGCGCGAACGCAGTCCCGACTACCAAAAATTACACGCCCCAACCAACCGCAATTTGCGGAAGTGGCAGTTGTCAGCCGACCTAAGTGCAATGGACGGCCTCCAACCGGGAGAGCTCCCTTCTTGATCAGAGCATCTCCGGCGCCAAGTAAGTATGAGCGAAAGGGCCCAAAATTAATATTAAGACTAGTTATACTTTAATAAATTGCTGGTAGATATTCTATGCAACCTTTGAATATGAATTGCATTGTATCTTCCCTTAAAAAAAGGAATTGACACTGCATTTCAAGTCAAAATGCGTATTTATTAAAAATCATAAAGCCGTATTAGGTTAAAATTTTGAGCCTCTCCAAAGTTACCAGTATTTTGATACTTGAATTTGTTATATAGAATTTCCAGATATCAACCAACTCATACTTACCTGGCACTGGGGAAATCCTTGATCAAGAAGGAGGATCCCCCGAACAGAGACCTTCCATTGCACAAACGGTCGGTTGACGTTCGCCACATCCGCAAATTGCGGTTGCTTGGGGTGCACAATTTTTGGTAGTGGGGACAGCGTTCGCGCAGTCCCTTTTCAATTGAAATAGTAGAACACACAAATTGAAAAAAGCCTCACCCAAATCCGCCTCTTACAAATTATACTGAGACTCTCCGAGAGGTGGCGTTGTATATTATTTTGTTATAAATGTTCTGATTTTCATTACAATACCGGGAGCAGCGCGAACGCAGTCCCGACTACCAAAAATTACACGCCCCAACCAACCGCAATTTGCGGAAGTGGCAGTTGTCAGCCGACCTAAGTGCAATGGACGGCCTCCAACCGGGAGAGCTCCCTTCTTGATCAGAGCATCTCCGGCGCCAAGTAAGTATGAGCGAAAGGGCCCAAAATTAATATTAAGACTAGTTATACTTTAATAAATTGCTGGTAGATATTCTATGCAACCTTTGAATATGAATTGCATTGTATCTTCCCTTAAAAAAAGGAATTGACACTGCATTTCAAGTCAAAATGCGTATTTATTAAAAATCATAAAGCCGTATTAGGTTAAAATTTTGAGCCTCTCCAAAGTTACCAGTATTTTGATACTTGAATTTGTTATATAGAATTTCCAGATATCAACCAACTCATACTTACCTGGCACTGGGGAAATCCTTGATCAAGAAGGAGGATCCCCCGAACAGAGACCTTCCATTGCACAAACGGTCGGTTGACGTTCGCCACATCCGCAAATTGCGGTTGCTTGGGGTGCACAATTTTTGGTAGTGGGGACAGCGTTCGCGCAGTCCCTTTTCAATTGAAATAGTAGAACACACAAATTGAAAAAAGCCTCACCCAAATCCGCCTCTTACAAATTATACTGAGACTCTCCGAGAGGTGGCGTTGTATATTATTTTGTTATAAATGTTCTGATTTTCATTACAATACCGGGAGCAGCGCGAACGCAGTCCCGACTACCAAAAATTACACGCCCCAACCAACCGCAATTTGCGGAAGTGGCAGTTGTCAGCCGACCTAAGTGCAATGGACGGCCTCCAACCGGGAGAGCTCCCTTCTTGATCAGAGCATCTCCGGCGCCAAGTAAGTATGAGCGAAAGGGCCCAAAATTAATATTAAGACTAGTTATACTTTAATAAATTGCTGGTAGATATTCTATGCAACCTTTGAATATGAATTGCATTGTATCTTCCCTTAAAAAAAGGAATTGACACTGCATTTCAAGTCAAAATGCGTATTTATTAAAAATCATAAAGCCGTATTAGGTTAAAATTTTGAGCCTCTCCAAAGTTACCAGTATTTTGATACTTGAATTTGTTATATAGAATTTCCAGATATCAACCAACTCATACTTACCTGGCACTGGGGAAATCCTTGATCAAGAAGGAGGATCCCCCGAACAGAGACCTTCCATTGCACAAACGGTCGGTTGACGTTCGCCACATCCGCAAATTGCGGTTGCTTGGGGTGCACAATTTTTGGTAGTGGGGACAGCGTTCGCGCAGTCCCTTTTCAATTGAAATAGTAGAACACACAAATTGAAAAAAGCCTCACCCAAATCCGCCTCTTACAAATTATACTGAGACTCTCCGAGAGGTGGCGTTGTATATTATTTTGTTATAAATGTTCTGATTTTCATTACAATACCGGGAGCAGCGCGAACGCAGTCCCGACTACCAAAAATTACACGCCCCAACCAACCGCAATTTGCGGAAGTGGCAGTTGTCAGCCGACCTAAGTGCAATGGACGGCCTCCAACCGGGAGAGCTCCCTTCTTGATCAGAGCATCTCCGGCGCCAAGTAAGTATGAGCGAAAGGGCCCAAAATTAATATTAAGACTAGTTATACTTTAATAAATTGCTGGTAGATATTCTATGCAACCTTTGAATATGAATTGCATTGTATCTTCCCTTAAAAAAAGGAATTGACACTGCATTTCAAGTCAAAATGCGTATTTATTAAAAATCATAAAGCCGTATTAGGTTAAAATTTTGAGCCTCTCCAAAGTTACCAGTATTTTGATACTTGAATTTGTTATATAGAATTTCCAGATATCAACCAACTCATACTTACCTGGCACTGGGGAAATCCTTGATCAAGAAGGAGGATCCCCCGAACAGAGACCTTCCATTGCACAAACGGTCGGTTGACGTTCGCCACATCCGCAAATTGCGGTTGCTTGGGGTGCACAATTTTTGGTAGTGGGGACAGCGTTCGCGCAGTCCCTTTTCAATTGAAATAGTAGAACACACAAATTGAAAAAAGCCTCACCCAAATCCGCCTCTTACAAATTATACTGAGACTCTCCGAGAGGTGGCGTTGTATATTATTTTGTTATAAATGTTCTGATTTTCATTACAATACCGGGAGCAGCGCGAACGCAGTCCCGACTACCAAAAATTACACGCCCCAACCAACCGCAATTTGCGGAAGTGGCAGTTGTCAGCCGACCTAAGTGCAATGGACGGCCTCCAACCGGGAGAGCTCCCTTCTTGATCAGAGCATCTCCGGCGCCAAGTAAGTATGAGCGAAAGGGCCCAAAATTAATATTAAGACTAGTTATACTTTAATAAATTGCTGGTAGATATTCTATGCAACCTTTGAATATGAATTGCATTGTATCTTCCCTTAAAAAAAGGAATTGACACTGCATTTCAAGTCAAAATGCGTATTTATTAAAAATCATAAAGCCGTATTAGGTTAAAATTTTGAGCCTCTCCAAAGTTACCAGTATTTTGATACTTGAATTTGTTATATAGAATTTCCAGATATCAACCAACTCATACTTACCTGGCACTGGGGAAATCCTTGATCAAGAAGGAGGATCCCCCGAACAGAGACCTTCCATTGCACAAACGGTCGGTTGACGTTCGCCACATCCGCAAATTGCGGTTGCTTGGGGTGCACAATTTTTGGTAGTGGGGACAGCGTTCGCGCAGTCCCTTTTCAATTGAAATAGTAGAACACACAAATTGAAAAAAGCCTCACCCAAATCCGCCTCTTACAAATTATACTGAGACTCTCCGAGAGGTGGCGTTGTATATTATTTTGTTATAAATGTTCTGATTTTCATTACAATACCGGGAGCAGCGCGAACGCAGTCCCGACTACCAAAAATTACACGCCCCAACCAACCGCAATTTGCGGAAGTGGCAGTTGTCAGCCGACCTAAGTGCAATGGACGGCCTCCAACCGGGAGAGCTCCCTTCTTGATCAGAGCATCTCCGGCGCCAAGTAAGTATGAGCGAAAGGGCCCAAAATTAATATTAAGACTAGTTATACTTTAATAAATTGCTGGTAGATATTCTATGCAACCTTTGAATATGAATTGCATTGTATCTTCCCTTAAAAAAAGGAATTGACACTGCATTTCAAGTCAAAATGCGTATTTATTAAAAATCATAAAGCCGTATTAGGTTAAAATTTTGAGCCTCTCCAAAGTTACCAGTATTTTGATACTTGAATTTGTTATATAGAATTTCCAGATATCAACCAACTCATACTTACCTGGCACTGGGGAAATCCTTGATCAAGAAGGAGGATCCCCCGAACAGAGACCTTCCATTGCACAAACGGTCGGTTGACGTTCGCCACATCCGCAAATTGCGGTTGCTTGGGGTGCACAATTTTTGGTAGTGGGGACAGCGTTCGCGCAGTCCCTTTTCAATTGAAATAGTAGAACACACAAATTGAAAAAAGCCTCACCCAAATCCGCCTCTTACAAATTATACTGAGACTCTCCGAGAGGTGGCGTTGTATATTATTTTGTTATAAATGTTCTGATTTTCATTACAATACCGGGAGCAGCGCGAACGCAGTCCCGACTACCAAAAATTACACGCCCCAACCAACCGCAATTTGCGGAAGTGGCAGTTGTCAGCCGACCTAAGTGCAATGGACGGCCTCCAACCGGGAGAGCTCCCTTCTTGATCAGAGCATCTCCGGCGCCAAGTAAGTATGAGCGAAAGGGCCCAAAATTAATATTAAGACTAGTTATACTTTAATAAATTGCTGGTAGATATTCTATGCAACCTTTGAATATGAATTGCATTGTATCTTCCCTTAAAAAAAGGAATTGACACTGCATTTCAAGTCAAAATGCGTATTTATTAAAAATCATAAAGCCGTATTAGGTTAAAATTTTGAGCCTCTCCAAAGTTACCAGTATTTTGATACTTGAATTTGTTATATAGAATTTCCAGATATCAACCAACTCATACTTACCTGGCACTGGGGAAATCCTTGATCAAGAAGGAGGATCCCCCGAACAGAGACCTTCCATTGCACAAACGGTCGGTTGACGTTCGCCACATCCGCAAATTGCGGTTGCTTGGGGTGCACAATTTTTGGTAGTGGGGACAGCGTTCGCGCAGTCCCTTTTCAATTGAAATAGTAGAACACACAAATTGAAAAAAGCCTCACCCAAATCCGCCTCTTACAAATTATACTGAGACTCTCCGAGAGGTGGCGTTGTATATTATTTTGTTATAAATGTTCTGATTTTCATTACAATACCGGGAGCAGCGCGAACGCAGTCCCGACTACCAAAAATTACACGCCCCAACCAACCGCAATTTGCGGAAGTGGCAGTTGTCAGCCGACCTAAGTGCAATGGACGGCCTCCAACCGGGAGAGCTCCCTTCTTGATCAGAGCATCTCCGGCGCCAAGTAAGTATGAGCGAAAGGGCCCAAAATTAATATTAAGACTAGTTATACTTTAATAAATTGCTGGTAGATATTCTATGCAACCTTTGAATATGAATTGCATTGTATCTTCCCTTAAAAAAAGGAATTGACACTGCATTTCAAGTCAAAATGCGTATTTATTAAAAATCATAAAGCCGTATTAGGTTAAAATTTTGAGCCTCTCCAAAGTTACCAGTATTTTGATACTTGAATTTGTTATATAGAATTTCCAGATATCAACCAACTCATACTTACCTGGCACTGGGGAAATCCTTGATCAAGAAGGAGGATCCCCCGAACAGAGACCTTCCATTGCACAAACGGTCGGTTGACGTTCGCCACATCCGCAAATTGCGGTTGCTTGGGGTGCACAATTTTTGGTAGTGGGGACAGCGTTCGCGCAGTCCCTTTTCAATTGAAATAGTAGAACACACAAATTGAAAAAAGCCTCACCCAAATCCGCCTCTTACAAATTATACTGAGACTCTCCGAGAGGTGGCGTTGTATATTATTTTGTTATAAATGTTCTGATTTTCATTACAATACCGGGAGCAGCGCGAACGCAGTCCCGACTACCAAAAATTACACGCCCCAACCAACCGCAATTTGCGGAAGTGGCAGTTGTCAGCCGACCTAAGTGCAATGGACGGCCTCCAACCGGGAGAGCTCCCTTCTTGATCAGAGCATCTCCGGCGCCAAGTAAGTATGAGCGAAAGGGCCCAAAATTAATATTAAGACTAGTTATACTTTAATAAATTGCTGGTAGATATTCTATGCAACCTTTGAATATGAATTGCATTGTATCTTCCCTTAAAAAAAGGAATTGACACTGCATTTCAAGTCAAAATGCGTATTTATTAAAAATCATAAAGCCGTATTAGGTTAAAATTTTGAGCCTCTCCAAAGTTACCAGTATTTTGATACTTGAATTTGTTATATAGAATTTCCAGATATCAACCAACTCATACTTACCTGGCACTGGGGAAATCCTTGATCAAGAAGGAGGATCCCCCGAACAGAGACCTTCCATTGCACAAACGGTCGGTTGACGTTCGCCACATCCGCAAATTGCGGTTGCTTGGGGTGCACAATTTTTGGTAGTGGGGACAGCGTTCGCGCAGTCCCTTTTCAATTGAAATAGTAGAACACACAAATTGAAAAAAGCCTCACCCAAATCCGCCTCTTACAAATTATACTGAGACTCTCCGAGAGGTGGCGTTGTATATTATTTTGTTATAAATGTTCTGATTTTCATTACAATACCGGGAGCAGCGCGAACGCAGTCCCGACTACCAAAAATTACACGCCCCAACCAACCGCAATTTGCGGAAGTGGCAGTTGTCAGCCGACCTAAGTGCAATGGACGGCCTCCAACCGGGAGAGCTCCCTTCTTGATCAGAGCATCTCCGGCGCCAAGTAAGTATGAGCGAAAGGGCCCAAAATTAATATTAAGACTAGTTATACTTTAATAAATTGCTGGTAGATATTCTATGCAACCTTTGAATATGAATTGCATTGTATCTTCCCTTAAAAAAAGGAATTGACACTGCATTTCAAGTCAAAATGCGTATTTATTAAAAATCATAAAGCCGTATTAGGTTAAAATTTTGAGCCTCTCCAAAGTTACCAGTATTTTGATACTTGAATTTGTTATATAGAATTTCCAGATATCAACCAACTCATACTTACCTGGCACTGGGGAAATCCTTGATCAAGAAGGAGGATCCCCCGAACAGAGACCTTCCATTGCACAAACGGTCGGTTGACGTTCGCCACATCCGCAAATTGCGGTTGCTTGGGGTGCACAATTTTTGGTAGTGGGGACAGCGTTCGCGCAGTCCCTTTTCAATTGAAATAGTAGAACACACAAATTGAAAAAAGCCTCACCCAAATCCGCCTCTTACAAATTATACTGAGACTCTCCGAGAGGTGGCGTTGTATATTATTTTGTTATAAATGTTCTGATTTTCATTACAATACCGGGAGCAGCGCGAACGCAGTCCCGACTACCAAAAATTACACGCCCCAACCAACCGCAATTTGCGGAAGTGGCAGTTGTCAGCCGACCTAAGTGCAATGGACGGCCTCCAACCGGGAGAGCTCCCTTCTTGATCAGAGCATCTCCGGCGCCAAGTAAGTATGAGCGAAAGGGCCCAAAATTAATATTAAGACTGGTTATACTTTAATAAATTGCTGGTAGATATTCTATGCAACCTTTGAATATGAATTGCATTGTATCTTCCCTTAAAAAAAGGAATTGACACTGCATTTCAAGTCAAAATGCGTATTTATTAAAAATCATAAAGCCGTATTAGGTTAAAATTTTGAGCCTCTCCAAAGTTACCAGTATTTTGATACTTGAATTTGTTATATAGAATTTCCAGATATCAACCAACTCATACTTACCTGGCACTGGGGAAATCCTTGATCAAGAAGGAGGATCCCCCGAACAGAGACCTTCCATTGCACAAACGGTCGGTTGACGTTCGCCACATCCGCAAATTGCGGTTGCTTGGGGTGCACAATTTTTGGTAGTGGGGACAGCGTTCGCGCAGTCCCTTTTCAATTGAAATAGTAGAACACACAAATTGAAAAAAGCCTCACCCAAATCCGCCTCTTACAAATTATACTGAGACTCTCCGAGAGGTGGCGTTGTATATTATTTTGTTATAAATGTTCTGATTTTCATTACAATACCGGGAGCAGCGCGAACGCAGTCCCGACTACCAAAAATTACACGCCCCAACCAACCGCAATTTGCGGAAGTGGCAGTTGTCAGCCGACCTAAGTGCAATGGACGGCCTCCAACCGGGAGAGCTCCCTTCTTGATCAGAGCATCTCCGGCGCCAAGTAAGTATGAGCGAAAGGGCCCAAAATTAATATTAAGACTAGTTATACTTTAATAAATTGCTGGTAGATATTCTATGCAACCTTTGAATATGAATTGCATTGTATCTTCCCTTAAAAAAAGGAATTGACACTGCATTTCAAGTCAAAATGCGTATTTATTAAAAATCATAAAGCCGTATTAGGTTAAAATTTTGAGCCTCTCCAAAGTTACCAGTATTTTGATACTTGAATTTGTTATATAGAATTTCCAGATATCAACCAACTCATACTTACCTGGCACTGGGGAAATCCTTGATCAAGAAGGAGGATCCCCCGAACAGAGACCTTCCATTGCACAAACGGTCGGTTGACGTTCGCCACATCCGCAAATTGCGGTTGCTTGGGGTGCACAATTTTTGGTAGTGGGGACAGCGTTCGCGCAGTCCCTTTTCAATTGAAATAGTAGAACACACAAATTGAAAAAAGCCTCACCCAAATCCGCCTCTTACAAATTATACTGAGACTCTCCGAGAGGTGGCGTTGTATATTATTTTGTTATAAATGTTCTGATTTTCATTACAATACCGGGAGCAGCGCGAACGCAGTCCCGACTACCAAAAAATTACACGCCCCAACCAACCGCAATTTGCGGAAGTGGCAGTTGTCAGCCGACCTAAGTGCAATGGACGGCCTCCAACCGGGAGAGCTCCCTTCTTGATCAGAGCATCTCCGGCGCCAAGTAAGTATGAGCGAAAGGGCCCAAAATTAATATTAAGACTAGTTATACTTTAATAAATTGCTGGTAGATATTCTATGCAACCTTTGAATATGAATTGCATTGTATCTTCCCTTAAAAAAAGGAATTGACACTGCATTTCAAGTCAAAATGCGTATTTATTAAAAATCATAAAGCCGTATTAGGTTAAAATTTTGAGCCTCTCCAAAGTTACCAGTATTTTGATACTTGAATTTGTTATATAGAATTTCCAGATATCAACCAACTCATACTTACCTGGCACTGGGGAAATCCTTGATCAAGAAGGAGGATCCCCCGAACAGAGACCTTCCATTGCACAAACGGTCGGTTGACGTTCGCCACATCCGCAAATTGCGGTTGCTTGGGGTGCACAATTTTTGGTAGTGGGGACAGCGTTCGCGCAGTCCCTTTTCAATTGAAATAGTAGAACACACAAATTGAAAAAAGCCTCACCCAAATCCGCCTCTTACAAATTATACTGAGACTCTCCGAGAGGTGGCGTTGTATATTATTTTGTTATAAATGTTCTGATTTTCATTACAATACCGGGAGCAGCGCGAACGCAGTCCCGACTACCAAAAATTACACGCCCCAACCAACCGCAATTTGCGGAAGTGGCAGTTGTCAGCCGACCTAAGTGCAATGGACGGCCTCCAACCGGGAGAGCTCCCTTCTTGATCAGAGCATCTCCGGCGCCAAGTAAGTATGAGCGAAAGGGCCCAAAATTAATATTAAGACTAGTTATACTTTAATAAATTGCTGGTAGATATTCTATGCAACCTTTGAATATGAATTGCATTGTATCTTCCCTTAAAAAAAGGAATTGACACTGCATTTCAAGTCAAAATGCGTATTTATTAAAAATCATAAAGCCGTATTAGGTTAAAATTTTGAGCCTCTCCAAAGTTACCAGTATTTTGATACTTGAATTTGTTATATAGAATTTCCAGATATCAACCAACTCATACTTACCTGGCACTGGGGAAATCCTTGATCAAGAAGGAGGATCCCCCGAACAGAGACCTTCCATTGCACAAACGGTCGGTTGACGTTCGCCACATCCGCAAATTGCGGTTGCTTGGGGTGCACAATTTTTGGTAGTGGGGACAGCGTTCGCGCAGTCCCTTTTCAATTGAAATAGTAGAACACACAAATTGAAAAAAGCCTCACCCAAATCCGCCTCTTACAAATTATACTGAGACTCTCCGAGAGGTGGCGTTGTATATTATTTTGTTATAAATGTTCTGATTTTCATTACAATACCGGGAGCAGCGCGAACGCAGTCCCGACTACCAAAAATTACACGCCCCAACCAACCGCAATTTGCGGAAGTGGCAGTTGTCAGCCGACCTAAGTGCAATGGACGGCCTCCAACCGGGAGAGCTCCCTTCTTGATCAGAGCATCTCCGGCGCCAAGTAAGTAAGTATGAGCGAAAGGGCCCAAAATTAATATTAAGACTAGTTATACTTTAATAAATTGCTGGTAGATATTCTATGCAACCTTTGAATATGAATTGCATTGTATCTTCCCTTAAAAAAGGAATTGACACTGCATTTCAAGTCAAAATGCGTATTTATTAAAAATCATAAAGCCGTATTAGGTTAAAATTTTGAGCCTCTCCAAAGTTACCAGTATTTTGATACTTGAATTTGTTATATAGAATTTCCAGATATCAACCAACTCATACTTACCTGGCACTGGGGAAATCCTTGATCAAGAAGGAGGATCCCCCGAACAGAGACCTTCCATTGCACAAACGGTCGGTTGACGTTCGCCACATCCGCAAATTGCGGTTGCTTGGGGTGCACAATTTTTGGTAGTGGGGACAGCGTTCGCGCAGTCCCTTTTCAATTGAAATAGTAGAACACACAAATTGAAAAAAGCCTCACCCAAATCCGCCTCTTACAAATTATACTGAGACTCTCCGAGAGGTGGCGTTGTATATTATTTTGTTATAAATGTTCTGATTTTCATTACAATACCGGGAGCAGCGCGAACGCAGTCCCGACTACCAAAAATTACACGCCCCAACCAACCGCAATTTGCGGAAGTGGCAGTTGTCAGCCGACCTAAGTGCAATGGACGGCCTCCAACCGGGAGAGCTCCCTTCTTGATCAGAGCATCTCCGGCGCCAAGTAAGTATGAGCGAAAGGGCCCAAAATTAATATTAAGACTAGTTATACTTTAATAAATTGCTGGTAGATATTCTATGCAACCTTTGAATATGAATTGCATTGTATCTTCCCTTAAAAAAAGGAATTGACACTGCATTTCAAGTCAAAATGCGTATTTATTAAAAATCATAAAGCCGTATTAGGTTAAAATTTTGAGCCTCTCCAAAGTTACCAGTATTTTGATACTTGAATTTGTTATATAGAATTTCCAGATATCAACCAACTCATACTTACCTGGCACTGGGGAAATCCTTGATCAAGAAGGAGGATCCCCCGAACAGAGACCTTCCATTGCACAAACGGTCGGTTGACGTTCGCCACATCCGCAAATTGCGGTTGCTTGGGGTGCACAATTTTTGGTAGTGGGGACAGCGTTCGCGCAGTCCCTTTTCAATTGAAATAGTAGAACACACAAATTGAAAAAAGCCTCACCCAAATCCGCCTCTTACAAATTATACTGAGACTCTCCGAGAGGTGGCGTTGTATATTATTTTGTTATAAATGTTCTGATTTTCATTACAATACCGGGAGCAGCGCGAACGCAGTCCCGACTACCAAAAATTACACGCCCCAACCAACCGCAATTTGCGGAAGTGGCAGTTGTCAGCCGACCTAAGTGCAATGGACGGCCTCCAACCGGGAGAGCTCCCTTCTTGATCAGAGCATCTCCGGCGCCAAGTAAGTATGAGCGAAAGGGCCCAAAATTAATATTAAGACTAGTTATACTTTAATAAATTGCTGGTAGATATTCTATGCAACCTTTGAATATGAATTGCATTGTATCTTCCCTTAAAAAAAGGAATTGACACTGCATTTCAAGTCAAAATGCGTATTTATTAAAAATCATAAAGCCGTATTAGGTTAAAATTTTGAGCCTCTCCAAAGTTACCAGTATTTTGATACTTGAATTTGTTATATAGAATTTCCAGATATCAACCAACTCATACTTACCTGGCACTGGGGAAATCCTTGATCAAGAAGGAGGATCCCCCGAACAGAGACCTTCCATTGCACAAACGGTCGGTTGACGTTCGCCACATCCGCAAATTGCGGTTGCTTGGGGTGCACAATTTTTGGTAGTGGGGACAGCGTTCGCGCAGTCCCTTTTCAATTGAAATAGTAGAACACACAAATTGAAAAAAGCCTCACCCAAATCCGCCTCTTACAAATTATACTGAGACTCTCCGAGAGGTGGCGTTGTATATTATTTTGTTATAAATGTTCTGATTTTCATTACAATACCGGGAGCAGCGCGAACGCAGTCCCGACTACCAAAAATTACACGCCCCAACCAACCGCAATTTGCGGAAGTGGCAGTTGTCAGCCGACCTAAGTGCAATGGACGGCCTCCAACCGGGAGAGCTCCCTTCTTGATCAGAGCATCTCCGGCGCCAAGTAAGTATGAGCGAAAGGGCCCAAAATTAATATTAAGACTAGTTATACTTTAATAAATTGCTGGTAGATATTCTATGCAACCTTTGAATATGAATTGCATTGTATCTTCCCTTAAAAAAAGGAATTGACACTGCATTTCAAGTCAAAATGCGTATTTATTAAAAATCATAAAGCCGTATTAGGTTAAAATTTTGAGCCTCTCCAAAGTTACCAGTATTTTGATACTTGAATTTGTTATATAGAATTTCCAGATATCAACCAACTCATACTTACCTGGCACTGGGGAAATCCTTGATCAAGAAGGAGGATCCCCCGAACAGAGACCTTCCATTGCACAAACGGTCGGTTGACGTTCGCCACATCCGCAAATTGCGGTTGCTTGGGGTGCACAATTTTTGGTAGTGGGGACAGCGTTCGCGCAGTCCCTTTTCAATTGAAATAGTAGAACACACAAATTGAAAAAAGCCTCACCCAAATCCGCCTCTTACAAATTATACTGAGACTCTCCGAGAGGTGGCGTTGTATATTATTTTGTTATAAATGTTCTGATTTTCATTACAATACCGGGAGCAGCGCGAACGCAGTCCCGACTACCAAAAATTACACGCCCCAACCAACCGCAATTTGCGGAAGTGGCAGTTGTCAGCCGACCTAAGTGCAATGGACGGCCTCCAACCGGGAGAGCTCCCTTCTTGATCAGAGCATCTCCGGCGCCAAGTAAGTATGAGCGAAAGGGCCCAAAATTAATATTAAGACTAGTTATACTTTAATAAATTGCTGGTAGATATTCTATGCAACCTTTGAATATGAATTGCATTGTATCTTCCCTTAAAAAAAGGAATTGACACTGCATTTCAAGTCAAAATGCGTATTTATTAAAAATCATAAAGCCGTATTAGGTTAAAATTTTGAGCCTCTCCAAAGTTACCAGTATTTTGATACTTGAATTTGTTATATAGAATTTCCAGATATCAACCAACTCATACTTACCTGGCACTGGGGAAATCCTTGATCAAGAAGGAGGATCCCCCGAACAGAGACCTTCCATTGCACAAACGGTCGGTTGACGTTCGCCACATCCGCAAATTGCGGTTGCTTGGGGTGCACAATTTTTGGTAGTGGGGACAGCGTTCGCGCAGTCCCTTTTCAATTGAAATAGTAGAACACACAAATTGAAAAAAGCCTCACCCAAATCCGCCTCTTACAAATTATACTGAGACTCTCCGAGAGGTGGCGTTGTATATTATTTTGTTATAAATGTTCTGATTTTCATTACAATACCGGGAGCAGCGCGAACGCAGTCCCGACTACCAAAAATTACACGCCCCAACCAACCGCAATTTGCGGAAGTGGCAGTTGTCAGCCGACCTAAGTGCAATGGACGGCCTCCAACCGGGAGAGCTCCCTTCTTGATCAGAGCATCTCCGGCGCCAAGTAAGTATGAGCGAAAGGGCCCAAAATTAATATTAAGACTAGTTATACTTTAATAAATTGCTGGTAGATATTCTATGCAACCTTTGAATATGAATTGCATTGTATCTTCCCTTAAAAAAAGGAATTGACACTGCATTTCAAGTCAAAATGCGTATTTATTAAAAATCATAAAGCCGTATTAGGTTAAAATTTTGAGCCTCTCCAAAGTTACCAGTATTTTGATACTTGAATTTGTTATATAGAATTTCCAGATATCAACCAACTCATACTTACCTGGCACTGGGGAAATCCTTGATCAAGAAGGAGGATCCCCCGAACAGAGACCTTCCATTGCACAAACGGTCGGTTGACGTTCGCCACATCCGCAAATTGCGGTTGCTTGGGGTGCACAATTTTTGGTAGTGGGGACAGCGTTCGCGCAGTCCCTTTTCAATTGAAATAGTAGAACACACAAATTGAAAAAAGCCTCACCCAAATCCGCCTCTTACAAATTATACTGAGACTCTCCGAGAGGTGGCGTTGTATATTATTTTGTTATAAATGTTCTGATTTTCATTACAATACCGGGAGCAGCGCGAACGCAGTCCCGACTACCAAAAATTACACGCCCCAACCAACCGCAATTTGCGGAAGTGGCAGTTGTCAGCCGACCTAAGTGCAATGGACGGCCTCCAACCGGGAGAGCTCCCTTCTTGATCAGAGCATCTCCGGCGCCAAGTAAGTATGAGCGAAAGGGCCCAAAATTAATATTAAGACTAGTTATACTTTAATAAATTGCTGGTAGATATTCTATGCAACCTTTGAATATGAATTGCATTGTATCTTCCCTTAAAAAAAGGAATTGACACTGCATTTCAAGTCAAAATGCGTATTTATTAAAAATCATAAAGCCGTATTAGGTTAAAATTTTGAGCCTCTCCAAAGTTACCAGTATTTTGATACTTGAATTTGTTATATAGAATTTCCAGATATCAACCAACTCATACTTACCTGGCACTGGGGAAATCCTTGATCAAGAAGGAGGATCCCCCGAACAGAGACCTTCCATTGCACAAACGGTCGGTTGACGTTCGCCACATCCGCAAATTGCGGTTGCTTGGGGTGCACAATTTTTGGTAGTGGGGACAGCGTTCGCGCAGTCCCTTTTCAATTGAAATAGTAGAACACACAAATTGAAAAAAGCCTCACCCAAATCCGCCTCTTACAAATTATACTGAGACTCTCCGAGAGGTGGCGTTGTATATTATTTTGTTATAAATGTTCTGATTTTCATTACAATACCGGGAGCAGCGCGAACGCAGTCCCGACTACCAAAAATTACACGCCCCAACCAACCGCAATTTGCGGAAGTGGCAGTTGTCAGCCGACCTAAGTGCAATGGACGGCCTCCAACCGGGAGAGCTCCCTTCTTGATCAGAGCATCTCCGGCGCCAAGTAAGTATGAGCGAAAGGGCCCAAAATTAATATTAAGACTAGTTATACTTTAATAAATTGCTGGTAGATATTCTATGCAACCTTTGAATATGAATTGCATTGTATCTTCCCTTAAAAAAAGGAATTGACACTGCATTTCAAGTCAAAATGCGTATTTATTAAAAATCATAAAGCCGTATTAGGTTAAAATTTTGAGCCTCTCCAAAGTTACCAGTATTTTGATACTTGAATTTGTTATATAGAATTTCCAGATATCAACCAACTCATACTTACCTGGCACTGGGGAAATCCTTGATCAAGAAGGAGGATCCCCCGAACAGAGACCTTCCATTGCACAAACGGTCGGTTGACGTTCGCCACATCCGCAAATTGCGGTTGCTTGGGGTGCACAATTTTTGGTAGTGGGGACAGCGTTCGCGCAGTCCCTTTTCAATTGAAATAGTAGAACACACAAATTGAAAAAAGCCTCACCCAAATCCGCCTCTTACAAATTATACTGAGACTCTCCGAGAGGTGGCGTTGTATATTATTTTGTTATAAATGTTCTGATTTTCATTACAATACCGGGAGCAGCGCGAACGCAGTCCCGACTACCAAAAATTACACGCCCCAACCAACCGCAATTTGCGGAAGTGGCAGTTGTCAGCCGACCTAAGTGCAATGGACGGCCTCCAACCGGGAGAGCTCCCTTCTTGATCAGAGCATCTCCGGCGCCAAGTAAGTATGAGCGAAAGGGCCCAAAATTAATATTAAGACTAGTTATACTTTAATAAATTGCTGGTAGATATTCTATGCAACCTTTGAATATGAATTGCATTGTATCTTCCCTTAAAAAAAGGAATTGACACTGCATTTCAAGTCAAAATGCGTATTTATTAAAAATCATAAAGCCGTATTAGGTTAAAATTTTGAGCCTCTCCAAAGTTACCAGTATTTTGATACTTGAATTTGTTATATAGAATTTCCAGATATCAACCAACTCATACTTACCTGGCACTGGGGAAATCCTTGATCAAGAAGGAGGATCCCCCGAACAGAGACCTTCCATTGCACTAACGGTCGGTTGACGTTCGCCACATCCGCAAATTGCGGTTGCTTGGGGTGCACAATTTTTGGTAGTGGGGACAGCGTTCGCGCAGTCCCTTTTCAATTGAAATAGTAGAACACACAAATTGAAAAAAGCCTCACCCAAATCCGCCTCTTACAAATTATACTGAGACTCTCCGAGAGGTGGCGTTGTATATTATTTTGTTATAAATGTTCTGATTTTCATTACAATACCGGGAGCAGCGCGAACGCAGTCCCGACTACCAAAAATTACACGCCCCAACCAACCGCAATTTGCGGAAGTGGCAGTTGTCAGCCGACCTAAGTGCAATGGACGGCCTCCAACCGGGAGAGCTCCCTTCTTGATCAGAGCATCTCCGGCGCCAAGTAAGTATGAGCGAAAGGGCCCAAAATTAATATTAAGACTAGTTATACTTTAATAAATTGCTGGTAGATATTCTATGCAACCTTTGAATATGAATTGCATTGTATCTTCCCTTAAAAAAAGGAATTGACACTGCATTTCAAGTCAAAATGCGTATTTATTAAAAATCATAAAGCCGTATTAGGTTAAAATTTTGAGCCTCTCCAAAGTTACCAGTATTTTGATACTTGAATTTGTTATATAGAATTTCCAGATATCAACCAACTCATACTTACCTGGCACTGGGGAAATCCTTGATCAAGAAGGAGGATCCCCCGAACAGAGACCTTCCATTGCACAAACGGTCGGTTGACGTTCGCCACATCCGCAAATTGCGGTTGCTTGGGGTGCACAATTTTTGGTAGTGGGGACAGCGTTCGCGCAGTCCCTTTTCAATTGAAATAGTAGAACACACAAATTGAAAAAAGCCTCACCCAAATCCGCCTCTTACAAATTATACTGAGACTCTCCGAGAGGTGGCGTTGTATATTATTTTGTTATAAATGTTCTGATTTTCATTACAATACCGGGAGCAGCGCGAACGCAGTCCCGACTACCAAAAATTACACGCCCCAACCAACCGCAATTTGCGGAAGTGGCAGTTGTCAGCCGACCTAAGTGCAATGGACGGCCTCCAACCGGGAGAGCTCCCTTCTTGATCAGAGCATCTCCGGCGCCAAGTAAGTATGAGCGAAAGGGCCCAAAATTAATATTAAGACTAGTTATACTTTAATAAATTGCTGGTAGATATTCTATGCAACCTTTGAATATGAATTGCATTGTATCTTCCCTTAAAAAAAGGAATTGACACTGCATTTCAAGTCAAAATGCGTATTTATTAAAAATCATAAAGCCGTATTAGGTTAAAATTTTGAGCCTCTCCAAAGTTACCAGTATTTTGATACTTGAATTTGTTATATAGAATTTCCAGATATCAACCAACTCATACTTACCTGGCACTGGGGAAATCCTTGATCAAGAAGGAGGATCCCCCGAACAGAGACCTTCCATTGCACAAACGGTCGGTTGACGTTCGCCACATCCGCAAATTGCGGTTGCTTGGGGTGCACAATTTTTGGTAGTGGGGACAGCGTTCGCGCAGTCCCTTTTCAATTGAAATAGTAGAACACACAAATTGAAAAAAGCCTCACCCAAATCCGCCTCTTACAAATTATACTGAGACTCTCCGAGAGGTGGCGTTGTATATTATTTTGTTATAAATGTTCTGATTTTCATTACAATACCGGGAGCAGCGCGAACGCAGTCCCGACTACCAAAAATTACACGCCCCAACCAACCGCAATTTGCGGAAGTGGCAGTTGTCAGCCGACCTAAGTGCAATGGACGGCCTCCAACCGGGAGAGCTCCCTTCTTGATCAGAGCATCTCCGGCGCCAAGTAAGTATGAGCGAAAGGGCCCAAAATTAATATTAAGACTAGTTATACTTTAATAAATTGCTGGTAGATATTCTATGCAACCTTTGAATATGAATTGCATTGTATCTTCCCTTAAAAAAAGGAATTGACACTGCATTTCAAGTCAAAATGCGTATTTATTAAAAATCATAAAGCCGTATTAGGTTAAAATTTTGAGCCTCTCCAAAGTTACCAGTATTTTGATACTTGAATTTGTTATATAGAATTTCCAGATATCAACCAACTCATACTTACCTGGCACTGGGGAAATCCTTGATCAAGAAGGAGGATCCCCCGAACAGAGACCTTCCATTGCACAAACGGTCGGTTGACGTTCGCCACATCCGCAAATTGCGGTTGCTTGGGGTGCACAATTTTTGGTAGTGGGGACAGCGTTCGCGCAGTCCCTTTTCAATTGAAATAGTAGAACACACAAATTGAAAAAAGCCTCACCCAAATCCGCCTCTTACAAATTATACTGAGACTCTCCGAGAGGTGGCGTTGTATATTATTTTGTTATAAATGTTCTGATTTTCATTACAATACCGGGAGCAGCGCGAACGCAGTCCCGACTACCAAAAATTACACGCCCCAACCAACCGCAATTTGCGGAAGTGGCAGTTGTCAGCCGACCTAAGTGCAATGGACGGCCTCCAACCGGGAGAGCTCCCTTCTTGATCAGAGCATCTCCGGCGCCAAGTAAGTATGAGCGAAAGGGCCCAAAATTAATATTAAGACTAGTTATACTTTAATAAATTGCTGGTAGATATTCTATGCAACCTTTGAATATGAATTGCATTGTATCTTCCCTTAAAAAAAGGAATTGACACTGCATTTCAAGTCAAAATGCGTATTTATTAAAAATCATAAAGCCGTATTAGGTTAAAATTTTGAGCCTCTCCAAAGTTACCAGTATTTTGATACTTGAATTTGTTATATAGAATTTCCAGATATCAACCAACTCATACTTACCTGGCACTGGGGAAATCCTTGATCAAGAAGGAGGATCCCCCGAACAGAGACCTTCCATTGCACAAACGGTCGGTTGACGTTCGCCACATCCGCAAATTGCGGTTGCTTGGGGTGCACAATTTTTGGTAGTGGGGACAGCGTTCGCGCAGTCCCTTTTCAATTGAAATAGTAGAACACACAAATTGAAAAAAGCCTCACCCAAATCCGCCTCTTACAAATTATACTGAGACTCTCCGAGAGGTGGCGTTGTATATTATTTTGTTATAAATGTTCTGATTTTCATTACAATACCGGGAGCAGCGCGAACGCAGTCCCGACTACCAAAAATTACACGCCCCAACCAACCGCAATTTGCGGAAGTGGCAGTTGTCAGCCGACCTAAGTGCAATGGACGGCCTCCAACCGGGAGAGCTCCCTTCTTGATCAGAGCATCTCCGGCGCCAAGTAAGTATGAGCGAAAGGGCCCAAAATTAATATTAAGACTAGTTATACTTTAATAAATTGCTGGTAGATATTCTATGCAACCTTTGAATATGAATTGCATTGTATCTTCCCTTAAAAAAAGGAATTGACACTGCATTTCAAGTCAAAATGCGTATTTATTAAAAATCATAAAGCCGTATTAGGTTAAAATTTTGAGCCTCTCCAAAGTTACCAGTATTTTGATACTTGAATTTGTTATATAGAATTTCCAGATATCAACCAACTCATACTTACCTGGCACTGGGGAAATCCTTGATCAAGAAGGAGGATCCCCCGAACAGAGACCTTCCATTGCACAAACGGTCGGTTGACGTTCGCCACATCCGCAAATTGCGGTTGCTTGGGGTGCACAATTTTTGGTAGTGGGGACAGCGTTCGCGCAGTCCCTTTTCAATTGAAATAGTAGAACACACAAATTGAAAAAAGCCTCACCCAAATCCGCCTCTTACAAATTATACTGAGACTCTCCGAGAGGTGGCGTTGTATATTATTTTGTTATAAATGTTCTGATTTTCATTACAATACCGGGAGCAGCGCGAACGCAGTCCCGACTACCAAAAATTACACGCCCCAACCAACCGCAATTTGCGGAAGTGGCAGTTGTCAGCCGACCTAAGTGCAATGGACGGCCTCCAACCGGGAGAGCTCCCTTCTTGATCAGAGCATCTCCGGCGCCAAGTAAGTATGAGCGAAAGGGCCCAAAATTAATATTAAGACTAGTTATACTTTAATAAATTGCTGGTAGATATTCTATGCAACCTTTGAATATGAATTGCATTGTATCTTCCCTTAAAAAAAGGAATTGACACTGCATTTCAAGTCAAAATGCGTATTTATTAAAAATCATAAAGCCGTATTAGGTTAAAATTTTGAGCCTCTCCAAAGTTACCAGTATTTTGATACTTGAATTTGTTATATAGAATTTCCAGATATCAACCAACTCATACTTACCTGGCACTGGGGAAATCCTTGATCAAGAAGGAGGATCCCCCGAACAGAGACTAGTGATGGGCGGTCCAGTTCCTTTTGAGGACCCGTTCCAGTCGTTCCGGTCCTTCTGTGGACCCGTTCCTCCGGACCCGTTCATTCCGGACCGACACCCTCCCCCCCCCCCCAAGTTCCTCCCCCCTTTTTTCGAAGGTGGCTTTGACGACACGCGAACGAAATCCTGACCGTTTCGTAATTTGATATGGGAGAGGGGGGGGGGAGAATGGGGGTGTCGAGAATACCCCTTGAGAGAGTGGAATGTGACTATGTGAGTGTTCTTTTTGCTGATGTTGTTATTGTGTGGGTTGGGGGAGAATTTCATGGAAATCCTTGTCTTTTTAGGGGAATTGTACATGTACTCGCATCCGCTGTCTCTAGCCGACCGAAGGAAAAAGTATTTGGATTGTAGCTTGTAGTAACTCTTCTCGTATGCTTCCCAGGTTCAATGTTATGCGTATAGTAGAAGTCTTTTAAATGTTGAAACTGTAATTCTCTGCTTGCGTAATAGTTATTTAGAATTATGTTTTGAAGCTTCTTAATTTTTGTTGTGAAGAAATTCACAAACACTGTAAGTAAAAGACATTGCTTTCGTGTGAATTAAGAACAATTAGGTATAGGGAAAAAGTTAAAATTTAAAATGGAATGTTAATTGATCGGAAAGAACAGGCGGTATGCTCGAGACTATTATATTATTATTTGCTGAAAAGATTTTAAAAACGACAAAGAGATTATTTGAAATAGGGGTGTAAAAAAACACTAAAGAATTGCAGTCGGACAGGACCGGACCGACATTCCTGGATTTTAGAATGAACCGTTCCGGGCCGAAAGGGTACTACTATTTAAAAACCATATTTAAAATACTATAAGGTTGATTTAATCATCATCGCTTTAGAGCTTTACGAGGGAGTAATAATTTAGACTCATAGTCAAGTGACGAGATGGTGCTTGAGTAGGCACATAATGCAACTTTTACGAGCGACATCGTATTTTGGGATTCACCGGGGGACTTTGGAGCAATTATTGGGTGTTATTCGTCAAACTGATAGGCTTTACAGTAAAACTATTATTATGTCTATTAAAATACAGTAAAACTGCACCGAAAATATAAATTGATTCAGAAGTCGGATAGTTTCGGATTTTGGAACGAACCGGTCCGGTCATCCGTTCCGGACCGAAATGTACTATTTATTTTAAATACAGTAAAACTGCACCGAAAATATAAAATAATTTAGCAGTCGGACCGAGTTTCGAATTTTAGAACGAACCGGTCCGGGTCCGGTCATGCTTTCCGGACCGAATGGTTATGGACTGGTAATGATTTTACTTATTTAAAATACAGTAAAACTGCACCGAAAATATAAAATAATTTAGCAGTCGGATCGATAATTTTGGATTTTGGAACGATCCGGTCCGGTCATCCGTTCCGGAACGAATGTTACAACTTATTTAATATACAGTAAAACCTGCACCGAAAATATAAAATAATTTAGCAGTCGGACCGAAAGTTTCAGATTTTGGAACGAACCGGTCCGGTCATTCGTTCCGGACCGATTGGTACTACTATTTAAAACACCAGTAAAAGTGCACCGAAAATATGAAATAATATGCTGGAGCGAGAAAATCGGAAACAATGTCCAAGCAAGTCAAATGTAAAACATTAGACGTATATTTAGTAGTCGGACAGACATTTCATGATTTTTGAACGATTTCGTCCGGCCTCAGAACCGAAAAGATATCCCATTATTGTAACAGTCTAACCGACATGTTCGGATATTGGAACGAACCGGTCCGGTCATCCGTTCCGGACCGAATGGTACTACTTATTTTAAATACAGTAAAACTGCACCGAAAATATGAAATAATTTAGCAGTCGGACCTAGTTTCGAATTTTGGAACGAACCGGTCCGGGTCCGGTCATGCTTTCCGGTCCGAATGGTACTACTTATTAAAAATACAGTAAAACTGCACTGAAAATATAAAATAATTTAGCAGTCGGACCGAAAGTTTCAGATTTTGGAACGAACCGGTCCGGTCATTCGTTCCGGACCGATTGGTACTACTATTTAAAACACAGTAAAAGTGCACCGAAAATATAAAATAATGTGCTGTTACGTGAAGAGATCGGAAACAATGTTCATGTTCAAGCAAGTCAAAAGTAAAACATAAATTTAGCAGTCGGACCGACACGACATTCACGGATTTTTGAACGAATCGGTCCGGTTCTCGCCCTTTCGGACCGAAAGAGTGTTCGAAAAATACATATTACGTACTGAAGCGAGATTATCATGATCCAATGAACAGGGCAGTCTTAAGTAATATACATATAATAGCCGGACCGAATTCCCCAATACTTTAACGATTTGGTCCGGATTTCAGACCGAAAAGATAGATATTAATATAATATATGACAGTTAGACCGACATTTACGGATTTTGGAACGAACCGGTCCGGTTATCCGTTCCGGACCGAAAGGGTATTGCTATTTATACTGGAACAAGACTGGAATAAGAAGAAGATCTCTCTCAATGTTCTGTTCAGTCAAATATTATTATTTAACAATCGGGCAGTCTCTCAAATCCTAGGGTTTATTTATATTTGAAGCGGCAAGATAGAGTTTTTCAATCCAATTTCAGTTCCAAGTTTTATATTGTTTGTAAATTCTACATTTTTTGAAATTTAAAGAAAAAAAGTTCGCAAAAATTTCTAAATTATGCAGTTGGAACGATGGACCCGTTCCTTTTGAAACAGTGGACCGGACCGAGTCGTTCCATTTGAGGACCCGTTCCTTTGGACCCGTTCATTCCGGACCGACCCATCACTAACAGAGACCTTCCATTGCACAAACGGTCGGTTGACGTTCGCCACATCCGCAAATTGCGGTTGCTTGGGGTGCACAATTTTTGGTAGTGGGGACAGCGTTCGCGCAGTCCCTTTTCAATTGAAATAGTAGAACACACAAATTGAAAAAAGCCTCACCCAAATCCGCCTCTTACAAATTATACTGAGACTCTCCGAGAGGTGGCGTTGTATATTATTTTGTTATAAATGTTCTGATTTTCATTACAATACCGGGAGCAGCGCGAACGCAGTCCCGACTACCAAAAATTACACGCCCCAACCAACCGCAATTTGCGGAAGTGGCAGTTGTCAGCCGACCTAAGTGCAATGGACGGCCTCCAACCGGGAGAGCTCCCTTCTTGATCAGAGCATCTCCGGCGCCAAGTAAGTATGAGCGAAAGGGCCCAAAATTAATATTAAGACTAGTTATACTTTAATAAATTGCTGGTAGATATTCTATGCAACCTTTGAATATGAATTGCATTGTATCTTCCCTTAAAAAAAGGAATTGACACTGCATTTCAAGTCAAAATGCGTATTTATTAAAAATCATAAAGCCGTATTAGGTTAAAATTTTGAGCCTCTCCAAAGTTACCAGTATTTTGATACTTGAATTTGTTATATAGAATTTCCAGATATCAACCAACTCATACTTACCTGGCACTGGGGAAATCCTTGATCAAGAAGGAGGATCCCCCGAACAGAGACCTTCCATTGCACAAACGGTCGGTTGACGTTCGCCACATCCGCAAATTGCGGTTGCTTGGGGTGCACAATTTTTGGTAGTGGGGACAGCGTTCGCGCAGTCCCTTTTCAATTGAAATAGTAGAACACACAAATTGAAAAAAGCTTGCCTCTTACAAATTATACTGAGACTCTCCGAGAGGTGGCGTTGTATATTATTTTGTTATAAATGTTCTGATTTTCATTACAATACCGGGAGCAGCGCGAACGCAGTCCCGACTACCAAAAATTACACGCCCCAACCAACCGCAATTTGCGGAAGTGGCAGTTGTCAGCCGACCTAAGTGCAATGGACGGCCTCCAACCGGGAGAGCTCCCTTCTTGATCAGAGCATCTCCGGCGCCAAGTAAGTATGAGCGAAAGGGCCCAAAATTAATATTAAGACTAGTTATACTTTAATAAATTGCTGGTAGATATTCTATGCAACCTTTGAATATGAATTGCATTGTATCTTCCCTTAAAAAAAGGAATTGACACTGCATTTCAAGTCAAAATGCGTATTTATTAAAAATCATAAAGCCGTATTAGGTTAAAATTTTGAGCCTCTCCAAAGTTACCAGTATTTTGATACTTGAATTTGTTATATAGAATTTCCAGATATCAACCAACTCATACTTACCTGGCACTGGGGAAATCCTTGATCAAGAAGGAGGATCCCCCGAACAGAGACCTTCCATTGCACAAACGGTCGGTTGACGTTCGCCACATCCGCAAATTGCGGTTGCTTGGGGTGCACAATTTTTGGTAGTGGGGACAGCGTTCGCGCAGTCCCTTTTCAATTGAAATAGTAGAACACACAAATTGAAAAAAGCCTCACCCAAATCCGCCTCTTACAAATTATACTGAGACTCTCCGAGAGGTGGCGTTGTATATTATTTTGTTATAAATGTTCTGATTTTCATTACAATACCGGGAGCAGCGCGAACGCAGTCCCGACTACCAAAAATTACACGCCCCAACCAACCGCAATTTGCGGAAGTGGCAGTTGTCAGCCGACCTAAGTGCAATGGACGGCCTCCAACCGGGAGAGCTCCCTTCTTGATCAGAGCATCTCCGGCGCCAAGTAAGTATGAGCGAAAGGGCCCAAAATTAATATTAAGACTAGTTATACTTTAATAAATTGCTGGTAGATATTCTATGCAACCTTTGAATATGAATTGCATTGTATCTTCCCTTAAAAAAGGTATTGACACTGCATTTCAAGTCAAAATGCGTATTTATCAACCCTTTCAGTCCCAAAAAAATACTACACTACAGAAACATCTGATATTCACAAAATAAGCTTATTTTAGGTCAAATATACGAATTCCGCAAGAAAAAAAAAATTCATTTAAATTTTTTATATGGTTTTTGAATCAATGCCAAAATTTTTTAATTGTGGAAAACAACAAAATAAAAATATATATGTTACCTAAAAGCACTTCGAGTTATATATTTTAAGGTATCTGACCATATTATTAAAAAAAATTTAGTAATTATTTTAACCGAAATGGTTTAAATTGTGTTTTAAATATGTGGAACTGAAGTGAACTGATCAAAATTCAAGAGAAACGCTTGTTGACTATTTTCAAAATAAAAAAAATAGTAGTTCTGACTTATATTGAGATTAAAGTAAAATATTGTCTGATAGAGCAAAGTGTGAAGAATCGAATGATGTGTGTTTGGATGTCGTAACGGGAAATAAAAAATTTGAAAAAAATATTGAAAGTGATGATGCCAAATGGCATCACTGGGACTGAAAGGGTTAAAAATCATAAAGCCGTATTAGGATAAAATTTTGAGCCTCTCCAAAGTTACCAGTATTTTGATACTTGAATTTGTTACATAGAATTTCCAGATATCAACCAACTCATACTTACCTGGCACTGGGGAAATCCTTGATCAAGAAGGAGGATCCCCCGAACACTGATTAGTTCCTGTTAATACTTACCGTCGCGACCTGGAATCAATCCAATAATTTTACCTAAGGGCCAAAACAACCGTTTTTTAGTATCATCTCCTATCAAAACTATTTCACCGACCTTTGGCTCTCGAGATGGCCTTTCATTACGTTTCTGAACCAACTGGCTCAGATACTCCTTTCTAAATCGTTGACGGATATCACTCAACAGTTTGCTTCGATATTTTATTCTCTTGTTACAAGTTTGTGCATTCAACTCATCTATGTCTTCAACATTTGACCTACGATTCTCGATAAGAAACATAGACGGTGTTAGAGGAATCAATTCCTGAGGATTTTCTGAAACATAAGTTAAAGGTCTACAATTAATTATAGATTCACAATCACACAATACAGTATACAATTCTTCATGACTTAACACTGATTTACCTAAAGTACGTTTCAACAAATCTTTTACCGTGCGAACCAACCTTTCCCACCAGCCACCCCACCAACTAGCTGTAGGGGGATTAAACTTCCAGATTATTTGAGGGGTTGCAGTTTCTTTTAATATCTTATCCCAATTCAATTTTGCTAGATCATTGGCTGCGCCTCGAAAATTGGTTCCGTTATCGCTATAAATTGTCTTTGGGCGCCCCCGTCTAGCAATGAAGCTGGTCTGTTTTTGTAGACAACAGAGTTAAAGAAATTCGGGGCTTGACGCGTGGCCAAACATGGCGGCATGTACCCGGTGCCTCGAACATTGCTGATTTGTTGTCTCGTGGTTGTTGTGGTCAAAAGATGCTTTTGTCCAGGTGGTGGGAAGGGCCTTTGTGGTTACGAGAGGACCTGGAAAACTGGCCAATTGGTGAAACTCCCCACCAATCTGGAGAAGTTGAAAAAGAAATGAAAAAGACTAAATTAGTAAATATTGATCTATCAAACGACGCACCCCCCTGGCATCTCAATTCTGTGTCTAATTATGATAAAATGTTAAGAGTATTTGCATGGGTATTGAGATTCGTGAATAATTGTAAAAGGGTATCAGAAAGGTGTACAAATATAGAACTTTCACAAGCTGAAATAGGAAATTCTGAAAATAAATTGATTTGTTTGGTGCAAAGTTATTATTTGTCTAATGCGAAATCCTCTAATAACATTGAAACTATTATTGATACTGAAGGTATTTTATGAGTAAAAACGAGAATACTGTATCGTGAGGATGAAGAATCTTTTTTGTACCCCATTTTGTTACCTGAAAAGAGTAATTTTACTAAATTGTTAATAAAACATGTACATAGGAAAAACTGCCATGCAGGCATTCATATGATGCAATGTCTATTGCGAGAAAGATTTTGGGTTTTAAAAGCCCGTAAAGCAATCAAGAATGTTATATATAATTGTGGTGTCTGTAAACGATTTAAAACTAAAGCTATGTCAAGCGAACCGTCGCCTTTGCCACCAGACAGAGTAACTGATAGTGCAGTTTTTGAAACCGTAGGTATTGATTTATTAGGACCCTTGTATTTGAAGGGGGAAGGAAAGGTGTGGGTGGCACTGTTCACGTGTGCGGTGTACCGTGCCCTACACCTCGAAATTGTTAATTCCTTGTCTTCCGACGCCTTTTTGATGGCTTTAAGACGCTTCATTGCTATTTGTGAGAGAGAAATTATTATTCAGGGAACTTTGATCATTATTTTTGCTATGAACTTGAGACTCCTCCTGAGTCTCAAGGGGGGCGGATGTTGCGAAACGATTGAGTGTTTATAGCCGCTAGGCGGCGCGGCTTTTAGTGCAGCTTAAAAGCTGCTGTTGTAATCCTTTTCCTTCACTTGCTTTTTAGACGTAGTGTAATAAATAGTGTTTTTAGCTACGTGGCTCGTCCTTATTCAATCTACCCCCAGCATCGGATAGATGCAGCCCACTTGAATAGAAGTTTCTCCCAACATTTACTGGTACCCTCGGCGGGAACAGGAAAACAGGGAACCAGGAGAGGAAAACAGGAGAGGAATCGAATTCTGTTGATGTAACTGAAAAGAAGGTTACGCCTGATGATGTTGTAATTAACAGGTACACCTCCTCTGGAAGAAGAGTTCGACCCCCCGATAGACTAAGACTGGATCTTTTGAACAATATTTGCTATGAACTTGAGACTCCTCCTGAGTCTCAAGGGGGGCGGATGTTGCGAAACGATTGAGTGTTTATAGCCGCTAGGCGGCGCAGCTTTTAAGCTGCACTAAAAGCCGCGCCGCCTAGCGGCTATAAACACTCAATCGTTTCGCAACATCCGCCCCCCTTGAGACTCAGGAGGAGTCTCAAGTTCATAGCAAATATTGTTCAAAAGATCCAGTCTTAGTCTATCGGGGGGTCGAACTCTTCTTCCAGAGGAGGTGTACCTGTTAATTACAACATCATCAGGCGTAACCTTCTTTTCAGTTACATCAACAGAATTCGATTCCTCTCCTGTTTTCTTATCAAGGATTCATTTAAAGAAAGCTTTCCTCTCTCACAAGCAGAAGCATCGAAAACGGGTCGTATCTTTGTGGTGGAGTTTAATTTTATCACCGGCCTGTGAGAAATATAATGACATTCTTTATTTATTTCGATGTCAGGTACTCGCTCAATAATATTTAATTTTTCCCATTCTTCAAAAATCCTTTGATAATCCTCCAACATTTCCCCTTGTCTGCATTTATTTATCAGGTAAAACAGGAACCTTTTGGTCCGATTCCACTACTGCGTTATGGTGGATAATGGAGCAAGGGAGCTGGTCTGTTTTTGTAGACAACAGAGTTAAAGAAATTCGGGGCTTGACGCGTGGCCAAACAAATCAGCAATGTTCGAGGCACCGGGTACATGCCGCCATGTTTGGCCACGCGTCAAGCCCCGAATTTCTTTAACTCTGTTGTCTACAAAAACAGACCAGCTCCCTTGCTCCATTATCCACCATAACGCAGTAGTGGAATCGGACCAAAAGGTTATTTTTAAGTCAGGCAAATTTAGAGCCTTTAAAATAGAAACCGCTAATCTAGAACCTATGCAACAAGCCATTAATTCTAATCGATTCATGCTTAATTGCTTCAGCGGTGCTAATCTAGACTTTGCCCGAATAAGAAATATTTTAACTTCAGAATCTACTACTGATCTAACAAAGACGCACGCAGAGTACGCCCCCTTGCTAGCGTCGACAAAAACATGCAATTCAGATGAAGAATTAATTACCATAAATCGAGGAATGATAACATCATTTAAATGAGAAACCTCCTGCAACCATTTAAAAAATCTATTTACATCATATGGAGACAGTTCCTCATCCCAGCCAATTTTCAATTTCCACAAATCTTGCAATAATAGCTTCGGAAGCAATGTAGCAGGTGTTAACAACCCAATGGGATCAAAAACTTTTTGCACGATTCCCAAAATGTGTCGTTTTGTGATTTTCTTATCACACGTCAAAGCGTCTATATCAATACAACATCTCAATGTATCATTATCTAAATTCCATTTGATCCCCAAAACGGTTGTATCCCCAGTGTGTTTGTCAACATGTTTACCTGCCACATTACTCTCAAAACCCCGCAAGTTGAAACATCCCCGCGACATTATTAACTTAGATTGATCAATAAAGCGTTCTTGCTCAATAACATTCTCCACTCCGACAACACAGTTATCTACATAAAAAGAACATTTTAATTTCTGCGCTACTCCCTCATATTCAGGGGGACAGTTATCTAATAAATACATTATAGAGGCATTCAACAAAAAAGGGCTTGTTGAAACCCCAAATACAACTCTACAATGTCTATAAATAAGCTGCCCTTCATTACAAGGAAAGAAAAATCTAAGAAAATTTCTATCCTTCGGAGCTACAGATAAATTCAGAAATGCCTTTTCCACATCAGAACTAATACCAATCGGATACATTCTGAATCTATCAATACCCCTGAACTTTGATCATTATTTTTGCGACACATTAAATCATAATGATTGCCTTTACAAATTTTACATTTTAACTGATTTTTAACATCGCAATATTTAGTTAAATGACCAGCACACTTTAAACAAGAAAAACATGCACCTTTTTTCATCAATATCTGTTTTTTAGTGTCCAAAGACATTTTCTTTGCAGAAAAACAACGATCGCTAGAATGATTAGATTTTTCACAGAACAAACAATGTTGTGATTGCTTACCTTGGCTCTCCAGGCTAACTAAGGCTGAAGCCGTGGTTGGCTCAGCTATTTTTACCTGATCAAGGGAGGAAGGTTCTTTCTTACGGTGATGAACGGGGTGTGGCCCGAACCCAGTCCGGGCAAGCTGGACCATCTCTTCTCCCTTAACTTCCTGTCTGACGAAGTTCATCATCCGCTCCAGGCTCCTGGACCCATCTCCCGGAGTAGAGTCGTGGTTGCGGCTCCGTTCCCAGGCTACCAGCACTTCCTCTGGCAGGCAGCTTTCGACGAGGGGGGTTAGAAAGTCTCCGTATTTCTCCTGGGTTTTCCCTAAACTGCCTAGGGCTCGAATTTTTCCTTCTAAGTCATCATAGAGCGTCGGTAAGTCTGTTTTGGTCTTTCCGGCAGCAGCATTCTTCATAACCAGGTTCAACAGATCTCTGACATAAATCTGCACTAGAAGGTCGTCTCTCCCAAAACGTTCTTTAAGCTGCGAAATTGCCTTAGAATAATTAGCCGCTGTTGCAGGAAAACTAAGCACCAGGCGTTCTGCTTTCGAACCTGGTTCCATGGACTGCAGTAAATACTGCATTTTGTCCTCATCTGCTATAGACGTATCGTCGTCTATCTTTTTGAACTGGCTCCAAAAAGTTAAATAGTCTTTCGCTTCACCATTGAAACGTTTCAATTCAATTTTTGGCAGTTTAAAACGCCTGCTCTCCTTTTCAATAGGGAGAGCGAGATCTTGCAGTTTCGAATCTATCACTGCACAGATTTCTAAGAAGCGGTCTCTATATTTCTCCGCATCTACTAAATCTGCGTCGAACAAACGTTCACTGTCCTCAGATTGCAGCAAACACTCCTCAACGGCCGTTTGAGAAACTTCAAGACGTTGAAACTTATCAGCGAGTTGGAGCCGTAATATAGATAGTTGTTTCACATCACAAACTTCTTTCGACAGTTCAGTCTCTATCTTATTCACGCATATTGAAAATGCAGTTCGTAGACCTTTCCTCTGGGCCTGCAAGGCTTTCAAATCCATGTTCAAAAGAACCAGTTAAATTTCAGAAAAGTCAAATTTCAGTTCAAAATAGTAAGATCAATTTCAAAACATTCAGTTCAAATTTGCAAAGTTCATTTCAAAGTTCAGTTCGATTTTGCAAAGTACATTTCAAATTATTCAGTAGTTCAAATTTCTTCGAATCCAACTACACCCCGTCCCGCCGAGGGTACCAGTAAATGTTGGGAGAAACTTCTATTCAAGTGGGCTGCATCTATCCGATGCTGGGGGTAGATTGAATAAGGACGAGCCACGTAGCTAAAAACACTATTTATTACACTACGTCTAAAAAGCAAGTGAAGGAAAAGGATTACAACAGCAGCTTTTAAGCTGCACTAAAAGCCGCGCCGCCTAGCGGCTATAAACACTCAATCGTTTCGCAACAGAGACCTTCCATTGCACAAACGGTCGGTTGACGTTCGCCACATCCGCAAATTGCGGTTGCTTGGGGTGCACAATTTTTGGTAGTGGGGACAGCGTTCGCGCAGTCCCTTTTCAATTGAAATAGTAGAACACACAAATTGAAAAAAGCCTCACCCAAATCCGCCTCTTACAAATTATACTGAGACTCTCCGAGAGGTGGCGTTGTATATTATTTTGTTATAAATGTTCTGATTTTCATTACAATACCGGGAGCAGCGCGAACGCAGTCCCGACTACCAAAAATTACACGCCCCAACCAACCGCAATTTGCGGAAGTGGCAGTTGTCAGCCGACCAAATTTTGAATCGTTTTTTACCCCTAACCCTAAAGGCGGCAAATTTTGTTTCAGCCTATAGGCAGCACATTTGGAAATGCGCCCCTGTATTTGAGGGAATAAAAACAGGGCCGCCTCGAATACACAGAGATTATGGAATATCAGGTCTATTTACTCTGGCAGTTTATAATATTGTATTTCTTAATCATTGCCCAAAATAATACGCATATCTTAATATCTAGCTTAATAAGTTAATTTTTTGATTTATAAAAAAGTTAAGCCTTGAGAAAAAAATTCTATTCAAAAATACTTTTGACCAAAAATTCGGATGAAAGACCTCACTGTGCGCTGGCAGTGAAAGATTACAAATATCAAAAATTTTCATTAAAATATCAATTTTAACTTTATATTTATACAAAAAATACACATTTTCCATCATTATACAAACCCAACTCAACAAAATATTCATTATAGGGTAAGGTGGGGTAAGTGGGGAATTGGGGCAAGTGGGCCACCCCCCCCCCCCTGGCATTTCCCGAATTATGGACGCAAAAAAAATCTGTTGCAATATTTTTACGTATTTACCCCAATAGATACAGGAAACATTATGGCATCATTTTCATTTAAGTATGTAACAAGGTACAATCCTTTTTGTGAAATTTTTTCAAATTGTATCTTTTCGTATTTCACGCCATCATACTATTTTTTTATTTATTTCCAAACGGTTCATGATACAAAAGAAAATGTTATATATTTTGAAAGTGTATAAAACATAGTATCTTTTTGTAGTGTCATGTACATGTGAAGGTATTTCCACGTTCCTTGTAGAGGAGGCAAAGATCCTGGCCATCCTTGCCGAGGCGAAGGTTGGGTTTTTCCGCCATTCCAGACGAAAGCGGTCGCACTTCAAAACGGTCGTCAAAGGGTTGCCCCGCGACACCGATCCATCGAACATCTCCTCCGCGCTCGCCGCGGAAGGTTACATCATCGAACGGGTCGTTCAGCTGACCAAAGCTCGGACAAAGGCCCCCCTCCCGATTTTCCAAGTAGTAGTTGCTCGGACGGGCAACTACAAGGTTATCTTTGAGCAAAGCATTCTCCTGGGTAAGAAGGTCTCCTTCGAACCATACAGGAAGATTGCCAGAGTTCCGCAATGTTACAACTGCCAGGGGTACGGCCATGTGAGCAATCTCTGCCATATGGACCCCAGGTGTCGGTATTGTGGCTTCGGCCACGACTCTCGTGCGTGTCCCACCCGAGAGGTAGATCAGATCCGCTGCTGTGCGAACTTGTTGTGGGCCCCACCTCAGTTCCTCAGCGGCCTGCCCGGAGAAGCCAAAGCCCCCCAAAAGGGAGCTTCCAGAGAGTTCCACCAGGTGGCGGAACCGACCTAAGCCACGCCTAGAGGAGGAAGGTCCTACCTCCCTATTGGCTGCCCTGAGATCCGTTAAGAACGCCATTGCTGACGTTTTCGGTGACCTAGAGGCGTTCATGAGAAATGCGGCTGCTATCCTTGGCCCCACGCTCTTCAACCTTTACATCAATGACTTCCCCACACTTGACAACTGCATCACAGCACAGTTTGCTGACGACACTGCCATTCTTGCCAAATCTAAACACGGAGATGTTGCATTTCGCAAACTCCAAACTGCACTTAACACAGTTCAGACATGGTGTGAAGACTGGAGAGTAAAGATCAACGCTTCTAAGAGCGAGTCTGTCCTGTTCAGAAGACACAAAATACGCAGACATTATGACACACACCTTGAGATCTTTTACACAGACATTAAAAACGGTAAACACACCAAATATCTTGGTGTACACCTTGATGACAGACTGAACTTCCACGAGCACATCAAACAAACTATTGGTAAAGCCACATGTGAAAGCGTTAGCTTAAACCCTATCATTGGCAAAAATTCCAACATGACACTCAAAAACAAGCTTACACTCTACAAAACCATGATCAGACCAATTCTGCTGTATGCATCTCCGGCATGGGCTGCAGTCAGAAAAACTCACAGAAAGAAACTTCAAACATTTCAGAACAAAGCATTACGTAGAATCACAAACGCCCCATGGTTCGTTAGGAACTCCATCATTCACGACGACCTTGGGATTGACACCATAGACACTGCCATTTTCACTGCATCACACAATTACAACACATCACTTCAGAACAGCAAATACGACAACCTTAGACAAATTGCAGACTACGACCCCATTATCGAGCAAAGCGTCCCAGGACGATCCATCACGATCCAGATTGGTGATTTTGACTTGCATGCCAACTTGACACGTCAATTTTGACTCTTTATTTTGACGATGCTCTCAGCATATTGTTCTGTTTTCGTTTTGTCCATGTTTTGCCCATGTGTATTGTGCATTTTATACCTGTGCTTGTTTACTATGATCAGTAATATTTTGTTTCTTTTCAGATGTCTTATATCCTGCTCTGCAGCGTCCTTGTGGCACCACTTCTCCAGTTTTACGGCGAGGACCTTGTCCAGTTGATTCCCGATCCAAGTTAACCCCTTTATGGGACGTCTTCGATGAAGGAGAAAGGGCGCTTCGCGCCGATGCTCGTCAGTTATTTTTCGATTTCAGATTTCAGAAATGCGGCTGCCCTGGCAGCCTGCTCCAGCAAGGAGGAGAAGATGTTGGCTCTGTTCAGCATGCTTGCTCCATAGACTCTCGGCTCTTGAGTTCTTTTTCTTGTTCTTAGACCAGCCGGTTCGCCTGGCTCTATTGAACCCTGTTTTAAGTTGTGCCCTATGGGCCGTTTTCGCGCCGAGGCTCGTCAGTTAATATCCGATCTCCGATAGTGTCATGTACTTGTGATGTTGATACGGTTAAAAGAAAATTGGGGTGGCCCAGTTGCCCCGCGTTTGGGGTAAGTGGGCCAGGAGTGGCCCACTTGCCCCAACTCTTTAATATACTTTAAAAAAAAGTCATATTCACTGATTCATAGGGTTAGTCATATTTTCTCTTCATAGTCCTATTCATTGACATAGGCCAGTTTAAAATCTGTAGTCCTAAAATTTTTTTTTACACTACATGCAAAAATGACAAGATGAAAATTGACGTATTTTTTCTTGTAGTAAGCTTGCATGCCAGAAAAAGTTGCTATGGGGGAACTATTAAAGATACATCATTACTTTTTTTTCAAACACTCAAAAAAATCATGTAGATTATTCCACTTGCCCCACCATATCTCTACCAGTTATGTGTACAAATATATTATGGGGGTGGCCCACTTACCCCACCTTGCGGGGCAAGTGGGCCACTCGGATGACCAAAAAGAAAAACATATTTTTTATATTTATTTTTTGCTAATTTTTGGTAAGGTTGTCATGGGTACAGTAAAAACATATGAGAGAATGGACCAAAAAAAAAATAAGTTGTTAGGCTGATTACTTCCAGTGGTATGAGGGTCTAAAGTCGAATTATGCCAAAAAGGTGGCCCACTTACCCCACCTTACCCTAAATTGGAGATTTGGCATTTAATATAATATAATTTAAATAACTTGACCTTTTTAAAAAAAAAAAAAAAAAAACTAAACCAGATATGTGTTTTTACCCAACAGTTGTGAATAATTTAAAAATAGCTTTCATATGGGTGATGGATAGAAAAAAAGGCTATAGTAACAACATACTCAGCTTCAGAACATTAAACAATTAAACATTTTTTTTTATTTTAGACTACTGATCAAACTAACTCTTTTCTACCCTTTTTCAAAAAAGCTTTCTCGACTTCTGTTTTCCAGCAGCAAGAACTCAGAAGCCTTAACCACACAATTAAGTTTGTTAATAATTTTGCTTTTTAGTAAAATTCGTTGTTTATGGGGTTTCGTTAGACACAATGGGGATCATAAATGTAGGTCCATAGCAACCTTCCCTTTCGTATTTATTTATTTAATGCATTTTATTTACAGTGTAGTTGTGGTTCGTACGTGCATACACTGCCAACAATAAGTTGACCTGTCACAGAAAAAAATATAACGATTAAGCTTTCCCCTATGTACTGCGCACTCTAGTTCAACGTTCCTTCAACCAATCAACCACCTTTATCGCTAGTGCGACGTCATTTAAGCAACCAACCAACCACCTTTATCGCTAGTGCGACGTCATTTAAGCAACCAACCATTACATTTCGAACGTTTGCAACTCAACTCTTATTTAATGCTGCTTGAAAATCAAAACAATCATATCGTTATTTTTTTCGAAAAATAAACTATTCTATTACAATTTATTATAATGTAAGTAAACTTTTTATTATTTTATATTGTTTATTTTATTTCTACGAATTGCCTTTTATGGGTTAGGTTTAGTACTGTGTGACGCAAAACACCAAACATATTTAGGAAATAACTGCGATGCATTGAACAATTTGTTGGTTGGATGTTTTTTAAAACTTAAGATAGGGTTTTTTCCCGAATAAAATCTGTAAATTCAATGTAAAAGTACCAAGGCATTTGTGTCGCCAATAGCCCTCGTGTAGCTCTAGTGCGACGATAATTCAAAACCTAACCTTTCCAAGTCATTTGTTATGCACACCAATAATTATGGTTGAGATTTAAAAAAAACTTAAGTAAATTAAATAATATTATAACTTTTTTTGTTGGATACTTTTTATCACAGACACTGCAATGTTGACTTTCTCTTGCAAATAGTCTCTCTTTTTAGGTTTTAAAAATTTGTAACTTGTAACCAAGTAATGTCTATCATTTAAACTGCTTTAACACAATAATATTTTAGAGTACTAACAGGGAAAATCCTCAAACCGCAAGCACCCTCTTATGCTTAAAAAGGTTACTAAATACTCACAGACAAAGACAGCTTTTGTGATTTCCAGGAGCTTGAAAAGTTACCAGAAATTATGAGTAACTTTTCTGGTAACCATGTACAATACTTTAAAGAAGGGGATGTTAAACTTGCTTGCATCCAGACTCTGACCCAGAGCAGTTTTAGGGTTACCACAGAAAAATATTAAGCAAAGGTAGCTTTCAAAAAACCTTTTCTTAATGTCGCCAAGCTACAAAAGTCGCCTTTCCAGGGACCAGAATTAAGCAATAAGTTTCTTTGATCCATGCGGCCAATGTGTTATTCAATGTCTAACTCTGTATTTATTTCCTAGTCAAGAAAAGCCTTTTTGTGTGTGTGCATAAAATGCACAGTGTTCAATCCCAAATCCTTCCATCCTTTGTGTCGACTTGATTATTGATGTTTGGTTTGACAACTTTCGCAATAAAGGTTGCTAAAAACAGCTATTTAAAAGTAAACCAAAGTTGTGGCAAGGCATTTATGTACCTATCAAATATTTTTGCTATTTTCTTTAATTCGTCACATTTCCGAACAATTACCTATTCCATAGCTGTATCCACAGAAACAAGGTTTTTTCTGTTTGAAAAGGGCCAAATAGCTTGCTTATGACACTATGTTCTTCTTGCACCATTGGTCCCCTTCCACCAATTTGGATGGTATTTGGCTTTTCCCCCTCCTTGAAATTTGTTAAATAATACCGAAAGTCACTGAGTTGTAGTAAAATTCATCTAAGGAAACTACTATTATGCTTCTATTATATTTAGAGACTTCAAGGAATGTAAACATGTTCCAAAAATGATAAACAAAGCACATGTAAATATCTGCACGTGGTATAAAAATTTATACATTTTAAAAAAAAAAATTGGAATCTCCTAAAGAAATAATTTTTTCTATCTGACATGAAAATAAAAGCAAGAAATTCCTACTGTCCGGTAAAATTTACTGTACTATTTAGCAACTCACTGTTATTGATTTACAATTTTGCCAACTCCAAATTGTATTTCAGAGGGGGGTTCTGCTTACCCCTACTTGAGGCCAGTAGATACAAGTGTTGCCTTAAATATTTCTATGATTTATTAAATTTAGCTAATTAACGTTTGGCCCCCAATATTACCGACAGATCTGATGGGGGTTTTGCTGACCCTTACTTTAGGCCTCTAGATAAAATTGTTCGTCTTTCTATTAGCTAGTCCTTATCTTAGCTTCTATATATTAGCTGGTTTTTCTATTATTTTATCCAATTTAGCTCAATTAAATTTAAGATTTTCGGGCGTAATGTTGGTACAGCAACCTCTCGTTATATTGTGCTTCCCGGGAGACAAGCAAAGAACAACGATGTAACCGAATGTGCGATATAACGAATGACTTGATAAATGTTATACTTTTGATGTATTCATGCTCTCAACTTAGTTTCTAAAATGAAGCATAGTATGTATTTGAAAGATAAAACTAAATCATATGAATTAATAAAACTGCTCTAAAAACAGATAAAGAAATTTAGAAAGGACTTATTATTATTAATTACATTAACATTTCACATTATTGTACAGGTAATACTATACATATTTCACACATTTTCTAGTACAACAGTCCATCTGAAGTTCACTGCTTCGATTTTTCTTATAAAACCTATTCTCGGAAATATCAAAGAACAAAAGTTTATTAGTTATTTTTTGGAAAATTCATATTGAAACAAAATGGTCAATAATTGAACGACACGATACAAGGTGCGATATATATCGGAATGTGCGATTTAACAAGGAGCGATATAGCGAGGGCTAACTAATTTATAGGTATAATAAATTGGGGTTACTGTATCACCCCTAATTTAATTATACTTAAATCTATTTGATGGGGGGGGGGCGGGTTTTGCTTGTAACCACTGTATATATGTTATTGCTTAAAGTATTGAATACTTATTTTTTTATCCAATTTAGCTAACTAATTTATTTCAGATTTTCGGGCATAATGTCGGTATCGCCCCCAACATTACCGGCGGATCTTAATGGAACCGATGATTCTCAAGGTGTAGGGGACATTTTCCTTCCTCCTGAGAAGCTATACACATGTGAAGTCTGTAACCGATCATTCAAGCAAAGGTACTGTAACTCCTACTTTAGTAAGATTTTTTAAAATTAATCCAGGGGTTTGTTACAAAGAAATCAAGCATGTTTTTAGAACTTTAACAATAATCATAATAGCCAAAAAGGTACTTCAGTAAAACTCTAACAGAATTAAATATATTTTTTTATCTAACCCTCATTAGCTTTTCTGAATGTTTGGTTAGCAAGATCATGATTTTTTGTCATAGCTTATTCTGTAGTGTTAGTTACAAAATCTCCAACCTGTCCTTGGTAAGAGGATTCAGGGCTTTGCTATTTGAAATAAGCTAACTTTTGATTTCTTTTTGGTATTTTTTCAATTACTTGTAAACTATTTGTTTGTATTAATTTTTACGCAAGATAATGCAGTATTTATTATTTTCAAAAGTTTATTAGTAACCAAATAAAAAAATCAAATACACTGAAAAGTTTCCTTGTGTAGTTCTACTACACCATTAATTTAACTGAACTTGAAGAATTGGAATTGATCGGTAATTTCCTGCTTGATGATTTGTTGGTGATGTTTTTACGCAATACATCATTACATTTGAGTTAAAGTTGCACTAAGTAACCGCCGACCTAAAAACGGCCCGTGCAGCCAAAAATGTCTTACAGAAATAATATCCCGTGTGGTGGGAGCGCATGTTAAATATCCTTCAGAGTCCTAACGCTATGTACGATGTCGGCCTTAAAGTTCATGTTGGGTGCTTACCCAGCTGTGGTTCTAAAATACGATGTGTACACACATGTAGTGTTACACACACATTTGCCGTTTAGCTTGAAAGTTGTAAACAATGAATTTGGAAAATCCAACAACCTCATTCTGTCATATTCACGTGAGGGGGGGGGGGGGATAGGTCTAGAGAAGAAATTTATCTGTAAATCTTTTGGTGGATCGATTAACTTTTAAATTATCCGTTCATGTCAATTTGTACAAGAAATTAAAATCTGATTATCATTTTTATTTATTACCACTACCTGTCGGCATCACATTAAATGAAGCATTTTACGAACACAACATGCATAAAAGATATGTAAAGCAATCAATCATATCTACAAAATGAACAATTAATCTTTTATTGATTTCATAGTTCAAAACTCTAAAAACACATTCTAAATACATCAATGAAAATATAAAATTTGCTACTGGTCGACTTCCCTCAGTAGGAGTTAGTTGCAGACAGCCAACATGACTACAGCTATGTTACTATAACATGACTACAGCTGTATATAAATTCATATCCCAACAGGATCTTTTAATGTGACAGAATTTTTTTATAGGTAAATGCATGTTGTGAGACCCAGTGGTTTAGTAGTAGTGCTTCGCATTGCCACACCACAGGTTCGGGGATTCGAATCCTGGATTGGGAGAGGTTGACCCATCCTTTCATCTTTTGAGTGGGTTGATAAAATTGGTGCCAAGCATCTTGGGAACTAAACACTGGCGGATCGGCTTGAGGCTGACCATCTTACCGGGACATATATATGCCTAACACCCCGAAACCCTAGGTCACGAAAGCTGAAATGGGGACGGCAGGTCTTTTTCTCAGTATTGGGCAGTTGCGCCGAGGAGTTTAGTTTTTTAGAAGGCATGCATGTAACTTTCATAAAATATACACTGGTGGCCAAAAGTGTGGACATTTGAACACATTTGAAAGTTTCATAACATTGCATGCTTGTAGAATATAATAATTTTCAGTTTTGGCAATTTGTATTACTAAATTTTTACATTAAATTACCTTCAATTTAATGTATAAACGTTTGTATTTAAGTGAAAATTAATATATTTTACAAGCACACAAAGTTACATGAAACTTGAAAAAATTTCCACACTTTTGACCACTACTGTAACTTAATAAACATATATATACTTAAATATCCTATTTTTTCTTCAACAGGTGCCGACTGAAACACCATCGCGTTGTCCATGGCAACCGTGACCAGTACAGCTGCGTTGTTTGCGGGAAGAAATTCGCATGGCGCAACAACCTCATGCAGCATCTTCTCGTTCACACCGGAGAGAAATCCCACTCATGCGAACAGTGCAATCGCGCATTCTCGTGCAAGAGTTCGCTGGTGCGACACTTGCGAACACACACGGGCGAGAAAAATCATACGTGTGAAATATGCGGCAAAGCATTTTCGGAAAAGGGATCCCTCAAGACGCATCTGCTGACGCATACGGGGGACAGACCTTTTCCGTGCACCATGTACGGATACTTTTACATTGTTGCATTTAGTTATGGTCCCACAATTGTAGGCTTAGTGGAAGAACGTGCTATAGTAGGTCTATTTAGAATGTAAGCTTTTAAAGCATTTCCTCCCCCATCCACGAGTGTGGATTTCTTGGAAACGGGGTGATTTATAGCTGTTTCGGTTTTTTCCCCATCCTACGTAGGGAAATACTAACTGTTTTGATTGTAAGCCCCAAGCGTGCTAAGATTAGATAGGCGATGTTCCCCCCTTTTCTTAGAAAACCCAGTGAAGGGATGGGGGAAGAGAGTCTTTTCGAAGCTTACGTTCTGGCTTGAAATGGTATAAGTGACAAAAAGGTAAAAACAGGAAGATGAGCTTATAAATTTTTCGTTTGCACTTACATCTGTTGTAAACAGACTTGCAAACCCTTAAAAAATATACTTTATTTTAAGTAATGGAAAAAGGTGAAACTTGTTATCTTTAAAGAAGGGAACAACATATTCATTGATACAAAAATCTCAATTTTTTCAAAAATTTTACTTGGCACGTTCTTCCACTAAGCTCTTCAATTTTGATTTAAGAGAAAAGTGTTTTTGAGCTTTTTCCCAAGGACTAAAATAATATTCAATTATTCTGTAAATCTGTTTCAAATGAAAAAAAAGTATTAAATTGCAAATGTGTAGTGTAATTTGGTGATTTATCCCATGTGTTACAGATAAACATCTCAGTAAAATTTACTGAAGTTTAAGAGTTTAAAAATGCAATGTAACAGATATTGAGCTTTACTTCAACGTATGGCTAATTCCATGTAAAATTAACCTTTCTGTTGTGTGATTCATGTGCGTAAACAGTAATTATGAATACAACTTTTAAAGTAAAAAAAAACGGAATAGCTGATCTACTCTTATTAATACCAAGTAAATTATGTAACATGTTTTATTTTATTTGATTTCATTTTTTTTAATTTGAAAAAGCTTATAAGCTCCTCTCAAATTGTGACTTACAGCGAAGTTTCATAGAATTAGTTATATTTTTTCTGTGTATGTCTGTATCATCTGGTATTAATGACTAATATTTTTTCTTACCACTAACACATTTTAAAATTTCTTTCCCTTTCTGGTTTCAATTTGAATTTCAATAAACTTGGTGAATTTTACTTAACATGTTGCTGACAATTACAGAAAATGATCACAAATATTATATTTATTTGATAACTCATTCCGTTTGATGTTTAAAAACAAATAAACACTCTTAAATGATCGAGTAGAAATAATCTGATTATTTCCACATATTCCAGGTGTGAAAAGGCATTCTCCACGTCAAGCGCCTTGGATCGTCACACGTTTACACACACTGGCGAGAAGCCGTACAAATGCAACGTGTGTCGAAAAGGGTTCTCACAAAAGAGCACACTTGAGAGGCATAGGATGACTCACGGTGGCCAGACAAGGAATATTTGTGACAGATGTCATGAGGTATGGTAATGGAATGATTGAAAGTAGATTGTCATTAGGAATGCACCGAATATTCGGCCAAGCCGAATAGCTTTACTATTCGGCCGAATAGTGAAATTTAAATTTTTGGAATTTATGAAGCACATAATCAATACCTATCACAATTATGGTAGTGTTTTACCCTAAAAAATATATATATATTTGACTTGCTGGCATCACCCACAAAAAATAAGCAATTGTATGATATTTTTTAAGTCATAGTTTATTTATTTTTTTACTAATTTTCATTCTACATAAGATATCCATTTTCATTCTACTGTAGATCTACTTCTACTTTCTTTTTTTTTAATGGAATGTGTTTGCTTTTTAGCATCATTCAAACACGATATTCATAATTTCTGAATCTAAATAATTTTATTTTTGTATTGTAATTTTCAGTTATTTATACTAAGTACTTATACTTTAAGTTATGTATACTTTGTAAAATGCTTTTCTGAATAATGATTCAGTACTATTTTATTGCTTTAATTAAAAATGTAATTGTGGTATTGCAGTAAAATATTTGTGTGGTTTGCACCTATATATGTTTATGTAGAAATAAATTTGTGAATACAACTTAGATCTGGGACCAGAAAAGTATTGGTTTGGGTAGGTCAAATAGTTGGCCGAATATTCGGTATTGGGCTAAATTTGGTATTAGGTACATCCATAATTTTTATGAAACTTATTGAGCTACTGTCGGAGCGAGTAACTTCGGCCCAAACCTCGAAAAAAGATTTGTTGTTGATTTCTCTTCATAAAGGAACCCTATCTTAACTTGTTTTACATTTTTAAAAAGGCGGAAACTTTGGCTTTCATTTCATGTATAAGGTGCCTTATTCAAATTAAGTCCACAAGTAATAATTGTATTCTTACAAGCATTTAATGACAAAAATCTATTTCTTCAAACTTTTGTCTGGACCATCTAAAAAATATTGAAAATAGCTAAAGAAAACGCTCTATACTATTCATTTATCTATAAGGATGAATCTTGAACCAGTTGTTTTAAATTATAAGTTGATTTTTTCCCCTCACTGGAAATCAAAGGACACTAGAACATAAGTGGAATGCCCAACTCACTTAACATGTACTCCTCCATCAGTCTCATTTCCTTAGATTTTATACACATCTAGAATAGGTGAAAAACTTTTGGGGAAAAAATCAACTCATGTAATGGGAAAAGCTTTCACCATTGAAGATAACTAGTCAACTAAGGATATGTAAACATTTGTCGTTTATCCAAGTACACAGTTTCTAAATTGTGATTAAATCTCTTTCCATTATTATAAATTTTGGATAAATAGTTTCGAAAACTACTTAATTAACTTCAAATATATAAATTTTAAATTATTTTTCCAACTCTATTGTTTCAATTAATTCAAGATATATGCAAAATCATTATCACATTTTAAAACCTTTATTCGTATAATACTTAATTCTAGCAAAATCGTCCATTGTTAACCATGAGTTATAGTGAAGTGAACCAAGTGTTGGTTCTGTAGAGGGTTCACTATAGCAGAGTTCGACTGTATTTAATTCTGTAACACAGCCCTTAAAGATGGTAAAGGTATTTTTCTTAGGGATTTCATGTTTAGGAATTGCATACCAAGGTTAGGTTTGGTTACTATTCGGTATTCGGCCTGTTCGGCTAATCAAGCCAACTATTCGGTTTGCCTGAATAGTGAAATTACTATTCGGTGAAATTACTATTTTTATTCTACATAGAATCCACCTACTTCTACTTTTTTTTAATGGAATGTGCTTGCTTTTTAGCATCATTCAAACACAATATTTAATATTTCTGAATCTTAATTATTTTATTTTTGTATTCTTGTAATTTTTACAAAGTTATTTATACTTTGTCAAATGCTTTTCCGATAACGAATCAGTGCTATTTTATTGCTTTGATTGAATAAGTAATTGTGGTATTGCATTAAAATATTTGTGTGTCTATGCACCTACATGTTTATGTGAAATTAAATTCGTGAATATAACCTAGATCTGGGACTAGAAAAGTATTGGTTTGGGTAGACCTAATATTCGGTATTTGGTTCAATTTGGTATTCAGTGCATACCTAGTATCAATATATACAGTACAAATAGTATATTTCATACCATAGCCTTATACTTCTATTTTTGTCTACCTGCAGGTCTTTCCAAACAGGAACTCCCTGCGACTACACCGCAAGACCCATGCAGGGGAGAAAGAGTACATATGCCACCACTGCGACATGCCCTTTCGCGACAAACTAAACCTTGCCAAGCACCTGCAAACGCATGCAGTGGAGAAGACTCATGTTTGCCAGTACTGTGATGCCAAGTTCTCCGACCAGAATGCGCTTAATAAGCACCTGCTCACACATCCAGAGAGGTATGTGTTAACCCTCTAATGCATATTTTTTCTGCATGATTTGATGCATGATTAAAATATATATGTATCTTTAATACTCATACATTATGAGAAAAATACTGAAAAAAATTTAACTGCATTAGAATTTAAATAATTACAATTTTTTAAATTTTTTTCCAAAGGACAAAAACCAACTACAAAACTCCAATTTGGGAAATAATGACTAGAAAACTACTAAATACATTTCAAAATAAGCCTTTTTAACTATAATTGATTTTTCAAAACAATTTATTTGTATTTAGTGCTAATATTATTATACTTTGAATACTGCCAAAAAAAAGTAAATTTCACAACAGTTAATAACCTCACTCTTTAATTTTGAATACACTTTTATTACTGTCATCTATGAGGATTATTAGTAACTAAAACTAATGGAATGGAATGTATGAAAAAAAAATTATTGAGAGGGAGCTCTAATTTAATAGAATAAAGTGGATTATGTTACTTGTTGCCAAACGGCAACAGTATGCATTACAGGTTTAACTTAAAGGCGAATGACGCAAGTCTGCAAACTAAAGCACCTCTGTGTGGAGGCCAAATCCAATGGAGAAGGCATGATTTTCTAAGCCATATTCTTAGTGACTGTGTTGAATATTGTCACGTAGATGGAGAGGGAAATACGTTAACGCGTTGAACTCAAATAACGACAAGACAGCTATAGGTCTCAACTCAAAACTTTTAACGACCCAACTGGCTGGTTACAATCCTTCATGTGCAGAAGTATAACCTTCTAGACTAGAAGGTTCTAGAAATCAAGAAATTTACATAATTAAGAAATAACCTGGAAAAATTAGGAACAATTAAAACTAAGAAATAAAGGAATTATAAAGTGAGGCTATGCCAGAGCTCGATCCCACAAACTACTGTTTGCAAGACCATGCTTTACAGCTGAGCAGCAATATTTTTGCAAACAGTTTTGTGTAAATGATAAATGTAGATAACTTACAGGCCTTTGTCATAAACCTACATTTTTAAATTGATTTGAATATTTTGTGAAAATTAATTTTTTTTATATATTCAAACCAATTGCAAAAAAAACGGGATTGTTGGGACTTGCGAGTCAGCTACATTTATCACATAAAAAACGTTTGCAAAAATATTCAATGCAGCTGGAGAAATGTGGTTTAAACTATAAATTTTTCTTCATTTGGCTTTTCTTCATTCACTGAGGCACTTTGGTTTGGAAACTTACAGGTCTCTGTTATAAACCTACATTTTGAAATTGATTTGAATATTTTGTGTAAAATTATTTATTAAATTTTTTTTAATGTATTAAAACCAATTTCAGAAAAGTGGGATTGCCGGGGCCTGCAAGTCAGCTACATTTATCACACAAAAAAAAGCGTTTGTAAAAATATTCAATACAGCTAAAGAAATGCAGTTTAAAATATTAATTTTTCTCCATTGGATTTACACTAAGGCACTTTGGTTTGGAAACTTACAGGCTTTTACATTTATCACATAATAACTAACAGGCCTCTATCATAAACTTACATTTTGACATTTTTTTTAATATTGTGTGTAAAATTATTTTTTTTTTTTAATTATATTCAAACCAATTTCAAAAAGTGTCAGCTACAGTCAGTTGTCAGCTACGTGTATCACATAAAAAAACTTTTGTAAAAATATTCAATTCAGCTGGAGAAATGTGGTTTCGAAAATATCTTTTCCTTCATTGGAATAGATGATAAATGTAGCTGACTTACAGGGTACTATAATACCACTTGTGAAAATTTGTTTCGAATAATTTTTTTGAAATAATATATTTTTAAGAAAATCATTATAGAATTTTTTTTTAAAATTTGCAATAAATCATTTTACAACCAAATATTCACACCAATTCCAAAAAGTGAAATTATGGAGCTCTGTTTCAGCTACATATATCGCACAAAAAAGAAGTTTGTAAAAATTTTCGATGCAGCCGGAGAAATGTGGCTTACAAATCCTGTTTTTTTTTCTTTGGGTTAAACACAGAGGCACTTTGATATGGAGGCCCCATTCATTCCCCCTTTAATAATAATAATAATAGAATTTTTAATCAAAATTGGTATTTTACTTAATGCACCCCTTTTCATTAGAATAGATTTGGCAAATCTGACTTTTAAATTTAAAATTGCTTAAAAATTAAAATTTTAAAATCGAGTGATAGAAGCTATCTTTAAGTTGATTGGTACAACAGTTGGAAATAAGTTGTCAGATCCTTTATTTTTCGACATTCAAATACAGTAAAATATGTGGACCTCAGATGATTTGCTTGAAAATATTTGTAATGTCATAGTCCACCACTTTGGATTTAAATGAGAAACTCTTCTTGGCATTGTAATGGAAAAAACATGTCAATTTAGTTTTTTAATATTTCAAATCGAACGCAAATATTCACAAATTAATATACAATGTTCAAAAGTACTATAATGGTTATGTAACTATTTGACGGTCTAAATATCATAACTGCAAACAATTGTTTTGGAAAATTTCAATTTATCATTTAATTAACTAAATGGTATATTTCCATTTGCTATCTTTAAATTTACTATATATGTTGTTTTTATTGAGAAAAATATTTCTTAGATTTATATTGAAGAACGTGAAGTGACGTTTAAGAACGTGCTAAGTGACATTTTAAAAAATGAGATTTTTGTGTCAATGAACATATTACTAAATTTGTTAATGATGATTACAAGTTTCCCCTTCACATTTTAGTTTAGTATATTTTCTACGGTTTGCAAGATCGTTTTTCAACAAATCTGACTGCAAAGTAAACACTTTAAAGCCTACTCAGGAGTTGGCTGTCTGTGGTTCTAAATTGCCATCTCCTGTTGCCAATAGCTTTTGTGTTCTCTAGTGCAACAATAATTCAAACTAAACTAACCTAACTATCTTCTAATAGGGAAAAGCCACATGTATGTGACCAATGCGACCTGGCATTTGCTGACGAGACTGGCCTGGCCAAACACGTCCTGACCCACGCAGGCGAGAAGCCCCATGAATGCGACCACTGCGACATGTTCTTCTCAGAGAAAAGCGGCCTGGACGAGCACCTCCTGACCCACAAATCCGACAAGAAGGAGATGTACGGATGCGACCGATGCGACAAGACATTCACCAACGACTACAGCCTCATGCAGCACTCGATGACGCACAACTTGGAGCCCCTGCTCGTCTGCGACCACTGCGATGCAAAGTTCGCCGACAAGCGCGATCTGACGAAGCACGAGCGGACCCACGCCGAAGTGAAGCCGCTCGCGTGCACCAAATGTGATATGATGTTCCGCGCCGAGGCTGATTTGGCGAGACACTTTTTGAACCACGCCACGGAAAAGACTTACAAGTGCGACAGATGCCAGATAGCGATGCCAGACAAGGCGACGCTGTCGAAGCACATTCTGATGCACGCGGGGGAGAAGCCTTATAAGTGCGAGTATTGTTCTAAGGTGTACGGCAAGCGTGAAGCGCTCACGCGGCATCTCTACACCCACACGAACGTGAAGCCTTACTCTTGCTTCGTGTGCCGGAAGACTTTCTCGGAAAAGAGCAGCTTGAAGAGGCACTTGCTCATACATACGGGGGAGAAGGACTTTAAGTGCCACTTGTGCGAGAAGGCCTATTCGAGGAAGTACTTGCTGGCGGTCCATATTTTATCGCATGGGAACGGGGGACCTGAGGAAATGCACATGATCGAAGACTCTCAGTCTCAGCCCATGGTTGACCAATGTTAAATTGACTCGATTGTTTATAAAGTTCAGTTTCCGAGGAGAGACGAAGAATTTTAGTATAAAAAGGCCTCTTTTTCAAGTTTTGTTTCCTTATTAAATAAGAACTTAAACTTGACAATATTCACCTTTTTAAAAATATGAGTAATGTAACCTGACTGCCCTTTGTTATCCAAATATATACTTAATTTAAGTCTGTTTCTTTTGAGATGCTTAATCTATTGAGTTTTTTGAAATCACTTGGCTTCTAATTGGCTGATATTTCTCATTTTTGCCTGGCTTGGTTGTTTCTTTTGATATTTTCTAGATTGCATCGGTGTTTTTAATTCAATCCAGAGAGAAATCCCCTAGATGTATTCCTGGCAGTTTTTTTTTACTAATTTCAAATTTACCATAAATTTGAAATTTATGACTTGAAATTTTATGTATTTGTTTGTCTTGATCTTGTTGCAAAAATGAAGTTTTTTGGTGTGTTCTTTCATTCTGGGTAAAAGTTTGACCACAGAAGAGGTCAAAAATGCAATACAACATAGAGCATTGTTGAGCCAAACTGAAATGAGAATTTTAAGACCAATTTGGAAGCAGAGTGGTCCTGTTTTTAATTGAAGTAAACTTTGGAGCTTTATCAAGATCAAATGAATACCAGCATGTTCCCCAATACAAACATTTCAAGTCGTTAAATTTCAAAATTATTGTGGATTTGAAAATAGTAATGAAATTAATTGCAAGGCATCATGTCAGATTGTCATTTCTGGATGGTTTTCTCCCAAGCGGTCTATAATTTTGGAGATATGAATTGAAATTGTGTGAAATTAGCTCTTTCAATTAAAAAAAAGAATATAAGAAAAACTTGTTGTATCCACCAGGGATCAATCTGCAGTCGCATTTGTCGCAAAATGCGACGAGTTGCCCGAAAATGCGAAAAAAATATTATTGGCCGTCGCGAAAATGCGACGACGTAATTCGGTGAAACTAAACTTAAATTTCAATAAACAACGAGTTCAAATAACCGATTCTAATAATGAAAATAAAAAATTTAATCAAAATGATAAGATGAATTCAGATTAGATTACACTAAGATGTCTTCAAATCTCGGCCAGCCCAGTGCAACCTACCATTTTAAAATCAGTCCAATTGAGCTTCCTGATTTACTCATATTACAGCCTAGTAATTTAAACGAAATCTACTGATGATGTCACATTACGTGAGAATGATTGACAGTTGTCTGGTTCTTTGTGATCGGAAGAGTATCTTGTTACTTTTGTAGCTCCGGTTCAGGCCAACTCTGACAACCAGAATTTATTTTCTGATCAAGTGTCCGATTCACGATGTCCGTGAGTCGTGATCACCTTGAATGCTAAAATGCTTTTTGTTCACCGTTTGAACCTTTTATTAATATTCCGCCTGTATTAGGATTTCTGATTTTAAACAATATTTAGGTTTTTTTTTTAAATGGACTTAGATTTTATGTTGCAAAATAATTTCTAGTACTTGAATTTTTCTGGAAAATTTCTTGGATTTTCTTTTAAACAAATGTTTGAACCATTTTAATAAGGATATGTATTATACCAAAAGTTTGGGATTTCAAACAAGCAAAACTTGATTTAATACACCAAATGAACAGCAAAAACATGTTCATAGACAAATCTGAAGATAGTCCAACACCATAAATCAAAGTAAATACCTACTTACTTGTACTTATTTAAAAATGTTTATAAAAAAAGTTAAAAGTACTTTTAGTAGTATAGTTTTATATAATTATTTAAATTCGCCATGTCGTGATTCATAAAAAAAATACCAATGTATTGTTAAGCTATACTGCTTAACAAAATTAACTGCTCTACAAAGACTGAGTTGTGTATAGATTCAAGTGATTTAATTTGCGTGACGTTGATTTATAAGCAATTAATTTTTCTTTAGCATTTTGCTACAACTTTTTTTTACATTTTAGCATTTTTGCTACAGCATTTTTTGACCCAGGTTGATCCCTGGTATCCACACAAAGGATATATGACGTGGAATTCATAACAAAATCTCTGCTTTGATTGGTCATTTGCAATACATGTACCAATATAGCCAATCAAAGTAGAGATTGCTGTCATCTTCTAAACCGTATGTCTCCAAGGGTGTTACAAATATTGTTTAGGGTTCGTAAGCCGCCTGAAATTCCTGAATTTTATTTTTAAGGGCCCTTATAACTCCTGAAATTTTCACTCCCCCTCCTGAAAAAATTGACAACATGAATCATTTGTCTCCTTTCTCAGTTTGTTTTCTCTCGTACTTTATTAGGCTATCTGCTGGTCCAAAAAGTCATGAAGTTAAAATAATGGTAACATAAATTTTTAAAAAAAAGTCAAAAAGGTGATTTTTCCCCCAAAAAAGGAGTTGGCTTTTACACCGAAGCCTAAAATTTTCCACAACATTTACACGTCCTTGTTCGATTGATTCTGGGTCTAAGTCACTAAACCAAAAGTAATAAACACACATATTCTAATTTCTTTCTTTTTCCTCCTGAATTTAAATTGCTGCACTCCTGATAAACTCCTTGAAAAATCCTGAATTTCACTATCATAGATAGAGTACGAACCCTGATTGTGGTTTATTTTAAAATTCTTCTAGGCCTCATTCCTGAGATATTTCAGCATGAAAGGTTACTTTCAGTTTGTTGCAATTCTCAGTGTGTATTTTGTTTTATTTGTTTTTAAATCTATGTTTTTGTAATGCAAAGCAATTTTAGGTTTAACTATCGGCTTTTCCTTTACATGCAATAATATACTTTATAGTTTTCATGCACCAATGTGAAATTAACTGCAATAAAGGCTGACTAGTCTGATTTTTTACATACAGCTCTTTAAAAAAATAACCCCTTTGGTTATCGACCGCTAATTGTGGTGTGATTACTTGTAGTTTTGTAATGTAATAAAAAAAATATTTTTAAATGACGTCAGGTCTTCACCAAAATCAATTAATAGTGTTCTTTTTTTAAAAAAAATAACGCTCGATATAGTACATATTTCTAGGAGAAATATAGTTCAAATAATTATGATTTGGTAACTTTTTTTCTACATTTGTACAAAATACTGATAATTTATTTTCAATTGGGAACCTTTCCAAGATTTTGGAATTTAGTGTGGAACTATTTTTTTTCTCTTTTCTTTACCCATTTCTAAATTTATTTCTATATAAATAAACTATTGAATTGCAAAGTAATATATTGAGACATGAAAATGGTTGCTATATAGGAATAAGACCTTTATATCTTTCTTCAATTAGAAAGATGCCATAGTTATATTTTTTGTTTTCAAAAATGTTTTGTCTTGATATCAAAGTTACATATTTATTTGACTATTTATTGTTTGCATGACTGTTACGATAATCTATCTTCTGTATTTTTCTTTAATAAAAAATGCTTAAAAATACTGTTTGGTGTCACAAAAGATTGTCTAGTTCCTTTACTAATTCATATTTGTTCTTATTTATATTTGCTTTTATGACTGTTACGATATATGTATAATTAGTAGGGTGGGCAGAAAAAAAACTTTTTATTTTATTTCGGTTAGCTATAGTGCGGAAAAGTTGCAATTGGTAAAGACATGAATAATGCACCAATTTATTACTTTTTTATTACCATATCTTCCGTTCGCGCCATGTCATCAAAGTTGGCAAAAAAAAATTTAGTATGTAATATCCACATGTTATAGCACTTATTAACAATAAATACTATAATATATTGTATAATAAGTTATTATATATTTTTATGTCAGATCGTCCGGCTTCTCAACGTAATAAAAAATTAGGAAAATTCGTATTTTTCACTAATTTTCAAAAACTTCTTGTAAATTTTAATTATACAACATGATATAGGAAAGCAATTAAAAACATTTATAGTGTTTAAAAAAAATTATGAAAAATTACGGTTTTTGACAATTTTTACCAACTTTGATGGCATTGCGCGAACGGAAGAAATAGTAATAAAAAAAGAATAATTAGTGCATTTTTCATGTCGTTACCAATGGACAATTTGCATATTTTTAAAAGTGGTATGAAAACTATTGGGTCCTATAGAAAAAATGCTCCTGGTTTCAAATATCAACTTAAAATTTCCCAAAAATATTTCTGTAATTTAATAAAACAATAAATGCACAAAGCGGTACGCCATTGGCCGATTGCTTGTGACGTCATCTGTTATGAGCCAAGGAATCTTCCGAATTCGTGAACGTTTGTTTTCCTTTTCGAAGGTTTGAATTTCGAATGTTGTTTTATTTTCTGTTTTTCAATATCTTATAATTTTAAACCAAAATGGGAAAGTAAAGAGAAGAAAAAGCAAACAGGTTTAGTTAAAAATTCTCTTTTCTTAATTTAAATTACTGAATAGTTAATTGCTTGTAATACCCTGATTGTAATTAATACCTTGTTTGTAATTCGCGAATTAAGTTATTTGGACAAAAATTCCTGTCGCGTGATAAAGATTTATCCTCATCATACGACATTGTTTGAATCGAAGTAAATTTTTTATAGTCTGGAAATTCTATTTAACAAATTCAAGTATCAAAATACTGGTAAATTTAGAGAGGCTCAAAATTTTAACCCAATACGGTTTTATGATTTTTAATAAATACGCATTTTGACTTGAAATGCGGTGTCATCAGTGCCGTCTTTACCATAAGGGCACACGGGGCCCGTGCCCAGGGCCCCCATTCTCAGGGGGCCCCGAAGGAACGACAATTTATCTCGCACATTTATTCTCAAAACATATTCATCGGGCACATTACATTTTCTTCACAAAACAGTAATCTTATCAGAAGGTATTTACAAGGCATATACTACGTCATTATATCGATAACTGCACCTATTCCTACTGTTCCAATTAATAATATTTCCAATCACATCCTACCTAATTTACAAAGTACGCCATCTAGCGATTACTCACGCAATCACTCCGATTCCAAAGTCAAGCTGCACCGCCGAACAAGAACCAAAGTAAATGTTAACATTGTTTCTGGTTGAATTGTACAATTTTTTCTCAGTTTCGACAAAACGATGGAAAGTGTTGAGGGATCGTTTAGGTGCAAAGAGAGTCCTGGAGTCTCTTTCGGAAACTAGATTGTCTGCAAGCGCCAATGCTATCAATGCTCTTCAAAATGGTAAATTAGAAATTTTTGAAGCATTGTCTTTAATTGCAAGTGACATCAATCAACCAGGACACACTAGAAAGGAAGCCCAAAGCCTAGTAAAAAAATGGAAACCATGGTCGTTGTAAGGAAACTTTACGAATATTTTTGATCAGTTATGTCAATACAGCAGGCAATAATTTTGATCAGTACGAAACGGCTGCTAAAGATAAAAATCCATATGCTGACTACAAAGATACATTCTGAAAGAAAAAGATTTCGCTCCTCAGCACACGTATTACCTTTTTTTCAAGGATCTTAAGAGACTGCACTGTTGAGAGGCAAGGAGAAGTTTCGTGTAGATACTTTCATTTCCATAATTGACAAATTAAATACACATTTAAAGAAACGTCCGGCAGCATACCAAGATATTGATAGTCGATTTAGTTTTCTTTAAGTTAGTTTTCTTTCAGTTAACAACAATTGAATCTGGTGAGTTGACCAAAAAATGCAAAGAATAGGCAGAGTTTTATCATGACAAAATTAATGCAGATGACATTAAAACAGAATGTTTTCATTTAAGCTAATATTTAAAAAACATAGCAAAGCAATAAGCGGATTTAAATGTCTCAACCTTACATAACCTTATAAAATCAGATAAATTCGAAGAAACTTTTCCCAACATAGAAACTACAACAGCAGCTTTCGCAGCTTAAGAGAATGAAAAAATTAATTGCAAACAGCAATGGTACAAGAACGGCTGAGTAATTTGTCAATTATGTGCATAGAAAATTATATCCTTCAAAAAATTGACTTTGATGATATAATATGAAAGATTTTGCTCAACAGAAATCCCGAAAGAAACCGTAATCATAATCAAAAAACCAGCACCATTCTAGTATCATTAATGACATATTATATCATACTGTATTTGATTACCTATAATAAATGGTCATACTCAGTAAAAAATATTATATGCTTTTTGTACTGTCCAAAAGCGCCCCAAATTTTTGTGCACCCAAGGGCCCCAGCCTAGTTTAAGACGGCCCTGGGTGTCGGTACCTTTTTTAAGAGAAGATGCAATGCAATTCAAATTCAAAAGTTGCATAGAATATCTAAAAGCAATTTATTAAAGTATGACTAGTGTTAATATTAATTTTGGGCCCTTTCGCTCATACTTACTTGGCGCCGAAGATGCTCTGATCAAGAAGGGAGCTCTCCCGGTTGGAGGCCGTCCATTGCACTTAGGTCGGCTGACAACTGCCACTTCCGCAAATTGCGGTTGGTTGGGGCGTGTAATTTTTGGTAGTCAGGACTGCGTTCGCGCTGCTCCCGGTATTTTAATGAAAATCGGAACAATTATCACAAAGTAATATACAACGCCACTTCTCGGAGAGTCTCAATATAATTTATAAGAGGCGGATTTGGGTGAAGCTTTTTTCAGTTTGTGTGTTCTACTATTTCAATTATAGAGGGACTGCGCGAACGCTGTCCCCACTACCAAAAAGTGTGCACCCCAAGCAACCGCAATTTGCGGATGTGGCGAACGTCAACCGACCGTTTGTGCAATGGAAGGTCTCTGTTCGGGGGATCCTCCTTCTTGATCAAGAATTTCCCCAGTGCCAGATAAGTATGAGTTGGAAACGAACGACGACGTTTAACAGTTTAAGGAGGACATGGCAGCGAAGCTGCCTCCACCTCGGGTATGGCGGGGAATTTGGAATAGCAAGTTGGTTGGAAGTGATTGGCCGCACAAGGACGAATGGCGGGAGATAGGACAATTACAACACAGATGGAAGGAAGGCCTCGAAAAGCAGGTGGTCAGGGCAGTCAGCACCCTCCCAAGGGAGGAGTGAGGAAGACAGTGCGGATGATGACAAAAATGGGGGTCATGGCAAAGTTTTTAATAAAAAGGATTCGCTTAGATGCCTTGTTTGTAGCTGACAAATTAAGTCATTTGGTCAAAAATTTCCGTAGCGTGATAAAAAAAAAAAGATGTATCCTTACCACACGACATTGTTTCAATTGAAGTAATTTTTCATAGTCCAGTATGAGTTGGTCTGAATCTTAAGAGGTTGCCGACGTACGATCCAGGCGAACTGAAACCGCGAACTAGCACGAGGAATGAAGGATACCGAATGAAACAGGTCCACGCAATATAAGCCTATAATTCTGAAGCACACTCATCCCTGTTAAGGAAGAATGTACTTTTGATGAGATCCTGCGTGATCTACTGTGTGATATACTGTGTGAATTGGTGGATATCTGGAAATTCTATATAACAAATTCAAGTATCAAAATACTGGTAATTTTGAATAGGCTCAAAATTTTAACCCAATACGGCTTTATGATTTTTAATAAATACGCATTTTGATTTGAAATACAGTGTCAGTACCTTTTTTAAGGGAAGATGCAATGCAATTCATATTCAAAGGTTGCATAGGATATCTACCAGCAATTTATTAAAGTATGACTAGTCTTATTACACTGGTCAACTAATTGTTCCATCTCAAGAGGTGTAGAATAAAAAGCAATAAATTCCTTGTATTTCGCACTTGGTTGTTTTAGAAGCTGTAGAATATCAAAAATCAGTATTAGTAATAAATCCATAACTGTAATGCCTTGTTAATGCATTAATAGAGCTAATAACTTCTGTTATATTTGCGACAAAGTGCAATTTTTTGAACACAAAAGGGGTCAGCACTGCAAAAGTAAAGAAAGCTTATCATTTGTATTTTGGTCTCAAGATGGGAGACTAGGAATAATATCGGGACTCCTCACTTATGTAGTTAAACTTGTGTAGCCAATTTGTCACTTTGACTTCATCTGGGACATATAGTGCCGTATGCTATATAAAATTTAATGGAAAAAAACAACGGAATGTCATTTTCTGATTAAAAGGGAACCAACAAATCAGATTAATGACTTATTTCTGCATCATCTCATCAGTTAAATGATGTGTTATTTAGAAAAAGACAAATGTTAAATAACCTAACATTCCTTCAACTCTGTGTTCGGTCCAACACGCGACACAATTTACTAAAAAGTCTCCAATATTTTTTTTATAGTTTTAACGAGGATAATAGCCATGCGTCTGCTAAATATGCTACAGCTTCTAAAAACAACCATGAAGAAATTAGAGGAGTTTATTGCTCTTTTTTTCTGCACCTTTTAAAGTGAGAACAATTAGGTTGCTTAGTGGGTAATAAGTAGTGGGTAAGTTATGTTGTGTGTGAGAATGTGTGTAAAAATTCTTGTAAATTATCATCTCTTACCAACCCCATGTCGATAATATTAAATTAAACCTGGTATGAGCAAAAATTAGGAGGATTTCTGTAAATAAAATGGACTTTAATAAATTTTGTGTTTGGTGCGCTCATGCAATTCGCCGTATCCTATGCAATGAAGAAAACGACCGTAACTCAAAAACAAGAGCTAACTTTTATTTTTTAAGGTGATATTCGAGTTTAGCAAGTTGAAATCAATCAGAATTGGTTACTTTCATCTGATTCGCAGAAAAATTTTCAAATTTTGTTGTCCAGTGTTATTGATTTTGGGTCCTTTCCCTCATACTTGGCGCCACAGATGCTCTAATCAAGAAGGGAGCTCTCTCGGTTGGAGGCCGTCCATTGTACTTGGTTGGGGCGTGTAATTTTTGGTAGTTGAGACTGCGTTCGCGCTGCTCCCGGTATTTTAATGAAAAACAGAACAATAGACAATTCCCAATTTTTTTTTTCTATTCGATAAAGGATGTCGAAAAAAAAATATTAGCCCAAACAAAAAAAAATTCCGATGCGTATTTATTTTTTTATTCAATTTCAAAGTCGAGCTTTCGAGAAGCGCGCGAAAATCACTCAAAAGCCCGCTGAAACGCTCTGACGTCAGCTTTTACCAAACTTGTTCCGATCAGCTCTGGTTGATATTGACATTTGTGTGAAACTGAAACTGTGAAGTATGCGATACAATTAGTTTCGCTTGTTAAAATTATTTGAACCTGTCATATCGGTATTGCATAGTTCCTGAGTGCCATAATACTACAGTTACTATCCCAGAAAAGATTTTTTTTTATATTCCAAGTAAGACTATGCGACGTGCCTGTTTCTCCTAAATCGTAAGCTGTAGTGTAGACAGCTTGCTTTTCAGAAAGTATAGAGAATAGCTCATTGTAAAAGTTAAGAAACAAAAGAGTGGTTTTTTTTAAGTTTTCAGCTACTTTTCTTTAATGTTTGAGTTATTAATTGCATAACTGTTTGTTGTTCAAAAAGTTATAGTAAAAAGCCACAGTGTAAATATCTGAATTATAGATGGCAGCACGAGTGCTTTGGAATCAATGTTCTAAATACATAAAGTAATTAATTAATAGCTTATATTTAGTTATTTTTGGGATTTTCTATTGGAATTAAATTGAAAAAAAGAATGTTTAAATGGTACATGCATTCGAGTTGTTAAATAAAATTATAAATTTAGATACAATGATTTTACAACAATTGTAAAGGGACTGCGCGAACGCTGTCCCCACTACCAAAAATTGTGCACCCCACGCAACCGCAATTTGCGGATGTGGCGAACGTCAACCGACCGTTTGTGCAATGGAAGGTCTCTGTTCGGGGGATCCTCCTTCTTTATCAAGAATTTCCCCAGTGCCAGGTAAGTAGGAGTTGGTCGGAGATCGAAGTAGCAATACGAAGTATTGACGCGAAGCGTCTTACTTCTCCATCTAAGATACCCCCAAAAGGGAGAGCGTTTGTGTTTCAAAAGTAAATCATAAGTCCATATAAAAAATAATGTGGAAAACCCGTGGGAGAGACCCCAGGGCAAAGCGATAGGCTTGTCTAATAAAAAAAACAATGATAAAAATGAACACCAAAGGGCAATGAATATATATCTTTAAAATACTGGACATAACAATGCTATTCAAAGTGCAACTTGTTGTCAGGGTAGAAAGTATTAGTTAACGAAAAAACTTAACTTCATAACGGTATTACCAAGAATGGTCGTGATGAACGGTGCATGGACGTTTATATTTTTGTTCAAATACGAGTGATCATAAGCGATAATGTCTTTAAGGTTCTCATATGCAGATCCATCAATAGAGGTTTTGTAATTATGTGAAGCAGAAAGAATTGCTGAGTCAATAAAATCAATATTAAGGTCTCTGTGAAGGATCTTATTTCGCACATACCAAGGAGCATTTGTCATTCTTCTCAGGGTTTTATTTTGAAATATTTGTAGTTAGCTTCTGTGTGTCTTGCGAACAGCGGTCCACGCTGGAGAGGCGTAGAGTAAAATCGGCCTTTTCATTGACTTACAAAGTAAAACCTTGTTGTTAAGGGACATTTTGGAGTGTTTCCCAATGATGGGATTTAGACTGACGCTGGCACCTGTGGCTTTAGCTATTGTTTGCTTAGTATGTTTTTTAAAGCTGAGTTTATTGTCCAAATGTACCCCGAGGTATTTGGTATGTGGCTCATTTTTGATATCAGTATTAAAGATCTCAAGATCGGTGTCATAATTTGTCAATGTTTTGTGCTTTCTAAAGAGGACTGAGACACTCTTTTGTGCATTAATTTTGACTCTCCAATCCTCACACCAAGTTTCAACCAAGTATAGCGCTGTTTACAATTTGTCAAAGGCTATGTTACCGTGTTTAGATTTGGCTAGTATGGTCGCATCGTCCGCGAACTGGGCAGTAATACAGTATTTCTGAGTAGGGAAATCGTTAATATACAGATTACATAATGTGGGGCTCATTGTGCTTCCGTGCGGAACTCCGGCCCTAATGATAGCTACTTTGGACAATGTACTATTGATTCGAACCTGGAAACAAGTGTTTGTGAGGAAAGAGTTAATAATATGTATTAGTGGTTTTGGTATGTTCTGTTTGACAAGTTTTATAATTAGGCCTTCATAACAAAGGCTATCAAAAGCTTTTTCAATATCTAAAATTACGGCTCCCAATGTTTCTTTGTTGTTAAAGGCATTTCCAATTATTTCTACCATTCTATGAACTTGGTGTGTTATTGAATGTCCCTTTTTAAAACCATATTGATTTTGATTGATAATCTTATTGGCATCTAAGAAAGTGTTTAATCTAGTCAGAATAATTTTTTCAAGAACTTTTGCTAAGCTGGGTAAGAGACTAATTGGTCTGTAGCTGCTAGGGAGAAGTGGGCTTTTGCCTGGTTTTTTAAAAAGTATTATAATGGCTTTTTTCCATGTAGTTGGAAAGTAGTAGTGTTGGAGGCATGCGTTAAAGATATTCGTGATAAGTACAATGACCTTTTGGGATAGATTTTTTAGGGCTTTATTAGAAATCACATCGTATCCAGATGCCTTTTTAGGATCAAGGTTTTTAATAATGTGTGCTACTTCCTCAGGAAAAGTTTCTAGAATAGTTGCATTGGGTTCAGAGCTTAGGTATCGATGAACCTCTCTCTTCCGTAACATTGTCAACCATTTCATCATTTGTTGGATTGTCATGGGGCGAAAACTTTTTATAAAGACTATTTGAAAGTACGTCTGCCATGTCTTTTTCTGTGTAAGCTATTTTGTTTGGGCCTTGGAGTGGGCCAATATTTTGAGGATTAGATTTAATGCTTCGGCCAATTTCCAGACAGTGTTGTTTTGGGTGGATAATTTCATATCTGTACATTCGCACGTTGTTTGTTTGTGGTCAGCAATAATTGCTCTGACTCGCCTACGCGCTTCGTTCCATTTGCTTTTATCCTCCGGCTGTCTGGTTATTTTGTAAACTTTTCTAAGTTTATTTTTGTTTTTTATTTCATCTCTAATTTCCTGGGGTAGTTTATAGTTGTTCCTATGGCTACACAGAACTACTAAAAGCTTTTTTTTTTGTATCGTAGTATACTTAAGAACTAATTTTAACAATAATTCTGGCCAAACCTAAGCATGAAATCAGTTATTTTTTGTTAATTTTTTTTTAATTTGGCGTGAGTTCTCTTGAAAAAATTACATCTATTCATTGTTAACATCGACAGCCCTCAGATTCATTGTAATCTGGGATTTAATATTGCTAGCTAGAGCAACCTACTATAGTGGCTCGGTAAGAGATAGGGTGCAGTTCAACACTTCGTTCTAGGTGCCAAAAATCATGAATTCCGCTAGGTGGCGATAATATCGATGTGCATGCTATGATTGCCGTTCTTTTCAATGTGAATTGCATATGAAAGTGCAAAAAAGATTAGAGTTTTAGAAAAGATTAGGGGTTAAAGAAAGGCTTATTTAAACTTAATTTTAGGCTAAGATTTATTTTTCAATTTATGTTATTCCAGTAGAATGCTATAGATTACAGTAAAAAATCATGAATAATAATCCGGTTAATTTTTTAATACTTATGTATGTCCCAAATGTTATAAATTCCTTTTTTGTGCTTTATACAATTAATAACTAGTTAGACTGTTCTATATTAAAAGTACATATTCATGTGTCTATTTACTATATCACTCAATACAATATGGGGGATTGATATCTGCACTTACCATTTGCTTTAATTTAATGCATATCGAACAGACCTAAAAGAAACAACTTTTTTTGTTTACATAGGACTTTAAAGGAACTAAAGGGAATATTTCAGAATATGTAAGGCTCTACGAAAATTAAATATGGAATCGGTTTTTCTTCTCTAGTTCAACTCTTTCATTTAGTTAGGGTACTCTCCCTGAAAAATTACATCTCAAAATACTTCACATATACAGAGAGTTCAGATACATTATAATCATTACTTCAAAATTTGTAGCGAGAACCGCCTAACCGTCAAAGATAACACTCCAAAGGGGGGAAACTACAGAAAAGTTGTACTTCTTTTTAGTTTTGTGTTTTAAGCTTTTAATTAATTACATGTATACTTTAAGCATTATTTGAAAACCTTGCAAAATCAATTGGCTTCTTATGCTTGATGCAGAATGTCCTGGATTTCAATGGTAGTGCCTGTAATTGGTGATATGACTATGACACTATAGAGTTACGAAATTACGGTCATAGATTTAGAAAGTAGCAGATATGCCCATTGATTCCGCAATCCCGTACAACGCAATACAAACCGCGTGATTGTGTGATGAATCCACATTTTGCTGTTTTCGCAATGCATCACGGGATACTGGTTCGCAAAAAAAAGCTTTTGCCGAAGAGTTACATGCAATAAAAACTGCATATTTAATCTGCTTCTTTTATGAATATATACCTCTTGTCTGCCAGAAATTATCAATACATATCCAGCTATAAACTTATGCTAGCAAAACTGGTAAAAGTTTTAATTAGTTAATACTAAATAAATAGTTTTTATTAGTCGAATGCCAGGTGCTAGGGCTTGCGCTTGCGAATTGCCTTATACTGGTTCACATTTGGCTTCACCTTTCCCCCTAGGGGCAGTTCTGCTACTTTCTAAATCTATGCTTATGGTAATGTTATTGTTTTCGGCTGCCTATTTTTAGCCTCGAGCCCCTTTAAGGATCTTTAACACAGCTAATAACGCCTCGTAATTTATAACCCAAAGGAACTTTGAGCGCCATCGTACGCTAACGCGTTGGGACTTTCGACTCCACAGATTTAACTAGCACGCATATTGCAGTGTACTCGAGATCACACCGGTGATTATTTTTAGAGGATTTTTCTCCACCAGCACAAATTCTACAGTACGGTTTTCAACGAGCGGTTTTTACGGTTGTAAACGGTTTTCAACGAAACTGTTTTTTTTTTTCAATGGAAAAAACCGGTGTTGGTTTTTTTTTAAGTTTTTCAGTTTTTTATTAAATAATTGAAAAAAAATGAATTTTTAAACTTTACTTTCGAATTAAAAAAACAATTTACACAGTCAATTTTGCATGTTTAAAGTGTTTTGTTGGAAACTAAGTTCTAGGTTTCTTCCTAATTGTTACTTTCTTATTTTTGAAAACTCTAATGTTCTTTTTCTTATTTCGGTTTTTCCAATCGTTTTGAGTATTTTTATTAAGCTTTGCATCATTTGATCTCTATTTCCTATTTTTAAAAATAATAATTCCTCCCATTTGATCTATGCCGTTCGCAAAGTGCAAAACTAACATTACATATATTACATATATAATCCACTTTATTCTATTAAATTAGAGCCCCTCTTAGACAAATATGCGTTTTTTCATCTATTACATTTCATTTTAAAGTTTTAGTTACTAATAATCCTCATAGATGACAGTAGTAAAAGTGTATTCAAAATTAAAGAGTGAAGCTATTAACTTTTGTGGAATTACGTTTTTGGCAGTATTCAAAGAATAATAATATTAGTACTAAATACTAATAAATTGTTTTGAAAAATTAATCATAGATAAAAAGGGTTATTTTGAAATATTTTTAGTAGTTTTCTAGTCATTATTATCAAAATTGGAATTTTGCAGTTGATTTTTCTCATAAGGAAAAAAATTTAAAAATTGCTAAAAATTATTTAAATTCTAATGCAGTTACATTTTTTTTTAGTATTTTTCCCATAATGTGTGAATATTAAAGATACACATGTATATTTTCGGGATGAAAATAAAAATTCATGCATTAGAGGGTTAAATGGTTATTGATGCAACTATAAAAGACAAAAGTTACAAACAATTTCAGTCCTTCCACCACCCGAAATTAAAAATTACAACACACACAGTTCTTTTTTTGCTTGACTTTCCCTAAGTTGTCCTCCGATGATGATCGTATCGCCATATCACGACTCATGATGCGTGGGAAAATGTCTGACCTTTACAGGGATCGCGGGGCGGAAATTTTGCTTGGCCACTTTGATGATCCTTTGTAACTCCCCCCCCCCCCCCCCCCATCACACACAAAAGCAGATTGCAAACGGATTAGCTGTAGCGCTAAATAATAAGCTTTAACCCTCTAATGCATACTGTTACTGTTTGGTAACAAGTTACATAATCCACTTTATTCTATTGAAGTAGACCTCCCTCTCGACACATTTGTGTTTTTTTCATCTATTACATTCCATTTTGAAGTTTTAGTTAATAATAACCTTCATAAATGATAGTAGTAAAAGTGTATTTAAAATAAAAGAATGAGGTCATTAACAGTTGTGAAATTACGTTTTTGACAGTATTCAAAGTATAATAATATTAGTGCACTAAAATACAAATATATTGTTTTGAAAAATTAATTAGAGTTAAAGAGGGTTATTTTGAAATATATTTAGTAGTTTTCTAGTAATTATTATCAAAATTGGAATTTTGAATTGATTTTTATCATATGGGAAAAAAATTAAAATTATTTAAATTCTATTGTGGTTAAAAAATTTCAGTATTTTTCCCATATTGTGTGAGTGTTAAGAGGACTCCCTTGTGGAATTCCACATCTTGAAAATCGTAATGTTATTCCTATGGAGAATATTCGCAAGTCAATTACCGCCACAATTTTAATAAAAGGTTACTAGTTTTTGGTATCATTGTAAAGAACGAAAAGGGAGTAGATTGTGTAAAATTAATTTGTTTTTGTGAAAATCACAAATTTAGTATTTTTAATAATTTTTTGAAGTAAGTAAAAAATGGAGTACGCATTAAGTTCTGACTTCAAAAAATTACTAAAAATACTAAATATGTGATTTTCACAAAACAAATTTATTTTACAAAAGCTAATCCCTTCGTTCTTTACAATGATACCAAAAACTAGTAACCTTTTATTAAAATTGTGGTGGTAATTGACTTGCGAATGTTTTCCATAGGAATAACATTACGATTTTCAAGATGTGGAATTCCAAGGGAGTCCTCTTAAAGAAACATAATTATTTTTTCGGGACGAAAAAAATCATGCATTAAGCCAGTAATCCATTCACGCTGTAGCTGGATTTTGTGACGTCATTTGCTGTATCTAGCGTGGATGGAAGTTTCTTGACTTATGGGTTATTTCTCTCAATAAAAAGTAAAAAAACAATAAAATTAAGTTAAAAACCACGGACAATTAAAAAGTAAATCACTCTTATGACTGCTCATGCCCGAAATCAATTTACAGCTTTGATATCGCTTGGAAAACGATTCAAAAATCCAGCTTCAGAAGTACAGCTTTGACCACGCGCGCATGCGCACTACTGACAGTTACGTCACAAAATCCAGCTACAGCATAACAGCAACGTGAATGGATTACTAGCTTTAGAGGGTTAAAATTCTACACTTCTGTCGCGTGATTGGATCAACCACACAACATGGATTCAATGAGTATCTAAAAGAATAAATTAGAGAATACCAAATTTTTTAATACTATAAATAAATAAAAAATTTGCAATTACTGGTGTTATATATTTGAATGTTTTCATTTTTTATTTTGAGATCTTGTTACAATTTAACCTCTAGCTCCAAGAGTACACATACGTAAAGCTTTGCAGTATTCTTTTCACAACTATTAATTATAACTTTTCTAATATCGTCGAGTTATCTGTACAAAACCTGTGACGTTAGCTTACAATGCAATTTTACAGTTAAGGATTTGGGATTTACTTTTACTGCTACTCTTGACTTTGTACAACATATTGACAATACTGAATCTAAGGCTTATAACGTACTTGGTTTTCTTAAACGTAAAACAGTAAATTTTACTAATCAACTTGCCTTAAAATCTTTATATTTCAGCCTCGTACTCTCCAATCTCGAATATGGCAGTATCATTTGGGATCCCTACTATGACAATAGAAGTAATGTTATTGAACTGGTTCAATCCAAATTTACACACTATTTATATTACAAAATCTATAACGTTAGTGCTCAATATGTATCCTCAACTCATCTACGCAATATTTTTTGTATTCTACTTTTAAAATCCAGAAGAGTCATAATTGTCTTGTGTTTTGTTTCTTTAAAGTGCGTAATAATTTTAATTGACTGTAATGAAGTACTGAGTGTGGCATTATGCATTATTTGTATTTAATTTATAACTTTAAATTGTATTAACTTTAATATAATAGTAACTTCTACTTCAACTCTAATCTAGTTTAACTGAAACTGTAACTGATTTGGATAGAGAATAAAAAGTAAACAACGTAAGAGCATGGTGCTTTCTTTACTGTTGAAAACTGCATTTATATAAATAATACCGCTCGATAACCACACATGGTGGCACGCGTAAAAATATCTACATAAGTATCTCCTAACACGGTCGTCATGGCATCTTCGTCGTATCAAATATGTCCACCTGATCAGTTTTGCTTTTCAACGCCCGGGGAATGGCCGCGGTGGAAATCCCGATTCTCCAGGTTTAGAACTGCCTCCGGACTTAACGCTAAGTCAGATCAAGAACAAATCGACGCTCTTATGTATATAATGGGTGACAAGAGTGAGGACATTTTCAATTCCTTCGAGATAGCGCAGGAAGATTCAAAGAAGTACGACAAGGTCTTGGAAAAGTTCGACGGATATTTCGTGGGGAAAAGAAACACAATATTCGAAAGAGCTCAGTTCAACAGACGAATTCAGCGGGTAGGAGAACCAGTGAATGATTTCATAACGGACTTATACGCCATGGCCGATAGATGCGACTACGGAACTTTACACGATGAACTGTTGCGTGATAGGATAGTTGTGGGAATACTCGACCAAAATCTTAGCGAGAAACTGCAGCTGGATACAAAACTGACTCTTCAAACAGCTTTAGAGAAGGTACGTTTATCTGAATCTATCAAACAACAGCAAAATGTTTTAGTTCAACCGCCATCGGTAAATGCAATAACTCACAAAAAGAAAACTGTTCCAACTAACCGGTACAAACCGATTACATCTGAACCAAAGTGCTCTTCTCATGTGAAAAATTGTAAGTGGTGTGGTAAAACAACCCATGAAAGGAAATTATGCCCCGCCAAAGATTCTTTCTGTCGGAAATGCAGAAAAAAGGGACATTGGGAAAAAGTCTGCTTCAGCACTGTGAAACGAGTCAATGAAATTCATAGTGAATGTGCCGAACCTGGATTCATTGGGCTGATGTCAGAAAATGGAAATGATGATGACTGGGTTGTTCCCATCAACATACTAGGGAAGACTATCAAGTTCAAAATCGACAGTGGAGCCGACTATACAGTGATCCCTGCGAACATTCTTCATACAGTGTTAACCAATGCAGATGTACAAGACACGAAGAAGATCATCTATGGTCCTGACCGTACACCTTTACAACTAGAAGGAAAACTGGTGGAAGACATCGAATTTGCTGGAAAATCCTGTTTGGAAGAAATCTATGTTGTCAAGGGACTACAAACCTGTTTGCTTGGAAAACCAGCCATTAAATCTTTTGGACTGGGACCCAACATAGCATCATATGTAAGGAAAATCACCAGCTTTGATCCTTTTACAGAATTTCCAATGCTGTTCCAAGGATTAGGAGAACTTAAAGGAAACTATCACATAGAACTGACAGATGATGTACATCCGTATGCACTCACCTCACCTAGGAAAATACCTATTCCTCTTTTGGAGAAAACCAAAGCTGAGATTGCTAGAATGCAACAGATGAATGTTATAAAACCAGTGGAGACTCCTACAGATTGGTGTTCACCAGCTGTAGTGGTGAGAAAGAAAGATGGAAGTGTAAGAATCTGTGTCGACTTAACCCAGCTCAACAAAAGCATCAAACGAGAGTGGCATCCTTTGCCGACTACCGAATACAATCTGGCCCTCTTGGCAGGTGGTAAGATATTTTCAAAACTCGATGCTAATTCTGGATTTTGGCAAGTACCTCTTGATGAAGAATCGTCTTTTCTTACAACCTTCATCACACCCTTCGGAAGATTTCGTTTCCTACAGTTGCCATTTGGCATTTCATCAGCACCTGAACACTTTCAGCGCAGAATGTCTCAGGCTTTAGAAGGTCTGTCTGGGATACTATGTCACATGGATGATATTCTGATTTGGGGTTCTACACAAATTGAACATGACCAACGTTTGAAAGCAACGCTTGAACGTCTCAGAGAAACTGGAATCACCCTAAACAAGCAAAAATGCTGCTTCTCGGAAAAGTCCATAAAGTTTCTTGGCCATGTCATCGATGAGTCAGGAATACGTCCAGATGAAGAGAAGATAAAAGCCATACAAAACTTTGAAACACCTAAAAATAAAACAGAACTCAAGCAACTACTAGGAATGTCAAATTACTTAGCTCGCTTCATCCCAAAATATGCAGATATCATGGCACCTTTAACATCTCTACTATCAACGAAGAATCAATTTATTTGGGATCAACCACAGAAAGATGCACTCTTACGTCTAAAAGAAATTCTTTCATCAGAACCTGTACTGACCATCTTCGATCCAAACAAGAAATCGACGGTGACAGCAGATGCCTCGTCATACGGACTGGGAGCAACTATTTGTCAGAAGCAGGAAGATTCCACTACTAGGGTAGTAGCATATGCATCAAGGACTTTGACACCTACAGAAAAGCGGTACGCACAAATAGAAAAAGGGGCGTTGGCGCTTACATGGGCTTGCGAAAAGTTCTCAGGCTACCTAATAGGAACAAAATTTCTTCTAGAGACGGATCATAAACCTCTCATCCCTATCCTAACAAGAAAATCTCTTGATGATCTCACTCCACGTCTGCAGAGACTGAAAATGAGATTGATGAGGTACTCCTTTGATGTGTTCCACACTCCTGGAAAAGATCTACTAGCAGCAGATGCACTATCCAGAACACCTCAACAAGAAGAAGAACCAAATTTTGAACTAGAAGAAGAAATTGAACTCTTCATCAACCAAATAACAGACACTGTTCCTATATCTTCCCAAAGACTTTCCCAACTGAAGACCGAACAAGACAAAGACGCAACATGCATCATGTTGGCTAAATATGCATTAGAAGGCTGGCCGACAGAAAGAAACAAAGTTGAAATTTCCTGTCTACCCTATTGAAACATGAGATTTGAGATATCCATCCAAAATGGATTCCTTATGAGAGGAACAAGAATAATTGTACCAGCCAAATTGCAGCGTGACATCTTGGAGAAGATTCATGAAGGTCACATGGGAATTACCAAGTGCAGAGCATTAGCAAACACTACTGTGTACTGGCCTGGCATAAGTAAGCAGATTGAAGAACTTGTTCGAGAATGTCCATCATGTATCATGGAATCTAAGAATCATCCAGAACCTCTGATACCAACAAGTTTCCCTCAAAGACCGTGGGAAATTGTAGCAATGGATCTTTTCAAGCTACATTCAAACTGGTACCTGCTGGTAACCGACTACTACTCTCGATACCCAGAAGTTGCAAGATTGGACAGACTTACATCGAACGAGGTAATCCTTCACTGCAAATCAATATTCGCAAGACATGGGATACCAGACACAATGAGATCTGATAATGGACCACAGTTCGAAGTAACCAGAACTTCTGAATTCCAACAGTTTGCCAGATCATATGGTTTCAAGCATGTTACATCCAGTCCCAGATATCCCCAGAGCAATGGCTTTGTAGAAGCTGCTGTCAAGATCATTAAACTGAGGTTTAAGAAATCTAAAGATCCATATTTGGCATTGCTGAACTACAGAGCTACACCTTTGAGAAATGGATTCAGCCCTGCAGAGCTACTGATGGGACGTCGCCTTCAAACGACCTTGCCTGTTGCACCCTCCGAACTTCAGCCAAAATTGGTTCCTAAGTGCAATTTGGAGGAGAGAGAAGAGTGTCGAAAAAGAAACCAGGAAAGGAATTATAATCGAAGACACAACGTCCATGAACTTAAACCAATAGAACCAGGTCAGCAAGTTTGGATAACCGACAGGAGATCAGTGGGTACTGTAGAACGAAAAGCTGAAACCCCAAGATTATATATCGTGAAAGAAGGTCATCGCACCTTTAGGAGAAATAGAAGACACCTCATCCCAGGGAATAAATTGCAGCTGACACCTAGAGAAGATGACAACCTGGATGACATCTCAACACCTGACTTTGCGAGTAACGAGTCACCTCCATCAACAGGTCCAGAAGATGTGCTGAGTTCCAATGAGATAGATCCTGGACCTTGTGTAGTGACTCGTAGCGGAAGAACTGTGAAACCTCCCAATAGACTAAATCTTTAAAGGGGGAGATGTGGCATTATGCATTATTTGTATTTAATTTATAACTTTAAATTGTATTAACTTTAATATAATAGTAACTTCTACTTCAACTCTAATCTAGTTTAACTGAAACTGTAACTGATTTGGATAGAGAATAAAAAGTAAACAACGTAAGAGCATGGTGCTTTCTTTACTGTTGAAAACTGCATTTATATAAATAATACCGCTCGATAACCACACACTGAGCGCGATACAAACTGCGCAATGACCGACCACAGGACTTTACGAGCACGTACTCCGCATATACTCGGTAAGTCTTCAGTGGCACCGGGTCTCGAACTCTCAACCTTCCGATCTCGAGTCAGAGATCCTAACCACTAGGCTCCTTACAGACCCCCATTCGTTCTTTGTGCGGCCATTCAATACCATCATCGCCATTCCCATTTCAATTGGAAAACTTTCAAAAACTTTAGGATTTTGTATGGAACTATTTTAGTTTTTTCTTTTTTTACCCGATTCTAAATTTATTTATATATAAATAAAACAGTGAATTGCAAAGTAATGTATTGAGAAATGGTTGCTATATAGGAAATAAGACCTTTATATCTTTCTTCATTTAGAAAGATTCCATAGGTAATCGGAGATCGAATTAACAATACGAAGTATTGACGCGAAGCGTCCTATATTCTCCATCTAAGACACCCCAAAATGGGAGAGCGTTTGTGATTTCTAAAATTAAACTAAAAGTCCATATAAATAAAGTGGAAAACCCGTAGGAGAGACCCTAGGGGCAAAGCGATAGGCTCGTCTAATATAAAACAGTATTGAAAATGAACACCAAAAACATGCAAAAAAAGAACAATGAACACATAACGTCAAGAACTGGACACAACAATGCTAGTCAAAGTGCAACTTGTCAGGGTAAAAATATTACAAGTTAATATAACGCTGTCTTTAGCTTACAACATTTGTTGTTGTTGTTTCTAATGCCACTCGGTAACCGAACCCGGAGTAGAGGACTACCCGATTTAAGGCGAAGAGGGCGACTTCCGTTTTTATTGAGCGCCACAAGGGAGGAAGTCCGACTGTTGCCCGTCAGCATGACACATCCGTGTTACAGGAAGGTCCCTTTCACACATCCATTCTCACTCACATATCGGAATTTCGATCCAGATCAAAGGCCGATAACCCCCCGATCTGGTACCCCCAGAGGTATTAATTTAGTATGAGAACATGGATGACTTTGTGACCACGACATATTTAACGTGCCTCAGCCACCATTAGTCAACACGGTGGTCTTTAGCCGAGTACAAGCGCCGACCCAGCGACCATCAGAATTGCGAGCGCCGCTGAGGACAGAGCCCACAACCCTTCCGATGCGAGCACAACGCTTCACACGACTGAGCTACCGCGGCTCACACAACATTTTCAAATCTCCAATACAAACATAGTTTTTCTTTTACCTAACTTCCCCTTCTTGTCGCCCGAGGACGTTTGTAGCGCCATCTCACGCCGCCAGATGCGTGGGACATAGTCTGAACTTGATAAAGACGTTTAAAGCTTCTAGGAAAAGTTTTGGCGGACGGAAAGTGTCTGTGAAATTTATTATTAACTTTTAACAATATTTTCTAAAGCATACGTAAAAATCGGCCTTGACAAAAGGACTCAAATTAATTTATAATTTACCTACTTTTTGCACCCGATACCTGTAAATTAGCCTTCGTCACGCGTCGGTCCACTTTAGAGGGCTTGATGAAAATCGAACCTAATCCGATACATTTCATCCATGAGAAAATGACTTAGGTCTCTGGGCCCTGGGCACTCGGCCTATAGGGCCCAGCGGGGGAAATTTCCAAGGCGTGGTTCAGTTCTAATGTAATAAAATGTATCGAGTTGGGCAGTGTTTTAGAGTGTGTATACTGTCTTGAGTTGACCAACGGTGTATTTGCAAATACCTAAAGCAAAAGATAGGTAAAATACAAGTTATCTTTTTTTCTGAGTGCTGATTTTCACAAATGTTTTAGAAAATATTTTTAAAAGTTAAAAATAAATAGTGTCAGATCCTTTCCACAGATTCCAAAACTTTTACCAGACGCTTAAAAGGTCCCTGTAAAGATAATAGGAAAATTAAAATTAATAGTTGTGTAGAGAATACTGCAAAAGGCTCACGTATGTGTAATATGGTGGAGTTAATTTTTTTTTTAAATTTAACCCTTTCCGACCGGGCTCGCACGATCGTGCGGGTAGTGAAGAGAATGTTCAAGCTCTTCACAAATATCGATATCGAAGCAGCTGACTTGTGCCACTCGTTATTTGTATAAAAAATGACTTTGTTGTCAACGAGTTGCTGGCATAGATGCTGTTTAACGCATTTTTTTACGATAAGACTCCAAAATTAGTCTTATAATTTTAAATTAGCGCCACCTGACCGCCGGTCGAAAAGGGTTACCATTTCTAATAGTGAAAAAAAGGTTGTTTCACTTCTTACTGAAACATGAGACATATTTTTTTATGTTTGAGCAAAATTATCAGGGTCCACAACGAATTTATAAGTACGAATATGCTGGCTATTTGTACCTTTGGAGCGAGAGGTGAAATTGTAACAAGATCTAAATATAAAAATCATTCAAATTTTGTGTACCAGTAACTACAAATTTTTAATTTATTTATAAAATTAAAAAAAATTTAGTAACCTGTACAGCTTACTGATCTCTTCAAAATATTGTTGTGTGGTGAATTCATCACGTGACAAAAGTCTAAGGCTCCTTAGTTCTAGGTTGCGTTAGAGCAAATCCATTCGTGATTTGCCTCAGTGTGTGAAGAGGAGGAGTATTGTGTAAACGTTTCTGGCTGACTACTTCTAGCCTTTATTAGGAGCTTTAACACAGCCAATAACGCCTCGTAATTTCGAACCCGGGTCAAGTAACGAAGTCTACAAATGAGCGGGCACCCAACGGAACTTCGAGCGACATCGTACGCTGAACTCGTCGGGCCTTTTGACTCCCCAGATTTAACGAGCACGTCTGTCCCAGTGTACTCGGGCCAATGCGTCACGAGTTGGATTATCTACTCATTCCCTGTACAGATATCCGATTTAAAGGATGACTGGCCGTAGGTGGGATTCGAACCCCCGCACTCCTGAGAAGGCTGAATCCTGAGGCGGATGTCTTTAACCACTCGGCCAGGGAGAGTGTCAGAAGGACCTTACGCGATTTTTTTTCATCCCTAAAAAAATATATATGTATCTCAATGCTCATACATTATGGAAAAAATACTGAAAAAAAATGTAACTGCATTAGAATTTAAATAATTTCAATTTTTGTAATTTTTTTTTCCGTATGACAAAAATAAACTACAAAATTTCAATTTTGATAATTATGATTAGAAAACTTCTAAATATATTTCAAGATAACCCTCTTTAACTATAATTAATTTTTCAAAACATTTTATTTGTATTTAGTACTTATATTATTATACTTTGAATAGTGCCAGAAACGTAATTTCACAACAGTTAATAACCTCACTCTTTAATTTTGAATACACTTTTACGGCTGCCATCTATGAAGTTTATTAGTAACTAACACCTCAAAATGGAATGTAATAGATGAAAAAAAGAACCCACAAATTTGTTGAGAGGGAGCTCTACTTTAATAGAATAAAGTGGATTATGCATTAGAGGGTTAAGTAAAAACGATCTGCTTGTATATTAGAGATGCAAAAACTTTGTAAGCTACGGACAACGTTATACAACTTGTAAATTAATTCATTTTATAACTAAACATAATTTTGATTGAATCGGAATGATAATCTTTATTCGTTTTTATTGCTTATAGACTCAGCTTTATTTCTGTCACCATAAAAGTAACAAACAAAAACCCCGAAAAAAAATAACGCACACATTTTTTTTTGCTTAACTTTCCTTTCTTGTCCTCCGATGACAATCGTAGCGCCATATCACTAAACCAGAAGAATTTCCAGCCGTCGATAATTGTTAAAGTCAGACTATGTCTGACTTTAACAATTATCGACGGCTGGAAATTTGTCTTGCGTGTTAACCATTTAAATCGGTGGTCAGATGTCGCTGATTTAAAATTATGAGACTAAATTTGGAGATTAATCGAAAAAAAAACGTTTAACATCATCAATGATAGCAACTGCTTAAAAAAAAAGTCTTTTTTATACAAATAAACGATCCGCATGATCGTGATAGCTCGGTGTGAAAGGGTTACTAGAATGAAGTGGATTATGTAATTTGTTGCCATATTTCTCTTTTCACTCGAGATCAGATCGCGAACAAAACAAATCTGTCCTAAGAATGACTCCGAGCTGCAATAAAATAAGACTTGACTTCTGCAGTTCTGCCGCGTGATATTTACCACACAACATCGTTTCAAAGAATGTGATCAATAGGATAGCGAGAAAAGAAAAATTTTAATTCTTTATATAAATTAGAATTTGTAATTACTGGTAAACAATATTTGAATTATTTATTTTTATTTTTAGGTCTTGGTACAATTTAGCCATTCGCTCAAAAGGTACACATATGAACCATTAGAGGAAGCTAGAACTATTAGTAGAATCTAGAAATAAGCATCCGTACAATGATTACCCTAACGTGAACCTTTGCGTGAACCGTTGCTTGAATTCTCTTCACAACTATTAATTTTAAGCTGTTATATTATTCTATTAAGACCGGCGGTCAAAGTCAGATGGCGCTGATTTAAAATCATGAGACTAAATTTGGAGTTTTATCGAAAAAGTTGTCCTAAAATAGCATCAATTCCAGCAAGTCCTTAAAAACATATAATTTTTTATGCAAATAACGAATGGTACGAGTCAGCTGCTTCGGTATCGATATTTTAGATGAGCTTGAACATACTTTTTTTTACAACAGCACGATCGCCATAATTGGGCCAAAGGATAAGAGGGAGATTCCTGAGGACACTCAAAACGTGCAGTGCTCTGATAATCTGATAAGAATTCAAATTGATTAATAAGGTCATATTATCAGCTGCAACTTCCAACTTTCGCTTATAATTTTTTATACTATGAGCATTTGGATGACTAAAGAAAAAATAACCTTGCACTTCTGAACAGCGGCTTGAGAATTAGAACAATACAGGTGCCATCACAAAAATGATGTATCTTAAAAGTTTGAGCCACTAGATTGTAGTAGAAAAACGTCTTTTTTAATGTTTGAATTTCTGGAAAACTATTGTTTGTAATTTTTTTCTTTGCAAACTAATTAGGTACAAACCAGTACGCTATTTCTAATTTTCTTGAAAGTTTCAGTTTCATTTGCATGTTAAACATATTTATTCAGATTCTGATGTGTCGTGAAATTTATTTTATTTTTCCATAGTATTTCTTATATTTTGTATCTTTTCTAGCCACCTTTTTTTGTCTACCTTCTATTATAACAGGCTGTGAACAAGAAGATAGCAAAACCGTTTTCACCTTTTCTTTTCCAAGCTGTGGTCACGTGTGTATTTAAAATTCAAACGAAACTATCCCAGACATAAAGGGATGAAGGTCCCATTCTTCTAGAATCTTCAACCGTGTAGACTATTCAGATTGTTTTATATTATTTTGCATTCGTTCGTTTCGCCATAACACAGGAAAGTCCTCTGCAATTCAATTTATTGTTTGCCAAAATCTAATTTTAAATTTTGTTCTACTGAAACATCATCATGGTGGATCGTGAAATTCTCTCAGAATGCTTAAAGACTCTAATTGACAACGAAGATACTAAAACTGCCAGAGATGCCATTGAAACAATGTTGAGAATTCACAGGTAAATTGGCCGTTATTTTTCGTTGAACAGTAAATATAAATATGCCAAATATCCCTTAAATCAGTAAAGATTGAAACGAAAATTCTACTAATTTTAAGTTTTGTTTCAGAAATATTCTGAATGACGAGGAAAATACCAACTATCGCAAACTTCGACTTAACAATGTCAACATTGCTAGAAAGATTTGGAGTTTGTATACTGCAAGACAGTTCATGTTAATGAGTGGATGGATTGAAGTAATAATAATTAATTTCTTAATAAGGTGGCTAATTTGTTAAGAGTAGGAATTATTCGGTATTCGGCCACTTAAGCCGAAAATTCGGTTTGGCCGAATAGTTTTACTATTCGGCCAAGTGTCAGCCGAATAGTAAAACTTTTGAAAAAATTAAATTTCTTCATGTTACCTTTTGAAATGTCAAAAATTCCCAAGTAGGACTTTTTTTTTTTTTTGCTAGACTCAAATTCTTAAAGTTTTTATTATTTATAATGGTAAATCAAGCTTTACTCAAGTTTTATTAAATAAACATGTCTATAAGGGAACCAATAACAGTGAGTGGGCTTTAAAAAACAATAATTACTATATAAATATGTATCACAATTGTAATTTTGTCACTAAAAATTAAGAAAAAATTGTAATTTTCATACAACAATATTGTAACCCATGGTTTTATAATTATTATTTTTCTAATTATCATTCTACATCAGATCCACCTACTTCTGTTTTTATTTTCACACTTCTTTATTCGTTTTCATGTTGTGATTTTACCAGGTTTCAAAGACCTTCTGAAAGGTTTGTTTTAATAACAAACAATATTGTGTAAATTGCTTTAATTTTAAATTTAATAGCGATATTGCATTAAAACTATTATAAGAGTGTGTACTTATGTGTTTATGTTGGATTGAAATTGAGGAATAATAAATAAAACTTTCTTAGATCTGACAAAAAATAAAAATCAGTTCAGGTAGGTCAAATATTCGGTATTCGGCTAATACTTTGGCAGAATATTCGGTATTTGGCTAAATTTGGTATTCCGTGCATCTCTAGTTGAGAGCCTTTGTTTTCAAGGTTGTATACATGAAAGTGATTGGTTTAAGATTTGGAATACTTAAATAATGTGTGTAATGGTTAAGTAGTTATAAATATAAGGAATAGCTAAGATATACTGGCAGTCTAAATTTTCTTTTCTTTGCCAATCAACGAAAATGCCCAAATGTGGTATAAATATTCCACTTTATATTTTAAACAACTCAATAGATATAGGACCGTTAAATTTTCAAGCTTTTCAAAAGTCACCAATAAATGGACCTAACATTTTCATTATAGATCTACAAAAAGTAAAAGTATAACTTTAATTTATTTCATAAACTAATTATGTTTATTGATCCATGTGCACTGCCAAATTCATTAAAGTTGATACAGATTGGCAAATCTGTTAGTTTTCAAGATAAAGAGGTGAACTGACAAAATAATTTAAATCGGTCACTTTAATGCAGCTGTGAAACAGAGGCCAATATTGGTTGCTTTTGGCAATCGTAAAATATTGATCTTGTATTGAATTAAGTGAATGCTTAACAAATGTATGCTTTTCTTGTACCTAACAATTTAAGGTGAATTTCTAAAATTAAGGATTCCCCTATATTACAGTTTTTTAATCTCTAAGTACATTGTAGAGATAATTGAAGCTAAATCTTGACTCGTATTTTGGAGCTGACCACTTTTTCTTTCTCAGAGTACTTCCGATGAAACGATACAAATTTTCATTTGTAAAGTTTTTAAAATATATTAACTAATCCTTATTCCAGTATATTCAGAAAATAAATATTCTGTAAAAATATAATAATGCAACCAATACATATTTCGTTGATATTCAAGGCCGCATATTCTTAGTATATTGATATTGTTAGTTTTTGTTGGTTATGCAGTGTCTTGTACTATAATGGCTCAAATTACCTCATCCCTTATTGTATTTTGCTATTTTCTCTAGCTTTTTGCACGTAATTGTTTATCAAAAGATACTCTCATTCCTAAAAAGTTCAAGTTTTCTTTTAATCTAAATAATAAAATGTTTTAATTTTATTATTTTCAATATACAGATGAGAAATTTACAAGATCCAGTTATTATTTTCAACTCTGATGAACGCTTGCTGGATGTAATTGAGGTGCTTGTGGATAACAGGTTAGTATTTACAAACTCCTTATTTCCGCAAAACTGATTGTTTTTGTCCCAGTTTTCAAAAAGCCTCAATCAAATGAGGGCTGGGGAACCCAGTTGATTAAGACGCTTGCCTTGCAAGGGAAAGGTCCTAGATTCAGGTCGTGGCATCGCCGAAATCGCCACCTACTTGTAAACAACCCGTGCTAACCAAAAGTATTCAACAAATAATACCCAGAGTAAAGGGAGTGTGCATTAAATACCCTTCAAATTCCTAACGCTGCGTACAATGTCGTTCTCGTTGGGTGCCTATTCAGGTGTTGGCTCGTCACTTGACTGTGATACTTAAAGACACTGTCGCCAATAGCCCTCGTGTAGCTCTAGTGCAATAATTCAAGCCTAACCTAACCTAAGCTCAAATCAGAATATCTTTGAACACAATGTCCATTATTAATTGTCATAAACTGCCTGTTTAAAAATAAATCAAATGTGGAGTTTATTTTTGTGAAATGTATTTCTTTTTTCCTAGGTTAATTGCCCCTTTAGAACATGAGTGGGTGGAAAATACTAAACTGGAAGGCAAAAGTGAAAGCCAGGTATTATACTCTTTTTTTTTTAAGTTGAATTAATATAGCAGGACAAAATATAGTTATGATTACTGTAGCACTATCTAAACCTGGCCTCTAGAATAGCCCATAGAATAACCAAAAGTGTGATATTTAATAATAAAACCCATATCTTGTAATCAGTTCAATTTGTGTGATAAAAAAAATAGTCCTTCCTGTTCCAATGGCTGATAAAATGTATGATGTTGCCCATTTTGTGTTGCATTAGGGGCCTGTTTAACTGTCGTTCTCATTTCTAAATCTCCGTTTAAAAAAATATAGTACCCAGAATAATTGTTAAGGGGGGCGATACATGTAAAAAGTCAAATTTTTTTATTTCATAAATAGTTAAAATAACATCTCAAAAATATGCCTGCCAAATTTTTGGAATGTAAAATGCGTTGTTTATTGATTAAAAACTCATTTAAATGCTTCACTTCAACTCGCATTTCTCAGTAATTTTTTATGTTTTAAAACTGATATGATACATATATGTATAAATTATATGAATATATATTTTTTGTAGCTAAGGGAAGAAGAATTACGTCGAAAAGCCATTGCAGAAAAGCAAAAAGAACTGGCCGAATTTCAAAAAGATAAGGAATACCGAGAAAACTTAGCTGAGAGTGTAAAATATTTTATTTGTTATACTCTAACTGTTTTTCAATTGTTACTTATAACAAATTTACAAAGCATTATGCTTAAAAATTTGCTATGTATGTACTAATAATCCCAGCAATGCTAATGATTAATAAGTAGCTTTTTAATGGAACTTAAATTTCAATTTAAACTTGGTTGTGTTTATTAAGTTTTGATTATTTCATCTACACTCCATAACAATGTTTTAACACTTGCTAATGCTAATCGTACACCGGGAAATTGTTTTATCACAACAATATTTGATGTAAAGGTAAATTGAAGTTACAACTAAGATCTTAAAAGTGTGTGGAATTATATAAAAAACCAGCTCTTTGACATGTGTATTTATACTTTTGTTTAAATTTGGTTGTTTATTAAATATATGTTTGCTTTTTTTAGATCAAGAGGCAAATTGAATCGGACAAACTTCGTAGAAAACAAGTATTTACCGGTCCTGTGGTGAGTGTCTACACTCTATTCATTTTCATAAGAAATTTCATCAATCTGCACACTTATTGCTATTTCTTGGTTTATCGTCATAAAACATTGCCGAGCCTAGCTTAAGTACCAATCTTAAAACTGCCCTTTCTCAAAACACAGTATACTCTTCTAGCTTTTCAATTCATTTATTTAGGTATTAATCGCAGTTTAATACATTTATGCTGTTGGTTAAGAATCGAGCTTAAAGCTGCTATTTTTCAAAACACAGCATAGTATTTTGGCTTTTTAATTTATTTATAGTGATAAAAATCTTAGTTTTAGTATATTTATGCAGTATTTCTTTCATAATGTAAGGATACAGTATTGTTAAGTATAGTTGGGATATTAAAAATTAAAATTATCTTAATTTCATAGATAAAAAAATGAGGATACAATAAACAATTTACTTGTAAGCCAATACAGTTGAGTTCACATCCTTATAACAATAGAGTTTAGTGTGTCATTCAAGGTACTGATATAATCGTGAGATTGATTTGGATGTAAGGGACTGAAAATCAGTAAAATTTCTTGAAAATAACAGATTTAAAACAGGGGCTAGGGAGCCCAGTCGGTTAGGAACTCGCCTAGCATGCGAAAGGTCAAAGGTTTGGGTCTGGGCATCGCCAAAATAACTGCCGACCTATAAATGGCCTGTGCAGCCAAACATTTTGTAATATAATACCCTGTGTAAGGGAGTAAACATTAAATATTCTCCAAAGTCCGAACGCTGCATACAACGTTGCTCTTAATGGTTGCGTTGGGTGCCTATGCAGGTGTCGGCTCGTCACTTGACTGTGGTTCTAAAATACGACGCCCGTCGCCAATAACCCTCGCATCTAGTGCAAGGATAATTAAAACCTCATAACCTAATCAGATTTAAAACAACATGCAAAGTTTCATAAACCGAAAGAGAGAAAACTGTTCCCCCCCCCCCCAAAAAAAAAAAACTTGCATTGTTAATTCTATTTAATTTTAGAACTAATATTGTTTGTGTGAAAAATGGTTGGGTAATAATAAGGGTGACCAGATGCACTGTATTTCACAATACAGTACTACAATTTAGGTTTGGGTCTTGTATGTTTCAATGAGTCCTGAAATATGAAAAATGCCATGTTTATAGATTTGTACTGAAAAATGCCCTGTATTTTGATTGATTAAAATATCTCCAATAGTTGGACAGTTTTTATGTCGATAACTCTTAACCCAATGAAAGCGAAAGAATTTTGGCCTTATGTGCTTTCAATTAAACAGTAGTCTCTCATAAATAGCAGGCAAGAGCTTTATTGTAACATTGGAACCTAAAAAAATTATTAGAACAAATAAAAATTTAATTATTTAAACTCTCTTAGTGGTTTGCACCATATTGCAAGAGAAGTCAAATACAAGACTGAAACTGCAATAATACTATAAAATAAACCGTTATGCCATAAATTTGTTTGTTTATGCTTCTCTGTACTGCATTTGATGCTGAAAATATTAGGTACTGGGTTTAGATCTAGTTATAATGCATTATTACAATGAAATCTATGGGCAGTTCAAACAGTTCAAACGACTTTTTTAAAAGATAATAAATAAGTGATAACTACAAACAAGGTAAAAAAAAACTATTATAAACAGGTGTTGATAACTGTAACCAAGATCATAATAGCAGGTTTTAATCTTAGTATCTTCGTTAGAATTTTTTAAATATATATATTATCACGACCCCATTACTTATGTTAATAATTTTTAGGTTGGCAACAAGCTGGTAAAAGGAGCTCGTATCAGAACCTTAAATTCATCACCAAGTCCTAACAGTAGGAACCAGAGAAACTGATTTATAGATGCATTTTGTATGAACTTAACTGAAAGTTATTCATCTTTAAAATTTTATATATTTTTTTTTAAATTTTGATTTCTCATTGTATCATAAGCACTGTAAAATAAACATGCTGTAGATAGAAAGATTTATTTATTTAGTTTTAAAACTTTTACCCCAGTTGGATGGTATGTCTGTATATCAGAGATAATTTTTTTTCTGCAATGAACTAATTGATAACTCGTACCACAAAGAAGTTATTTGTGTTAATTATTGTGAAATATTTGTCATCTGCTTTGAGAACAGACGTTTTTTGCACAAGCATTACTATGTCGTTATGATTTTTATATTTGTATTTAACTTGTGAGATTCTAAAAAATTATGTAAACCTTGCAAGAACCCTAGGTATCAAATAATACAATAAAACTTATATACCGGATTGAAATAATTTAGTGTAATAATTCAGAGTAGAGTAATTAGTTTAACATTGCATACCAAGAACAAAATTTATGCCATTTCACTTATGATATTGTTATAATAATATTAAGAATTATACTTACTTGCTTTGTAAAGTAGTTAAATTACAAACATGCAAGTCAAAAGTTTTTTTTACACATACTCATGTAGTTCTCATTTTATTATTTAAAATTAGTGTTTGATTATTATGCTTTAACCGGCCGAGTGGCGAAGCGCATATACGATTCCTAAAGCTTCTGACCTACCCAAAATTCCCCCTTCGTTTAAAAAGATTCAACCCTTTGAGTGAAAAATATACAAAAGTGCTCGTTGGTTTTTCACCCCTCCCCTCAAGAGGAGTGTCGAGGTGTCACATTTTGAAATGGACCACACTACGTGAAAGGGTTGCTTTTTGTCCGCATGCCAATAAACAGAATGTAGCCGTGTTTATGTTTTCTTTCAGGAAAAATAGCAAAATAAGTTTTTAATGAAAACAAGAATAATTTTATTTTTATTAATATGATGCATCTAAAGTTTTAAGAATAATTAAGTAAAATGCATGCTTTTTTGTTTGACTATGAAATATTCATAAATCTATACTCATTTTGGGAAATTGTTTTTTCAGGTATTAACAAAAAAAAAACATAATTACAGCTCGTTTCCTTGTTATTTTCATTTGAGTTAAGTTTTTGTTTCTAACTGTTGATTGAAATTAAATTAAAATTGTTTTTCATTTTTGAGTAATGTTCATCGTTATTTTATTTATTATTAATATTGTTTTTTCATATTTTTTGTAAACTTATTTTAATGCACACAAAAGTATGAATGAACTCTTAAAACGAACGAGCGATTTTAACTCTGAGTTAATTTCAATCCTCCAGTCTGGAAAATGCACTTACCCGGAAGAAGTGGATTTTTTGTAGGTTAAGCCTCCGACAGGATCACTCTAAACGAGTGATTTTAACTCAGCCTGAGGTAATATTCAATTCTTTCCAGTGTCGAAAAAGCACTTCTCCAACTGGAGTGGATTTCACTCTTTTGTTTTAAGAGTGAACCACTACCACGATGATTATTAGATTGAAAGCGAAATTAGGCTAAAATATTTTTTAATAAATGCGACAATAAGATTCTTAATGATCGATGGATGCTTTAGAAAGGTTTTTATATCCCTCGGCCCTCTCACAAAATCAGGGGTGTCCACAAACATTTGAGCAGTCATGTCAAAGCGTTTGGGAACAAAGATATGCAGAAATGGAGGTGCTGACATTTTGCAAAGGGAACAATTTCAACGTCTTGACAACGTGACAATTTATTCCAACGTCGTAAATAAGTAATTGTACACCTCAGCGAAAGGTAAATAAGGAATTTTAGTTTTTACCAGGAACTTTGCATTCAAAAGTGAAGAATGACCTCTTTATACAAATAGAAAAATTGTCGACCAACAATAGGCCAGGGACCTGTGCATGCTTGTCGATTTATGTTCCCTTATTACTTTATCAACAGTATAAGCCTTTAAATGTCGAGACTGTTCATCAATGTCAGTCGATCAATGAATACCATCCTCTTTTGGCGACATTCTTAATTTATTTCCATGCCGAAAGTCAACTCTTTTTCACACAACGGCTAAGTCCAGAGGGGTGTAATTACCCTCTCTCAGTGAATGCTTTTCTCAACCATTCATCTATTGTAAAGCGCGTCACCGAAGAAGAAAGCAGTTGTAAGGATACGCCCTCAGTGGGAGCAGATCGGGAGGGTCGAACTACTCAAACAAGCGTGCTGAGCAAAAATTGTTAGGAATAGTCAAACGCTTCTTATCGTCGCAGAGCAAATATAGTATGGAAATGTTGAACGTTTCATGGCGACATCGGCCGCTTTCAGTACAGAATACTCTGACTTCTAGAAGCGGCCTGGCCACTCAGTCGGTTAATATAGCATCGTACAACACAGTAAAATACAAAATCTGTCGTTAATATTTTTTTTTATTAATGACTAAATTGCATATAATATAAGCCACTTATGATTACATTGGTGCATTTTATTAATGCCATGATTTCGGGAGGAGCTGTATGATGCCTTAATAATAAAAGTGCAAATTAAAAATTAATGTCAAAATCATATTTACAATGTACTTACTACCTTCGTTAGAATACTTAATGTACTGTTTGCCAAAAGACAATCTTTAAAATTAAAGTTATTTACTAGTGTAAATTTAAATAAGATTTTAACATTAAAAATACTAGTAAACAAGAAATAGGATAAATATTGCATTGTCTCCAATATAATTAAACATTTTTGATCATTTTGAAATCACAAACAATGTAAGGTAACCCTGTAAATATTGCAAAATAAAATATATCAATTCCAGAATGTATTGATACCTGAAACTAAATACATGTCATAACCAAAGCCATTAAAATTGAGTTCTTGATAAAATAAAATGAGCATAATTATCACAGTATCTTTAACAATTGTATAAAAAAAAATATCCATGTATAATTGCAAATCTAAATCATAAGTTGTCAATTTAAAAATTATTAGCATTTGATTTTACTTGAAAATGTAACAATAAAAAAATATCACAAAAATCTCCTAGCACTGTACATAAAAAAGCGGGATATTTTTTCATATACGACTGAACATAATAGGGTATAAAATAGTAAATTCCAATAAATATAATAGGTAGTACAGTAGAATTCCCAAAATCCACAAAAGTTGGAGGGGGGGGGGATAGAGTTGTGCATAGATTGAATGTTTGTCAACAAACAATGAAAAGTACTGTAATTTTAAAAACAAAATTGTTTTTTTAAACAAACACTTACTCAAAAGTAACACTTAATATATATTGTAAATACTGAATAAAAAATTTATTAGACGAATAAATGTTTACAAATTAACTTTTTAAGCATTTTATTTTTAATTGCTTGAGGCATCCAAAAGCAAAAATGTTTGGATTTCTGCGGTTTGCAGATTTACGGTTTTCTACTGTAATGAAACAACTTTTTTGGTATATTTTTAAAATTATATAAAAAAAATTAATGTAAATAAATTAATACTAACAACTTTTATCTAAATCTTCCATTTACAAAGAGGCTACATAGGAAAACAAATCACATAAAATCACACATCCATATTTTGAATTGAAAGCAATGATTACTTAACCCAAAATTAGACAATTGTTATATATTCTTAAAATCATAGAAAAACATAACACCTTTTTAAATTAAAACATATCAAACTAATATCAATATTTTTAGGATAAAGTTATAGTTACCAAAAATCTTTAAAAGATGGTTGAAACTATATTTTTCATATCCCATTTCAATCATTACAATTGTGTCGTTGTAGGTAAATGTTATTTGCCACATGCACACAGTTATTGAAATATCTAATCTCATAGATTTACTTGCATTTGAATGCTTACAACTGCAGCAAGCAGAAGTATCATGCATATGAAAAAAGACAACAAAGCTAAGCTTAAATTGTTGAATCACATGTTATTCACGTATATATTAGGATTCTCACTTTGCAACTGATGTTCCTTTAATAAGTTGGGCTAAAAATTAATGTTGTGTTTTGTAAAAAGTATGTTTTTTTTTTAAACTACATTTTAGTGACAGAATAAACTTTAAATTAATGTTTTAGTAATAAAAAAACTCACCATTAATTTATAGGATCTAAAATTTCTTTTTGTAAGATGGAGGAACATTTTGTTTTAAAGCTGAACTATCCGCATTTTTGTTAAAAATACTTTCAAACCAAAAGAGGCTTTTTAAAGTTCTGCTCTACAAATATAGAATTTCATAATTATATATCATTATATAATTATATTCAATATTTTTCTTGTTCATTGTATTTAAGTTTGCAGCGGCTTATGTGAAACTTTGGCTCTACTTTTTTACAAGTTAAATAAAAGTTTTGAATTGAATCCTGTAGTAGCGTCCTTCATATGTAAACGATCCTTGTCACAGGTATCAAAGTATTCCACTACTATTTGCTAAAAAAAAAATTTCATGTAATAGTCTCAGTGGAAAGAGAGCTAGTTTTTATTACAGAAAAATCTGGCTCCAAATTCTGCTTTTGGTCTTGCTCTTCATAATCATTTTTAATCTGTCGGTCTAGGTCTATGTAATCCTTATGCAAGAAAAACAAATACTAGCTTTTCCTAAACGAACCTAAACCAGTCATATACATAAAGCAATGGAATAAAAGTAAAATATAAACATTTTTACTAAGTGAGAACCCTTTAAAAAAATTACTTAATGTAATAAAACTTCATTTCGGATTCCACCAAATCCTTAAATATGTCCTCAACCTCTTTAGCCTTATCAGACGTGAAATTCTCCACAAATCCTTCCATGTCTTTGACACATTGCGTCTCGAGACGTCGTAGTTCAGTGTTGATCTCCTTTCCTTTAGGGTTGTCACTTGTCAAAATCGGATAGGCTTTTTGGTGTTTCGTGTACAAGGTGTGGGAACGATTGATTTCCTTTTGGAATCTTGGCTTTACCTGTGTGGAAAAAATGATGGTTAGAGTTTTTATTGATGAAAGTAATTTTTTTTAATCAAAAATAGCATTTAATAAAGAGATTAATATGTCTTTTTAAATCATAGAGTTAGGAAAGAGGTGTCTATCAGATCAAAAGGATTGAAGCAGGGCTGTCAGGTTTTTTGAGCTACTGCTCATATAACATACTGGCACTGATTTATCCCAAGATGCACCACTTTAGCGGTTTTTTGAGCTACTGCACATAACATAGTAACCGAAACTGGCACTGAGGTATCCCAAGATGCTGCACACATACATGACCCGCTCTATTTTCTTTCCTAACTTTATGTTTTAAATACTTTAAGAATATTAACCCCCTGATCATTAAGGACATGTTCATAAGAAAAAGTTTTTTCCCTGTCATAAATTTAAAAAAAATATATATATTTATATTTATTTGCGCAACTATTGCATAAAGTTTCCATCTTTTAAATTAAGGGAATTTCATTTATTTGCTGATCAGGAGTGCAGTATTTAAATAATATTTTGTCTGAGTTTGAGTTAATTTTGCATTTTTTGTAGGACATTTTAGTTTTTTTTTTAATCCTGTCATAAAACAGTGCAAAGGTATAACAAAAGTATAGAATAAAAAATTTACAGAAATGTTCCACATTTTAGCTTTACTTTGAATATTTTCAAAAACTATCTGAAAACAAGTATGTTGTGTTTTATAATCTTTATTGGTTTAATCATTATAATTGTGATTTATTAATAATACTGGATGTAAAATTTCCATTAATGTTTAGATCTTAAATTAACAAAACACAAAACATTCACTTTAGGCTTGGGAGCTCAATTGGTAAGGCCCTTTCCTTGTATGCCAAGGGTCCCAGGTTTGGGCCTCTGATAAAACTATTAAAAGTTGTGTTGGGTGCCTACTCATGTATCGGCTCGTCACTTGACTGGTTCTAAATTACAAAGTCTATTCCCAATAGCCCTTGTGTAGCTCTAGTGCAATGATAACTCAACACAACCAAAACTGACTTTATTCTAGATGAATGAACATGACATAAAACTTGATATTTGATGACAAATAGATTAACCATATCATTACCATAATGACATAACTTTACCTTAGCTGGATCTTCGTTGTCAGGATACGTGGGGGACACAATGTGTCGAGAGATGCGATTAGAGGAGCAGAATATGAAGGGCTTGAATACGGAATGTGCAGTGTCAGGCGTTCCAGTGAACCAGTGACAAGAGGAACGCTGGGAATCAGGGGGTGGAAGTGCAGACACCTATTCATAAAAAAAACCAATTGTTTTAGAATATTTTCTGATTGGTATAATTTTAACGATGGGTATCAAGGCAGAGTAGAAAATTATAATGGGGTTGTTTCACGGAGGATCTGGCAAGAGCTGTACGGTCTTGTTTTCTTTTCTCTCGAATTACTTTTGTTTTTGTTAAGTTGGTTGTTTGGTTGACCTATATTCAGATTAGTGTGCTTGGTCAGCACGCAAACCTGATTATCTCTACCAACCAACAAACCATAAAAAGTAGTTCGAGTCTCGAGAGATAGGAAAACAAGACCGCAAAGCTATTGCCAGATCCTCCGTGAAACAACCCATCGTAATTGTCAATAAAAAAAGCGCAAATAATAAAAACTGTTGATTCGGGATAATCAATATTTATTATTACACATTTCAATATCAAATTACACATTTTAATATCAATAAAGAAAAGTTTAAAGAGTTTTGAAACTAAAAAAATTAATACAAAACTATAATATTTTTGATGAATAACTGGAGGCCCTACCAAATAAAATTAAAAATCGTCTGTATTTTACAATACAGTAGAACCTCGTTACAGCGACCGCTCTCGGGACCAACAACTTACGGTTGTTAAATCGAAAGGACGTTATAAAGAATTTTAACTAAAAAACCTTACAAAATGAGAAAGTGCATATACATACCTATAGAAACGTTTATTCTTGTATTTACACTTATTGTGCAGATAAAAATGAAGTAATTAAAGATTGTTTCAAAGTTTTAACAAAGTTCTTAATTATGGCATTATCCATTTCTGTTATTTTTTGTAGAAAATCCTTGGCATTGTTCTCTCTCTCACACTAGCGACGACACATTACATTTCACACCGACAGAAATTTGGCTAAGTTTATTTTTAAGAGCCATTTTGTAGACGTGCAAATTGTATGAGGTCAGTAGTATCGTCAAATGTGGTGGTGTATTCTCTATATTTATGTTTAACAACCAATAACAGAATGTGTGAAAAATTGAGCTGACCTTGGCTTCTTTTCCAACACTGGTCCCCGGCGTATTCCCGGAATTCGTCCCTGCCCTATTCATCCATTGTTCGACCCTTTTCCTCGCTAGAGAGGACTTTCTTCATTGTGTACAAACAAAAGCAAAAAGGTTCTTCACTCAAACACTTCCACAAGTTGAAATTTTGAAGCAAGTACGAAAATGGCTTCTTGTAGCAAATTTTTTTCTGATATTTCAACAAATATTTGGTCACAATATCGAGGAATTGCTTGTTTTTCGGTAGCAAAAAAGAGGGTTTTTTAATACTATTCCTATGGTAAAATGTTTGGGACTTTCCGAAGCGGTCTTTATAACGAAAGGGTCGCAAAATCGAGGTTCTACTGTATTAAATATAGATGTATGAAATATTGCTCATGAAAAAGCCATGAGATTATAAATAATTTTATTCAAAAATTTTAACTCAACAATTTTATAATTGAATATGCTATACAAATAATTAATGCACAGATTCATTATTTTTTTAACAGGTAAGGCATCTTTTTTTAGCTTTATTTTAATGGGAAAAAACATAAAATTAGGTTTATATTTCTCAGATTGGGTACTTAATGTCTTACCTGAGAGGCTGCAGTTGGGAATTCATGGTCCAAACCTCTGCAAATTCCACTCTCACAATCCCTAAGTACTTCGAACATAGAAATGGTGCTGAATTCACCTAAAAGAAACATACAATGTATAGTATACTCATCCAGAATTAATGCTAATGTTGGCCTGCTTATACTATGCCTATCTAGTATGCAAGCCTCGAAAGCATTTTAATCCCCCATCCCTGCATGTGGTTTTCTTCGAAACGGCGTGAGCTTGTTTTTTCCTCACCCTACTTAGGTTTGAACTGCTAGGATTGTTAACCTTGCAACAGAACCTCAAACGCGTTAGGTTTAGGAAAGCAATGTTTCCTCCGTTTCCTAGAAAACGAAGTGAAGGGATGGGGAAAGAAAGTTCTTTCGAGGCTCACATAGTAAATAGTCAGACTATTATAGAATAGAACTTGCATGAATAATAAATAAAGAGGATTATAAATATACAAGTATTTTTAAAAGTAAACGCACTATAATTTCCTTTTTAAACACACAGCTATGATATCAAAGTGATCCAGTGCATAAAATGTTACAACAATTGTATTTTATATGCTGCCTTTGAAGTGGAGCCACAACTTATTTTAAATAACTATGGCAGAGAAAATAAACTATTAAAATTTAATGATGTAACGTAAAATCTCTTTTTATACACACTCTTTGGGAAAATATAGTATTTCTTTCGGGTGCCAATATATCTTTTTTTAATTTGCTAATGTTTAATTTCACAAAATACAATGGAAAAAGATGTATAAATATTTAAATTGGAAAATAAGTAATGCCACCCTCTATGTCTTTTTCTTTTAATTAAGAGTAATAAAGGATTTTTAAGGAAGATGAGATCCTAATTGGCTAGTTTCACGTGACATAATCATTCCTGAATTTCATTAGTGCTTTGACTCTAAGCTTCTCCTGGCATAAATTAACCAATCGAGACCAAGTTTTCATTTCTGTGAAACTGTCCCCAATCAAGACGTGACACATATCCATTAACACTTTCGCTATGCAAGGTTTTTGTTTCATGGTAATATGCGATAGAAATATCATTATCGAATCTTTAGTTGTATCTGGGCCGTTTTAGAAGTGAAAAAGTTAAAAGCTCCAGACAAACCTCGACAAAAAAAGAAACATACCGGATGCAGCCAACTTCTCCATAAGCTGCTTTCCTCCGTTAAACCTCTGTACAGCGCTCTCATTCTCTTTGCCATACGCGGCTGCAAAGTTAAGGTCGCCTTGGGAAGGATCCCAGTATCCATTGGCCTGTGCATGTTCCTTCAGTCCGTCACTCATCAGGTCAATCTTGGTCTCGATGGTAAGGCTGTTCGAGATGTTGCGGCAGCCGCCTTTTGAAACAGAGAAATAAAAGTGTTTTAGATACTGTGAGTGGATTATTCCAGGTAGCACACAAACATTGAGCAACATTCTACCAATATTTTGAATGAGGCTGAATGTTGAACATTGAAATTAAAACATTCACCGACACTTACAGATATAGTTCATTTTTAAAGTTTGGTTTTAGATTAATATGTTTTACGACTTGATAATGACCCATTACACATTTAAATAGTGTAAACAATAGCCCATAACTGTTTCATACATTATTTTAAATAAATATTTTTCTATAAGTAGTTTCTGATATTGTGCGGATATGTCATTGGGTATCGTAGATTGTAACTAAAAGACACACTATGAATATGTTTAGTTTGTTTTGCTTTTTTTATTATAAAGTATGTTAGTAATAAAATATTACCAAGGGTATGATGTATTTATAATGATATGTTTAAAAGTTACATTGCAATTTAAAATTTTCAATGTCACAAAAGAAAAATTAATAATTTTGACAACAAAAAATTTATCAATGCACACATAAGTAAATTAATTATTTATACCTGCGTTTTGTTTGTAATTGTATGTACAAAAACAATCTTGAAAAAAAAAATTACTAGGGGCCTTAGAACATTGGTTTTTTTTTATACTTGATCGTTAAACACCTATTTTGCTAATTGTATGAAACTCAATATGTTACACATGCAAATAGAAAAAATCCAGAAAAAATGGGTTTTTGAAATTATAACACATCAAATATTGAGTTTGAAGCAATTTTTTTTTTAAATAAGACTATTTAAAATATTTAAATTTTGGTGGAAAATGGTTCTCTTGTAGTATTATCAAAAAAAAAGTCCTTGATTATGAAGAAATACTAAATATATTCATACAAATAAACATAAACTGAATCATTAGGAAAGCAACAATTTTAACCAAACACTAACTAGTTACTTGTTCAGCTGCCCACAGTTTCCCAGCCGTTTCCAGGACCCATGCTTCTTTCCTATCAGCAATCAAGAAACTGTTGTGGTAGGTGAAGTCTGTTTTGGTGTCGGAACAAGGACCGCCCTGGCCATATTTTTCGAGCAGGGAAGTGATGATGTCCACAGCTTCCCTTGCTGAACTTGATCGCTCCAAGCCTAACCTGTTGGTTAGATAAGTTTGTTTTAGTCAAGGATAGAAAGAGAATTCAAACAAGGAACGCAACATTACAGCCTGACGCAACATGACACTCAAGACAGGATTAAAACTCAGATTGCTTAATCTTGCAATTTCTATGGCATTCTACCTTAAAATATTTTCTAGGAGAATCTAAATTCTATGGTACAATATGTTCTGGGGAATTCAGTTAGTAAGACATTAGCTTGCATGCGAAAGAAACAGAATGCAAACAATGAATACAACATTACAGCCTGACGCAACATAACACTCAAGACATGATTAAACCTCCGATTGCTTAATCCTGCAATTTCTATAGCATTTAACTTACAAATATTTCCTAAGAAAATCTGAATTCTATGGTACAATATGGGCTAGGGAGCTCAGTTAATAAGACATTAGCTTGCATGCGAAAGACCCTTGGTTCCTGTCTGCGCTTTGCCAAAAAACTCTCTCTCTCTTTGGCGCAACAGCCCATCACAGGGCCAAGGCCTGCCGTGCCAATTTCAGCTTTCGTGACCTAGGGCTCTGGGGTGCTGGACATATGTCCCGGTAAGGTGGTCAGCCTCACACAGAACCCCTGGTGTTTAGTTCCCAAGCACGGTTGGTACATATTTTATCAACCCACTCAAGGGATGAAAGGATGGGTCAACTTCGCCCAATCCGGGATTTGATCCCTGGACCTGTGGCGTGGCAGTGCGAAGCCTAATACTGGGCCTCTTGTCAAAAAAACTGCTGACCTATCAACAGACTGTGCAGCCAAAACGTCTGAAAAATAAACAGATTTTCCAGTCAGTTGACGAGACTTGTGGGAGAGAAAAAAGTGTAGTTTGCTAGTTAGCTTGGTTGTCATTAAGGTAGGCGAATACCCAAAAAATTCCCCCAAATTCTAAAATTTTTACTATTACTTTAATCTTTTCCAAATTTGGCATGGTGATTTCAAATATAATGAATAATGCTATTTGGGCAGTTTTTTAAATTTAAATATAATTTATTTATTTTAAACGGTGTTTTTCAACTAAAAAAAGAGGTTCACGCCAACAAGCCTACCACATTGAATTTTCCTCCGATAAACATGAATTATGTGTTAAATTCTTCGTTTTGAACTGATCCGTGCAATGACCCTCTAGAGTTACAAACAAATCACAAGAATGTGTGTTACGACAAATTTTATGAATTAACTTGAAAAAAACACAATGTGGCTAATCTAACCGCAGTGCCGGAAATCTGCGCAAGCGGATATCTCGACTTGAGAGCGAAACGTTTTTGTGAGCAGCCAAGTAAAATATCGCCAAGTTGTTAGTTAGGGTTGTAGTGAAGGTTTAGGTTGTTATTGAATATCAAGCGTTTACCCTCGCCGAACGCGTGCGTTTATGGATTATAATAGAATTATTGGATTATGACACTGTCCAATTCTAAGCCTATTTTATTCTGGGATCAATTGATGTAAGACTTTACATAATCAGACCCGCTTATAAACCTTCGTCAAGCAAGAGAGATACAACACACACACTTAAATGGATCCATCTAATTTTTAGAGACAGGCCAACTAGAGGATCCCCAGAATTGACTTGTCACATGTATTGATTTGGTATGGTAACTTGGAGGACTTAGTGACCACGACGGATTTAACGTACACCAGTCATTTAGCATGGCTTTTGAAATTATGGTTATCAGTTAAAAAAAAGCAACTTCCAGATCCATAAGACATTTTAAATTATACAGGGTGGTTATAAAATAACAATCGCTATTCAGAGTGGTCTGTAGCTGTAATGAATATTCCAAATGCAAAAAACTTTGAGATACTTACTAATCAAGAAGGGGGGGGGGGGGGGGGGGGGAAAGAATGGTATCATAAAAAACCAACTCGTCTCTTGACCAGGGTTCTAAATTTCGAGGCGTAATTGGATGTGTTGGCCGCAATTAGCCATAATTGGCTGTACCTCGTAATTTAGAACCTTTGCAAGAGACGAGTTTCTTATTTATGATTTCAATCTTTTTCGAAAAAAAACCCCTCGTCCCTTGACCAGAGTTCTAAATTACGAGGCGTAATTGTTGGCCATAATTGACGATGCCTCGTAATTTAGAACCCTGGTCAAGAGACGAGTTTGTTTTTTATGATTATTTTTTAATGATTATTTTTTAATGATTATTTTTTGGGATTCTATCTTTTTTTTTTATTCCATTCTTCCGCAACGAGGATCGATTTCATCTCAATCAACATGTTAATTTTTATTCCCAAAACCTTATCAACTTTGGGCGATAATAAGCCAACGTGACAAACTATCTTTCCCTTTCAGTATCCGTCTGCGCACGCGCAGTGGTTTTCCGTAAGAGAGCCAAACCTGGATTTCCGGCAGATGCTGAGCATGCGCAGATGGTGCCGTAAGTGCAATGGGTTTAAGGAATTACCGTACTCGCAGCTACCAACCAACAAAATTTTTTTTCGATAAACTTACACTTTGACATTTTTTTAAACAAAAACTACTATATTTACACCAGATGTTAGAGGTTCATGGCACAGATGTATATTAAAATAGCATCTGTAAATAATTTCAGGTAAATTACTGTAAAACTTTTTATGCTAGAAGTGTTAGCGTAAACCCCCTTTTTTAGTAGAAAAACACCGTTTAAAATAAATCAATTATATTTAAATAAAAAAAATTGCCAAGAAAGCATTGTAAATTATTTTTGAAATCACTATGCCAAATTTGGAAAAGATTAAAGTAATAGTAAAATTTTTAAAATTTTAGGTATTCGCCTACCTTAATATCATCATTATCTTGGCTATTATCAATACACAAGAGTGATAAAAGTCTGACTGTACCTTGCCTAATACAGAGATTGAACCAAGGATTAATCGCATACTTACTTACTCCTCGGTGCTACAGCCCATGAAGGACCTTGGCCTTCTTTAACACACAGTGCCACTTTTTCCTAGGCTTAATTAAAGTATGCTTGCACAAACTATGCCAATGAACCTTAAGTTTCGGTTTTGATCATCTTTAATTACTCAATACAGTACTATTATAGACTGCACACTGCATATAGTGATAAGCAACATTAGCCGTAGTTGGAAAAAATCAAATAAAAAGAAAATTACTAAAAAATCTTTAATTTTTTTTTAATATAAAAATAATAATGTGTTTCATTTTTAAGTATTTTCAAATAATAAGTACATCCAATTAATACCTGATTTATTTAAAAGTTCTAACCTGACAAGGTCCATCCCTAGTAATCTTTCTTCAATATCATCTGATCCACAGAGTTTGGTGAATACAGCTTCATTTCCAATGCAGACACCGACTTCGTTGGAGCCCATTTCTGCTCCCCACATCCATGCTGGTTTGCTTAGTATGACCGCATGGGTGTGGTCTGATTGGTCCACAGATATATAAGTGCACTAGTGGAAGAAGATATAAATACACATTAATCCTAGAACTGCAAACTGGGGTAGATATTTACCCCCTAGGTAAACCTTGAACTAATTTTCTAAGCTGGACAGGGACAAAGTCATTGGTTGTTGAATTAAATTTTTCACAAACTTAAATTTATCCAAATTGAATAAGCTCATCTAAATTTTATTTGACATGAAAAAACAAATACACAAATTTAAGTGATTAGTCAAAATGCTGCTTTCAAAACAATTTTACAAGCAGAAAAATCCTAAGAGATAATATTTATCAAAAATTTATTTTTAAAGATTTCTTGTAACAATTATCTCAATATTTAATCAGAATTCAAGACTAGTAAATAGTTACTATTATGACAGATTAGAGTCATTGATATCATGCAAATCAGCTCAAATTTGATCCTTGAAAGAAACGTTTCCTCAGATTTTCAATTCCGAAAATTTCTAAAGACTTCCATCCACAAATAATTATTGTAATCCATTGAATAAGGCTCCAAGTACAATCATACCATAGTTGGCTAATTAATAACATGCAAAATTACCCTTTCTGTAGTATAATAGTCACATGTGTTAATAGTGCTTATCACTACATCTTTTAATTTTAAATGAAGTAAAAATCAGCAAGGATAGCTGATATACACTTAATGCAACAAAATAATGTAAAAATGTAACATGATGTATTTAATTTGATTTAGTTTTAAATTTATAAAGGTTTTTTTTTAAACTTGTAATATACACTACACTTACATGGAATCAGCCTATTGTGACCTTCTAAAATTCTACCTACTAAAATCCAACTTACCTGAACTTTGGTCCCCTCAGGATGATTTTCAGCTGGAAAATACACCACTTCTTGCACCTCCCCTTTGGGCCTGTCTGAATTTTTGCCAAAGACAACACAGTCCAATGCAGTGGCAGGGGGCAAGGCCACAAAAGTGTCGCAAGACTGAGGACATGGCTTCTTTGTCGACATATTTGGCCGCAGAACCTACAAGAAAAGAAAAACGATCAGAAATGACAACTCAAAACAACATTTATTATTATGTGCATGGTCTGATCTAGGATAACAGGGACTGCAGGCACAGAAAATTTCGAGGGATTCTCGAGGAAACTTTTGTGCATGACAGCTCAAATAAATACTCAATACTTGAATCAAAAGAAAAAGCTTAAAAATTTGAAAATAATAATTAATTTAAATCTTTTTGTTGAAACTTGTCTGTTTTAATGCTTTATGTAATACCTTTAAAAATAATCCGGAGGCACAAAATGGCACTATTTATTGAAGTTTCAGGGGAGCAACACAAAGTTTAGCATGAAAACTATACTTATTAAATTTCGGGGACTCCATGCCTGTGCCTAGCCCTATGGAAAATCGGGCCCTGATTATGTGGTTAAAAAGTCTTGTGACATTAGCAATGTTTTCAAACTTTTTAAACTTCCACTACAAAAACGAAGACTATTCAGAAAAGAAAAATTAAAAACAACAAAACTAATATGAAATAACTCTAAAGGATAGATAATAAATTTATGGTAGCAAAGTATTAATAGCTAAATTTCTACTTCTAAACTAATTAAAGAAAAAAATCCGAAGAGTCAAAACTGTATAGCATGTTTCTTTGCCGAACTTCAAAGTTTCTGTAAATGTAGTTTTTCTACGATTCGATTATTACAGCAGAAAAACAAACTTTTAGGAGTTTTATAGTGCAAGCAAGGGAGTCAAAATTAGAGTAATATTGAAAGCCCACTGACAATTAAAAAAAAAAAATCTGATCGTTTTTAAACACAAACTATTAATGTTATATTCATAAAAAAATATTTTTTTTATGAAAGAAATTTTTAAAAGAAAACCGAACGTATTATTATCTTTATTACAATTAATTTAAACACATTATATTTAACAGAATTTAACCAAATTTTTCGAGAAGAGAATCCAAAACAGATCTAAATTAATATTTTAAGATAATATTTAAAAAAATATAAGTATTATAATAGTAAATATACAAAAATTTTAGCACTATATTTCATACCCCTTCAACTCTGAACCTGCTCTGTCGCCAATGCCAACTCACGAATGCATTGTCTAATTATGGCATCTGGTCGAACGGCGTCGCCAAATTACATATACATGACTCATTCAAACACGCCAAAATTCTTTTTACACATAAATGTCTGCACAAAAAATCGGTCAAGCGTTTCTTAATTGGTATGTGAAATAGAGCATATCTCTATTTATTTTTTATATTTAACTCAGAACTTTAAAAAAAAAAATTACTTCCCTAAACATTAAATTGCTACCAGGGTTTAAAAAAACTTCGAATTCAGAATTTCAAAACTCGCATATTTCAACTCAGTTAGGGTAACCGAACATACTGCATTTCGCAATGTATGTAGCTAAAGCATTTGTGCAAAAAGTCTTCATTTTTTATGGGTTTTCCAACAAAAATAACATAAGTAAAATATGATGAATGAAAATTAGTGATTTCATAGCCGAAAAGTTAATCACTGAAACAAATCTAGCCCAGTTGAAAATACAGATCTAGAACGACGTTAATTCAAGCCCAACTTTTAAAAAAACGGTTTAAATAACTCGTACAACTTATTTTTAATCAACTTTTCCTGCTTGCACATGAAACCAAAGAAGAACTTTGAATAATTTAATTGTTCAAAACAGAGCAGGGGAGCTCAGTCGGTTAGGCATTCGCCTAGCATGCGAAAGGTTCCACGTTAGGGTCCGGTCATCATCGCCAAAAATAACTGCCGTTAAACGGCCAAAAAAAAGTCCGACAAATAATACCCAGAGTAGAGAAAGTGCACGTTAAATATCCTACAAAGTCCTCTGCGTACGATGTCGCCCTTAACGGTTGCGTTGGGTGCCTATTCAGGTGTCGGCTCGTCACTTGAATGTGGATCTAAAATACGACACCCGTCGCCAATAGCCCTCGTGTAGCTATAGTGCGACGATAATTTCAAACTAAACTAAACTGCTTGCATATGAAACCAACGGAGAACCTTGAATAAATGAATTGTTCAAAAAAGTTATTCACAAACTTTTTTTGCTACAGCTTTTCTTTTTGGCTGTAAACTTATTATACTTGAGCACCGATCAAGCATTTCTATTTTAAAAGCCTTTGAAGCATCAAATCGGCATTTTTACAAAATTATACTTGACGTCTTACCGTGGGACCACACTAAATTTAGCATTGTCTGGCTTTTAGCCATGGCACACTAACACGGCGGCAGATACCGACGAGGATTTATTCAAGCACCCTCAACATTTCACTGCTTGCAAATGGGTCGACTCAAAGACCGATAACGAAGCAAAGAGTTGATAAGGCGTCAACCTCAAAATCTAGATCATGATATGATCTAAAAGGGCACACAACGCTATATCGGAGAGACATCGTAATAATAGCGTGGGGACCATGGAGGATGCAGACTATAAAAAGAGGGGTTTTAGGTTGGGTTGGATTAGTTTGAATTATCGTCGCACTAGAGCTACAGAAGAGCGATTGGCGATGGGTGTCGTAATTCAGAACCGCAGTCAAGTGACGAGAGGATTTTTAAATACACGGTGATGTCGAAGTCTGTATTCCAGAGGTCCGAAACATTTTTTGTAAAAAGGGTTAAATTTTAGCTGTGGAGAAATATTTGTGATGTGCACCTTTTTTTACGGAAGCGAGGGAAGGGGGAGGCAACATTAAAATACTAATTAAGTGTAGATGAATCTTCAACACTTAAAAGTATTTATGACCATAAAGCTGTTTTTAATACTTCAAACAAACACATATAGAAAAGTTCTTTGAAATGTAGACAGCAAAAGCAAAAGACAATAAAATTAGATTTCTTACACTTGCTTTCTCCGAAAAAAAAAAACATGGAATGTACTGGTTTTTTTTAATAAAAAAACATCAATTGAGCCACAAATAATTAGAATCTATAATCCCTTATTGATAGCAAATTAGGAATTGGTTATATCATTTTAAATATGCTAAAAACGATACTCAAAGGGGTAAAAATTTGTTTGAAGTTTTAATAGTTTTTGCACGATTGAAATAAACTAAGAAAATTGTGAAAATTATGAATCATAAAAAACTCCCTTCCGTCTCTTTCACTTATCTCCTACTGTAATAACAGCTTATTTAAGAAATTTAATTATACTTAAAATTTAGATTTTGTTATAATATATAATTATCCACCAGCAAAATAAATACAAGGATAAAGTTTTATTTGAAACATTTTGGTTAAAAGTGTTTTTGAGTAAATTTTTATAATTTTTGCCTTTGAAAAGAGTGAAGTTCTACAAGGGTAGATAAAAATTCGATATTTTTACAAGAGAATACAATCCTATAATAGCAGGAAGATTTTTTTTAATGTAAGTATCCCCCTTAAACATGAACTATTTAATAAAGTTGAATATTTTAATTTTAGTTTCCGGCTTCTACTTGCCAAGGATGCTTTTAATATCGGCACGTTTAAGTACTCTTTAGTCTTTAGGAAATAGCCAACTCATTCTTCCCTACTTAGTCAACGTCAAGGATACAATCCAATAATTAAGTTATTTTTTACGTAACAGTTACTTAACCTTAAAACTTTTAGAAATCATTAATTTATTGAATGGAATTATAGTATCGTTTTACTACTCTTTAAATATGGAAACGTGTAGGTTTGAAATTTTTTAAATTTCTTAATTGTTTTTAAATAAATAATTTCTAAAGTTTTAGAAATTTTTTCTATGAAACCGATAAAAAAAATAGGAACAGGCTGTTTTTTTACAAAGACCCATCCGTGCATGAAATGAGGTCTCATTTTTCAATGTCTCTTTAAATAACGTCTGACACTCTTTTGTCTCTCTTTGAATAAATAACGTAAGTAAACGAAGAGGGGATGATTTAGCAAGGACGGGTTTAAGTATAAGTTTCTAAGGAGGATAAAATGATTGAGTCACAATAATAATGTGTGTTTTTTTTAATTTTTGTAAAGCATCGAATAAAATTCTCTGAAAGATCCAGCAAAAATACATAAAAATATTTTTAAAATTAAATTTTTTTTTAACCTTTTCCAGATTTTAATATTGTTTCAGGAATTTCAGTTTATACTATCGTTATCACAATGCAAAGCAATGCGTTTTATCAAATAACGTTTTTTTATAGTCTTTGGCATGTGGCATCTAAAAATTTGAAAAGGACAACGCTTTACCAGCAGGTAACAGTTTTTAAAATGACAAATTTTAACTCAGTCTGAGTTATAATTTTCAATTCTACAGTGTCGAAAATGCACTTCTCCTACAGGAGTGGATCCTTTGTATGCTGAATCTGCGACAAGATCACTCCAAACGAGTGACTTTAACTCAGTCTGAGTTAATATTCACTCCTTTCCAGTGTCGATAATGCACTTCTAATACAGGAGTGGATTTCACTCCCTTGTTTTAAGAGTGTAGATTATGAAGTAAAACAATAAAAATTTAGAATGGAATACAATCACATTTCATAAAGTGCCATGCATTTTTTAATTTCTTTCAGCCGTACATATATTACCAATCATACACAACTACATATAAAACACAAAATAATCCATCACTTTATTACTACTTTTGCAAAACGGTCAATACAGCCTGTTTTTACTATTAATTCTTAGCTTAAAATTCTATTCACAGTAAATAAAAACTAAGTCCTGTTAAGGTTATCCGAAAAGATTAGATAGTCACTTCTCAGTTTTCTCCGAAATCGTCATCTGGAGTCTTCGAATCTCATCCTGCTGTTCCTCTATCAAGTCATCCAGTCTCTGCATCTCTTTAAACCTGTCCTCGCCAACATCTCCACGGACAACCAACTCGATCTTATCCCTCAACTCGTCCACCTCTTTTGTGATTTTAGCCTGGCGCGTAAAAGGCATCCCCATGGCAACCTCAAGGTCAAAGACAACGTCGCGCAACTTGTCGTGCTCCAACTGAACCTGGTGAAGCTCGTCGAGCAATTTGGAATTCTGCTGGGAGAGTTTGAACTCTGCCAGAGACAGTTCCTTGGTGGCACGGGTCGGATCCTTCTTGATACTGGCGTAAATACCTTGAAGAGTCTCGATCTGGTGGTCGAATTCTTCCTTCAGATCTGGATCGAGGGTCTCGTAGGTGCCCTTCTTGATCTGCCCGAACAGCCGCACGATGTCTTTCCTCAGTACCTCCGGGTCGCAGGTTTGGGAATGGCTCTGATAGAGGAGGGATTTGTACTTAGACATCAGGTTCTGGTTGTGTCGAAGCAGATCTCGTTTCGCACCAAATCCGTCGATGGTTTCTTTCAGTTTTTGGTTTAGGGTGGAAACCTGGTCTTTTACCAAGCGAAGTTCTCCTTCCAGAGAAGGGATAGACTGTGTTGTTTCTTTTAACTCAGTCTGACACGACTTTAAACTCTTCTCAGTGTCCCTCAAAGCTGTTTTAAAGTCTTTTATTTTATTTTTGGATATGAAATTGCCTCTTTGAAGATCCCCAATCAACTTTCTTGCTTTGTAAAACTTTACGTCTAACGTTTGGGCAATTTTGTCTTTAGTCTTTAATTTTTCTTGAAGCTCGCAGAGTTGCTTTTCTAAGACTTCAATAGATTTTAATTTATCATCGATATCATATTCAATCTTCCCTGTACAAAAAGCCTTTTTTCTTTTGTTTTCCTTTTCTAAAAATAGATTAAGGTGTCGTAACCTTGACAGTTCATCCTCCGCCTGTTCACCTTTGAGCTTTTCCGATTCCATTTTAAGTCTCTTTAATTCATTTTTTGTCTGATTTTGCTGAAGAGTTTCTTCCTCAACAACTTTTTGCTTATTCTGCTCAAGTATACTTCTTTGAAGTTCAGTGATTTTTGTTTCTTCTGTAATGCGACTTTCCAGAACTTTTAAATTATTCAACATTTCTTTTTCTAAATTTTTTAGGTGAGAAAAAACTTTAGCATTGTCATTTTCTCTGGATTTCAGAGCATCTTCTAAGTTTTTCAAGATTTCGCGAGATTCTTCCGTATAATTACTAGTTTTCTTGTAAGACTCTGACAATTGTTCTGCAAATTCAATAGTTTCTTTCCTATACACTTCCTCGAGTTCCATCAAATCACTTGTTCCTGCAGTCTCAAATAGCATATCTTGTATTCTTTCTTTTAGGTCAGCAATTTCTTCATTTAAACTTTTCACAACAGAATTGTGTTCGAGATACATTTTTTTCTTAGACTCCGCATATTTGAATCTATTCAATTTTAGATCACACACGCATGATATTTTACTTTGCTTTATGGACAGTTGAAGCAATTTCTCTTTTTCTTGCAAATTCCTTAGCTCAGAGGTGCTGACCTGAACAAAATTCAACAAAGCCACAGCATCTTCGGATACCTCATTCAGAATGCTTTTCCAAACAAGCGGCACACCATCTACTGAGACTGTGAACAGCATTTGAAAATCAGGACTAAACATCATACATGTGACTTCTCCTCGGTGAGCATAGGAATCTGAAGAAACGTCATCAGCCGGCAGTGGATATTTGCTCAAGGATCCATCTTTTCCACCAGAGTAAAGTGTCTTGCAATTCGAAGATGCAACAATGAAGCTAAGTTCACTGGAACAATCGAATTCCCACTCAACAAAACCATCAGCCAAGCACTTGAGCACCTTGCCAGTAGTGGAAGCCACGATAGTATTCCGGTTTGGAACGACAGCGAGGCAAGAGTACGACAAAATCGAAGTGTTTTCCCACAACTTGCTCCACGTCACGACGTCCCATTCACAAATTACGCCAAGGACGTCGCAGGAGACGATTTTAGTGTCGTCGTCTTTCCACGCTAAGGCCGAAATGTGGCCGGCATGTCCTTCTAGCCTCGCCAATAAATAAAGAGCAGCAAAATCATATACGTCAATTAGAGCCTCACTGACAACGAGCATCATGTGACCACCGTAAGAAAAACTAATCTTGGAGCACATTTGTGGTTGCATAAGCTTACGATCTTTTAAACCATTGTATAATATGGAACATACTTCTATTGCGGGCATTCCCAAACCAAGAGCAAGGTAGTAACCGGTTGGATGAATCGCGACACAATTTATCTTTTCTTTAAAAGTCGAAAACATTTCTTGGTTCTTTGTCTTATAATTCCATAAAATTAGACTGTGTTCTGAGCAAGTGGCAACCAGAGGTCTCCCGCGTGCGACGTCCATTGTCAGAATGGGACCTGCATGCTGTCGATATAAAATCGGAGCAAAGTAACTACAAAAGTCACCATTTTGATTGAGATCAAAATTAAACAATTGTCCATGGGCGGTAGAGACAATCAGGATTTCGCCATTGGGACTTAAATCCAAAAGAGTGATGACATCTTGATCTGTCTGCGATTCGACTCGAAGTAGTTCTGAATGTTTTTGGTCAGGTAGCAAAATGAGTCTGTCCAAAACATACTTAGTTACCTCTTCACCTTTATAGACAGCAACAATATTACCAGAGAAACTGCACACCATTTCCCCAGAAGTAAATACCAAACTAGTAACAGTACTACACACTCTATCATCTAACTCAAAATTAATTTTTTCTGGAGCTCTTTTCAAATCGTTTACTACTTCTATTGAATGAATGAATTCGATTCCTCTGAAAAATAACACTCTTCCGTCTCGAGTACAAACAGCCAATGTTTCTTTTTGGGGCCAACCAATGGCGTAGTAATCCTCGCCAACCTCATACTTGTCGAAGACGATTTCTTTGAAAGGAACACTGGCGGAATCGACGTTCTCTTGATATTCATACAACTTGAAGACGTCCTTGCCGACTGCCACGACTTCTTCTCGTCCTCCACCGTGGAACGATATTTCCCTAACAGCACTCCCGATTCTTTCTGAAGTCGGATTGAAAATGGCGATCACTTGCCTCTCGTTCGCCAACCAAATCACCAACTTCCAGTCAGGTGAATCGCTTTGCGCAGCGATGAATTTCAGACTTAGAGACATGGAAATGCATAAGAACTCTTCGCTTTTCATTGTTTCTGGAGCATGGTAGACCCTTTTGGTGTCAGAAGCAAGGTTTAATAAATATAAATAAGGTGGTCGACCTCTTATGGCAAAAGCAATTTGTTCCGAGAATCTCGCCAATGCTGTGATTTCGCATCCTTCAGCGAGGTTAATGACTTTTTGTTGGCGAGTTTTTAAGTCGAACAATATGGATAGTTTTCCAGCGATGAATATCAATGTATTATCGTCGTAGAACGCAACGTTGTGAATTATATCGCAGTTTAAACCAAAAGAATGGCTAAATACTAAATCCATAATTTATTGTTGATAGTTATAATGACATTTGAATTTAATTATTGTTGCCAAAATTAGACTAAATAATTATTATTCAATTAAAATTGTTTTCTGATAAAAAAAATTAATCAATGGGAATATTTCTTATGATGTCACGCTCTTTATACTGCGATACAATTGGTTGTTTTGTGTTCTTTGACAAAGTGCAGAAACAAGTTCATTGTTTTTTTTTATATATAACGTCATGCTCTCCAAACTGCAATTTCATTGGTTGTTTTGTTTTTTGTGGCTAAGTGCTGAAACAAGCCCATTTAATATTAACCTTCATTTATTTTCAAATATTCTAGTTATAAATATAATTTATCGATAAATTGTTGATATTGATTGATATTTTAAAATATTAATATTAATAAATTATCACATCCCAGATTTAAACACAATTTGAAGAAAAAAAACTTCAACACAAATATCTCAATCAATTAACAGAAACATCTTAATCAATTTCACAGTTGAAATTAAACGTGCTAATAATATCGCAAATGATAGTTACACAGTTTACTTTTATCTGTATTAAGGGGAGATCATAGTTAACAAAAACCAAAAAGTCGAATTTTTGAAACACGTATTTTCTGATAGATGGAAGCCCAATCTATCGAACAAGATCAATTTTGTATCGATAGGTTAATTATTTCTAATAAAAAATTAAAATTATAAAAATGAACAAATGTGCCACGCCTCCTTTGAATTACTAATTGTATGCTTGTATTATTTATGTATTACATTATAAAATATGATTTTTTTGTGTTGATATTTGAAAACTATTCACTGGCTCAACGTAAAAAAAAAATTCCTGACGATTTACATGAAATTCGGTTAACAAGAAATGTTTCGGTGGTCATTTCGAGTTCGTGTTAACGGGATCGACTGTATTTGTTTTTCGCGTTTTTCTCAAAACTATAATTTTCAACACTTAGGTACACTTTTCTCCAAATCTATTGAATATTTTTTAATATTTTTTTTGTGTATTATAAAACCATTTTAGATCTATTTAAGTAACCTAATTTAGTCTTACAAATTAAAAAAAATATTTTATTATTTTACACTTTTCTTCGTTGAAAATCAGAATTTTTATGAATGTAGAATATAATGTTTTTAAAATAAATTTAAAAATTACTTTAGGCAAAAAAAATAGGTGACTTAAATAGATCTAAAATGGTTTTATAACACACAAAAGAAATTATTACGAAATATTTAATAGATTTGGAGAAAAGTGTACCGGAAAAATACTTGTATTTTTGAAAATTCGTAATTGTATGTTTCTGTCTTTTATGTATTTTTTCAAAAATAATAATTTTTAAAAATAAGATTCTTAGGTGTAAATATAATAATAAAAGTACAATTTATAATTTGGTACAATTTTTTTTTATCGTGCCATAATTTTTAAATGATTTAGAGCCTTTCGAAATCAATACTAAGAATTGGTTATTTTTGCTGTCGCTAACTATGATCCCCCCTTAAATGAGCTTGTTTCATACTTTGTCAAAAAAAAAAAAAAAAACACCAATGAAATCGCAGTTCGAACATTTTTGAAAAAAAAAAAAAGGGAACACATTAATCTATTCTTTAAAGATAAACAAGTAAATTTAAGTACATATTTTACCGTTTGCAAGTGCTTTTTTAACGGATTAAGAGCAAAATAAAAAGTTAAAAGTTTTGTTCGATATTCGAAATTTCGAATATGTTTGTTCGATAAAAAGACGACAGAAAAGCACACGAAATTCCTCGTTTTCTCATCAGGCAAACATCCTTATCCTCCCCTCATAGGGGGTCAAAGGGTATGATAAACAACTCAACAGAGTTCCCCTTAAACCTCCCCCATAAACTTTATCTCCCCATGGGTTCTTTTGCTTATTGAAACAGGCGTCTCGAGTTTTGTCAGTTGCTTTTTGGGCGTTGTATGTCTAACAGTTGGTTTTGAAGTTATGGAGAATAAGTTGCTCTTGAAGACAAAAATGACGTTGAAACAGAAATTTGATTGTAGAAGGTAAGCTATGAATTAATTACATATTTAAATTTTAGCAAATATTACGGGTATGAGGGAAACCTTAATCTTACTAGCATGATTCAGTCAACAACTTCCCATACAAGAAATACTATCTTATGTTCATAATCAGGGGTGGGAACTTTTCTAGCGCCAGTTTAAAGTATTTTTTGGAAGAGCAAAATTTAACTTCATGAGCAGAAAGTCGAAAAATTGTACGGCAAAATTCACACAAATCAATAAATACAATGAAGTTATAATTAGTGTTGATATCAATTTTGAAGCTCGCTGGCGCATTTAATGCAGAATTCCCATCAATGCACAATGTTGCACAACACGCAATCATAATGAGCTATGGATTATCGATGATGCTACACAACCATTTCACAATAAAAGTTGTTAGTAATGCTAAAGAACTGAAAAAATAACAGTTGGTTCCATATTTTTAAAAAACAAAAAAAATTAAAAGGAATTCCACTATTTGCATAATTCCATTGTTTCATCTCGGCGAATGAAATATGAAGACAACTAAATTCAATCCGAGGTATACTTGATTGAATTACCGGAAAAAGCTATCAATAAATTTTAAAATCGGCATTGTTGTCTGCTTTTATATATTCTTATCTTATAACCTCCGAAAATTAAAACCGTTAAAAATTTGAATAACAAAATGCTAGACGTTATTTTTAAGCAGTTCGGAACCCCAGAATAATTATTTTTTTAAACATTTAACCACATTAATATGCCTTGAATTATCTCTGTATCAGTCACCTTGTATACTTAATTATTTAAAGTACAACATACTATGTTTAAAATGAAAGCTTTTAAATTGTCACACAAAATACGATTAAGTATTCAATAATCTGATAAATAATCGTTAATATATTTAAAATAATGAATTTAAAATAACGAGACAAAGATACTACTATCAAAAACCTGATTGTTTGTGAAAATACTAAGTTTTATACGTTTTATCTAACTAAAAATACTTTTTATTGTTAGTCCGTACTAAAAATAGAACTTAAAGTATATCGATTCAGAAGAGCAAAAGTACTCTTACGAATTAAACAATTTTTATCAGAAAGATAAAAATATGTATACGTTCCGGAAGTGATAAAAACCGAAGATATCGTAGCAAGAAGTAGAAATATATAATTACATCCGGAAAGAAAGTGTTCAATTTTCATTTTCAGAGACGATTGGTTGATTTTACAAGTTAGTTTGACGTAATACAAGTTAGGTAGTTTTTCCACTGAACTTGACTAACAATATCACTGTATTAGTGCATTACAAATGCGAAACAAAAAAAATATTAAACTTGTATTATTATAATCGTCTTTAAACTTGTATAATTACAAAATCATGAGTATTTTTTGAGACTATATTGCTGTTTAGCAATGCAACAATTTTGTGACTATTACTAATAGAAAGTTACATAAAGTTTATCAAACACTTTAGAAATTTTTTAATTAATGAAAATAAATGCCTAAGGCATATAATAATACTTTAAGGGGAGTCGAATGAGTGTTTGGGTCAAAAATGACGATTTTCCATTTTTCTGTTATTTTTAATCTGCATATCTTTAGCAGTCTATGACACCTTTGGTCTCATGTAAACTTAATCCATGGACACGACATCGTCATATCTTTAGTTTTAATTTAAGACCAAGATTATCGATTTCTGTTTTGTGGTTTTCTTTTTATGAGCATTTTCGAGAAACTCTGAACATCAGTTCTTACCTAAACCTTACATTTCTTTTGCGTTTCCTGAAATATAAGGTTTTTCAACGTTTTGTGGTTTTCTTTTTATGAGCATTTTCGAGAAACTCTGAACATCAGTTCTTACCTGAACCTTACATTTCTTTTGCGTTTCCTGAAATATAAGGTTTTTCAACAGGTATTAACATTTTTCTCAGTAAGGATCAAAGACATCATCACGTTTTGTTTCATTATTTCTTCCCCATTAATAAATCGGATTTTTTTTTGGGGGGGGGGGGGGGGGGGTTAATACATATTTTTTTATAAAATCACTGTAAAAGTATTTTTTAATACTGTGAAATACCCTCAGTTTAAATCAACGAGCTATATGTAAGGAACAAACTATAAAAAAAATTCATAATGATATCTCATATAGTTTCCGAGAAAAATGTTCATTAAGTCAGTAAAATTAATCGTTGCTAGATAAAACCATCCGACTCCCCTTAACGATACTTTAGTGTAATGTCAGCCAGCTCGTGTCGTGTCTGATATATAACGCCTACATCAGTGGGTCAATGCTCTTTTCCTAAGGCCCCAGATTATTGATTCATGTCTAGCAAGTAACGGGCAGAAGCGGAGTCATGCTGGTATTTTGGTTATGATGGTTTGAACGAGGATGTACTTTAACACTTTCAGGCCTCCCAACAGTTTTCAACCCAAAAATTGTGTAAAATGGGGACCATTTTAGCTAAAATGTGGACCAATTGGGGACCATTTCAGCTAAAATGAGGAACGATTGGGGACCATTCTCAGGGCTGTGTGGTGCTATGATGCAGAGAGGCGGCCGCATCAGGCGGCAATTGAGTAGAGGCGGCACTATCGGGTTTGACGAAACCCCCTTTTTTTAAATTTATTTTTTAAAAAATCCAATAAACTTTTCTTGGTTGTAATTAAAAAAAAATAACATTAAATTAAAGTTTTTTCAAACAAATATTTCCAAGTCTTCTAAAATGAAATTAATTAACATATAAGAGGGCCGATTCTGATGAATACGCCGATGTTTTGATTCATTTCCTGGTTTTAAATGAGTTGCTTTAATTTAAGCTTAAGTTGCTTCTTTATTACAGAAAGGTTCTAAAAACTTCTACTATAAAAGTAAAAAAAAAAAGCTCCACCTCGGTTTCGCATAATGTTCAAAGAATATGTCAAAAAAGAGAGGAACAATAAATAATAACTACCCTCACCTGGTTGCATAATTTAGCATTTAAGCCAAAATTTTGAATTCGATTAGGTAATTTAATTTTGTAAAGGGCGGCATTTCAAGGACTTTGCATGACATGAAAACTTTTTAAATCACGGCCCTGACCATTATTATGAAAAGATAAGCACAAGACCAATTAAATATATAGCATTTAAATATAAATATTACATACACGAAACATTCTTCGTGTCTGCATTGTATTAGAAAAACGAATTAAATTTTTTAAAAAAATTGCATGGTAGTACAGATTTTGTAACATCAGTAACTTGCATCAGCATTTGAAGTTCCGGCAGTCACTAATAAGAGTTGATCAGGGCTTTTCTTTTGTTTGAAATTACTTTTGTGTTTTTCCGATTCCGAATATGTCTTTTATAGAATAAAATCCCTTTTCAGTAGAAGTTACAACATAGCAGACAGTACAAAACAATTCATTATTTTCAGGCTTTTTACTCCATTCGATACGGTATGATTATTAGCATCTTTCATCAGCAACCACCAATCCAAGAAATGACATTTCCCCATATTGATATTCAATTCAATATCACATTTGAACCTCAAAAAAACAAAAAATAACTAGCAAGCAGCAGAGGAGCACGTGTATAGACTGTTTTTATTTATAAGCGATGGGTCGGTCCGGAATGAGCGGGTCCACAAAAGGATCCGTTCCGATGGATCGGATCCGTTATTTCTAAAGGAACGGATCCGCCGAACAAAGATGTCCACAAAAGGATCCGTTCTTACGGATCCGTTTCGATGGATCGGATCCGTTTTTTCTAAAGGAACGAGTCCGCGAAACAAGGTTTTGGAAGGTTACGGCCCATTCCAATGGATCCGTTCCGATAGATCAGATCCGTTATTTCTAAAGGAACGGATCCGGCGAACAAAGACGTCCACAAAATGGCCCGTTTTTATGGATCCGTTCCGATGGATCAGATCCGTTTTTTCTGAAAGAACGGGTCCGCCGAACGGGATTTTGTTAGGTTACAGAGTAAAAATTTGAAATTGCGGTAGATGCGGACCGAACTGCGAAAATGTGGACTTTTGCGGACTATGAAAAAAAATGCGGACTTTTGCGGGATTGCGGACCTATTTGGGAGCCCTGCACTTTACCTCCGGGCGTCGACTGACCCATAGACTAAGAACACTCTAAGTTTCAAACTCTCATTGGAGAATTTCTACATTGAAATTGACATAGAAACTAGCGCGCCCCCTTTGTGTCTAAGGGAACTAATGTAATGGTTTCTGGCTGCCTATTTGCAGTCACCTTTAGGAGATTTAACAGAGCCAATGACATCTCGTAATTTGGAACCCTTATCAAGTGACGATAGGGATCTATTTTTGACTACAACTTATTTTTGAATATATACAGCTAGTCATTGACTTTTATATCCCTCGTAGGCCCATCCTCAAGATATTTGACCTTGTGCTTCTTTTTCTCCATTAATAAACCTACAGACTGACTACGCTTGTCATTTTAGACATGGTCCCCCAAAGATCCACAAGTGATTCGATTGAATAACTCGTCAAATATTCATCCAAATGTAACAAAAACTTAGATTTAGGGGTTTTCGAGGGTTTTTCACATTTCTAAGTAATTAAAATTGGGTGTTGCTATTGAAAATTTTAAAGTTCGTAACATTTTTAATATTAAGACGGACCCTTATGCAAATTTTGTGTCATGCAATTAACTCAAAATGTTATTTGTTCACATAGTCAAAAAGGTCCGATGTAAAAGGATGACTAACGGTTGAAATAATCACTAGTGGGTAACTTTTTTTTAACAGAGAACATTACGAAGAAACAGTAGCCTTATAATTGAAAGTACAATTATGCCAATCAACAAATCAACCTTTAATAGTGTTTTAGTTGCATTCGACACGTTAGAAGAGCTAGGCATTAGATTAAGTTGCTGGTCTAGAAGATTTTTAGTCTACGGGTCAGTCGACGCCCGGAGGTAAAGTGTTAAATATGTGGGCTGCTCAGCAGATATCCATATAACTAGTCTTGAACGTATGACCTGCATTTTTACTCCCTTTTCCTCCCTATCGGGTGCTGAGTATCAGGTTTTTTTTTATTGTCAGTAGGTTTTGAGTGCAATTATCGTGTGTCGCACTATTCAAGGGACGGTAGCCGACCGCAGTTAAGTTACGAGCCGACACCTGAGTAGGCACCCAACGGAACTTTTAGGAGCCATATCGGACGCAGCGTTGGGACCTTTGAGCATATTTTACGCGTGCACTCTCCAAGGGGTATTTATTAGTCGACCTACCGACTGAGTGCTCCAGCCCCTAAAGGGCCGTAAGTCCGGAATTACCTCAAAATTTTAAAACGGGAAGCTTTAAAAATAATCAAATTTAGGTTTAAAAAAATAATTGAACGTTCGATAAATTCAAATTCATCATTAGCTATAAAAAATATAGAAATTAGTAAAGTTAGATAAATTATACTGCGATTTTTCGAAAGAGGAACCACCTTCCCAAAGAAAGGATCTAATTATGAAATATTGCATCAGTTCTGTATGTAACATAAAATTATTACTATTTTAGCAGTCCTAAACGAACTATTGACCTTAAGAATATATTTTTAAATGTTTGAAAATATGCGAAAAGTTTTTTTTCATCGGAAAGATGAGAGAACAAAACTGAACGAATCGCAATTCAGCAAAAAACACTTCCTCTAGTTCTAGTGATTTGACAAGGTAACATTTGTAAAAAGAGAAAGATTGACGGAAAACATCGGGAAGTTTTTTTTAATAATTATTTTCTTTTCTTTAAAGAGTATTCTCTAACAATAGCTGTGATGTGCCGAATTTCCTTGATTATATTAAACGAGGAAGATGGGTTTTTTTAAAAGCACCATCTAATCCAATTTAATGAACTTTTTGAAGAGAAAGAAAATATGATTGAGTGGTCAGGGTCAGATCAATGCACTGAATTTACGGAAATAACACTAAAACACAGGCAAGCCACTTGATAAATCAAGAATCTTTTGTTTAGAGCAGGGTTGATTTAAGTCTTGGAATGGGCCACCGTAATGAGATGTGGAGGTATTAGTTGCAATTGGCAAACGTCCGGTTTGATCGTAGAGCGGAACCTGGAACTGATCATCTTGTGAAATTTATTAAAGAACAAAAAAAAAATGAACAATTTCGCATATTAAGGGGGAATTAGCCCGCTTGGCCCTGGGTATCGACACCGAAGTGCTTCAGTGTTATAATTTAAAGAAGAAAAAATATTTTCTAAGCCACATTTCTCCGACTGTATTGAGCATTCTCAACAAACGTTTTTTTATGTAATAAATGGCAGCTGACTTACACATCCCGACAATCCCACTTTTTGAAATTGGTTCGAATTTTCATTTTTTTTTTTACATTTTCAAAAAGTAATTTTACACAAAAACTTCAAACAAATTTCAAAAAGTAGTGTGGTAGTAGAGACATGTAATTCATTTACTATTATAATTTAAAGGGGAAAAAAACGTTCGCAAAAATATTTAATACAGACGGAAAAAAACCTTATAACATTTTTGAAATTGTTCCAGATACTCGCACCTTATAATTTACTACAACCAAATGCCCAGCACCCAGCATTAGACCAAAGTTCTTTTACTAATAATAGCGTGCGAAATTGTGGATTTCAACAATTACGTATAGATGTACAAATTTCCGCGTCTAATTTCCAAACACACGAATTACGGCGACAGTGGAAATTCCCTATGAAACTCTAGAAAGACATATTTTTTCATGAGAATACAAATGAAACTATATCCATTTATGACTCCATTGTTAAGGTTTCATTGAAAAGGAAGTAGATGGAACTTTCGTCTGGAGTTTCGTAATAATTAGCAACGGACTAGAAATTTATTGGAAGAGAAACTTTTCAAGCAATGTGACTTTCTAATGAGCATAGAAACGCAAACGTTTATAAAATATGATGGATTTCATTCAAGAAGAAAGGAGAAAAAAAAAGTGTTTTTAACAGAAAAAAAATATTTTTGATAAATGCGTATTTAAAATTTCAAGATAATTAAATTAGTTTTAACTATTAATAAATGTATTACAACTAAATACTATTTAAACAAAAAAATAATGATACATAAAAAGTATATGGGCAATTAAATTTTATATTTTGTTAAATGTATTTATTTCAAAAGCTTCAACAGTTAAACAGCTGATCAAAAAAAATTTCAATAGGATAACACTACAGAATTGGGAAAATATTTTTAAATACACTGTAAACTTAAAAAAACAACAACTTGCAAGTATGTTTAGATGATACTTTTGAAAATGGAAGCTATAATTTCAGATTATCTCGAACCAAACAGGTTTCCTATTAATTAGGATTAACTTCACAGTAATCTTAGAATAGAAAAGAGAGGTTTTACTCAGTTAACGACTAGTCTATGTTTGAGAACACACTGCTTAATTAACTTCTAAAATAAATTGGCTGCTTTTTGAATAATTATTGATGATGTTCAGACTGACGTACATTTATCACAATTCTCCACCCCTATGGTATGTGTTTTAGGGTTTGCGAACCCATCTAACAATAATTTTTTCCCTTATCAAAATTCATGTATTGATTAATTTCTTTATACCTTTTATGCAACTTAGCTGCCAGTTTAAAACTGTGAATTTGACACTGTTTTTGCTGCGCAGACTATGTCATGTAATCATTAAAGGGATTGTTAGTCCCATAGAGCTAAGGCATTCGGTTTGCAATCATCTGACATAGTACTGCTTTGTCATGTAAGCCCTTTTTCCCCAAGTATGGGGAATCAACTTAATATCGAAATGAAACAAATTTGAAATAAAAATGTTATCTAGTTACTTATTACATAATTTTGAAGTATTGAATTGAAAAAAAATATATACTGCATATGGTGACATGATTTTAAAACTTCATAAATAAATAATTCTATAACCGGATGTTATTTCCGTTTCAATTTTGTTTTAAATTGATGATATATGATGATACCCATACCTGCTGAAAATGGGATAACATTATGGCAAAGTAATATTTTTTTAAAAAGTTGTGATTTCAAACTAATCCATTTTAGATCTATGGTATTAGGTTACAGTCAAGTCATTCATGGGGGCAATAGGGTGGCTTCTTCCCATAACAATAAAACCATATGCCTGTTCTCTTATCAAGATGGCCCTGCTTTTACACACCATTTCTTGTAAACATTTATTGTAACAAAACATTTGTGTTTAAAAAATACCAAATAAAACTTGACTATTTGTGACGACCTCAGGCAAAAAGGACAAAAAATTATTGCATTTTGCAATTTGTGAAAAGTTCACAAATTAACTCTGAACTTGATTCATTAGATTAATTTATTTTTATAGTATTTAATAGCAAAGAATATTTATATGCTTATAATAGCAGTTTTGCAAGATTGAGTTGCTTTCTACAGAATAAACACTGAAATAACACAATATTAGCCTTACTCAATTTTAATCTAATTTTAAAGTGTGGGGTTTTAATTAATTTTTTATTGAGCATTTATTTAAAAAAAAAAAAAACATTTTCAACAAGAACAGAAGTAATTTAACTTCGATTTTTAAAAAAATCATGAACACATATAAAAATTTTGTTCAGTTATTTAAACCCCCAATGCCCCAATTTATTTAGCTTTTTTTATTTCAGTGACAAGTCGAAAGAGAGTGAAATTGTCTTGATGACATAACTGTACACAAACACAACTTTTCACAAGCAAAACAAACAAGTTTCCATACATGCAATGATTCTCACCTTCTTATCTCTCTTTAAAGGGAAAACTATTCTTAGCAATTTGTGATTTCAAAACACAGATAAGGATCTATTTCAGGAAAAAATGATTACAAATTGTGTTTCTTTGACCACTCCTACTTGTATTGAAATCCGTATGTCTGCAGATTGACGAAATTCGTAACTCGATGTAGGAATGGCTTTTAATAGGCGAATAAGTGTTAATAGTTGAACGAAAAGGAGATGAAGCACCAAATATTACAGCCCGGCACTAAAACTGGTTTAGTATTTTGGCTTTAATTTTGTGATGCACATTAAATATTTTGAAAAACTTAAATTTATCTAGGGGTAAAGAAAAGAAAATCATTTTGTTACAAATGTCACCTTCATCTTTGCGATTTAGTATTTTTTTTAATCGTTATAATCGCCAACTAGCTCGCTAAGAGTGAGAACACATTTATTTTTTCGTACCTTGTAACACAAAGCCATTCCGACTTTGTGAGTGAGTAGTTAGCAGAAAACCCAAACCAGCAGTTTCGCTTTTCCGCCCCAAACGCCGCTATTGAGATAGTATTGACTGCGAGTAATAAAATAATCCCTCACTAAAAACATTCAAACACGTCTTATATTCTCTAAAAATAACATAATTTTACATAAACAGTGGCTACAAAAGTTTTTCAATCATTTAAACTTAATAAATTATACATAAACTTAGATTTTTGGAACTAATAATTATCGACCTCTACGATTTCTGAACGTGTGATGGTAGCGAATTCAACCGACGTGGTACGGTGTTCTTGTGAATGAAATAAAATCTCTTTGGAATTCATCTCATATTTGTAAAACGTTTTGAAATTTAAATATCATTTCATTCGTAACTTTTTCTCACTCACTGTATAACTTTGTTTACTTCTTCTGAAATAAAATGGCTCTATTCAGGGTATTTGCTAATCGACTAGTGGCTCAACCTCAGGTAACTATTTTGTTTCTTCTTCATTATAAATTTTTGTGCGATAGACTTCTTATTGGTATATTTGTACAGGTGTATATATAATATCGATCTTTATCCGTATACATTTACATATTTTATGGTGTAGGCCGAAAAACACTGAGTGTAATGTTAGTGACCTTGTCTTCATTAAACAGAAATTTTTTCGATTGATCGAGTTAAAATTGCTGATTTTGCGTTTAAATTAAGTTGGTAATTTCGGTTAACTAGTAATTTTAACGCTTTAATTTGTCATAATCTCAAACAAAATCATGCTAAATTAGTGAAGGACAGTAAATTAAATTATTCATACTAAATTGTTATTTAAGCCTACCTGTTAATACTTTTTGGTTATTACCTGGTCTACCAACTTTTTTTTTAATTATTATTATTATTTGTTGTATATTTTCAATAGAAATAAGTGTTAAAATATTTATTGTTTTGGTGAGAATCAATGATTTTTAGACATGTGAGGCTATTTTCAAATAATCTAATCTTAAAAATACCGGTTGCCTTTATTATTAAAAAAACATGATGGTATTTTTGTTTTAAATTGAAACTTTGATGCCATTTATATTTTATAAGTTGAAAAATACAAATACAGAATATTTTAGTGCCTGCTTCTGTATTTTTTTTAAAGTATTTTTTTGCATGATCAGGATATTGTTAATTTTGCATGTTCAATAGTAGTTCAAATCTAGGTATGGTTTTTACTTCGATAACAAGAAGTTAATTCATAATTAGTAGTTATGTTTCATAAATCAATGCCGTAAAGCCTATCAATAACTTTACTATTGTACACCTATTAAAAGTGTCATCAAGAACCCTTAGTTCTGCATTTTCACAATTTTTGAAAAAGCATTTTGTGAAAAAAATGTTTCATTGCTGGCCTTTGGTATATAGCAGTACGAGTTCTTGTCTGCAGTGATGGGGGGGGGGAGGTCTAGGTAGTGAGATTCCTGCACAAGACTGACTGATAAATATTTAATGAAAATTACGCACCCGAAAAATTATAGCTTTAATTAAAACCAAATTCAGTAGCTAGTCAGCCCACAGTGGGCCAAAGCCAGCTATGTCCATTTGAGCTCTTCGGCCCAAAGAGATAGTAAATGTCCTATCGCACACTTTCTTAAAGAGACACACTGACGCCTTTCTATCGATACGTTGTATTTTTTAGAAGCTTTTATATCAGCTTCTATGGCTAGAATTCTTTTTAAAATTTTAGATTCTAATAATACTTTTTGATTACTAAACCAGGATTATTCTTTAGGATAGTTCTATTTCTATTCAGCAAAAAAAAATTATGTAAAACTCAATTTTTCTCAATAAGCACTTATAAATGGCTGCAATTCAACCCTTTAAAATTTTTCTTTTCAAATAAAATAAAATAATGCATATTAAAATTATAATTTTTCTACTTAATTTAATTATATTCATAGTATTTTAATTACAAATGCCTAATTTTGGATGATTTCTAAGTGTTTATTGAGAAAAATTGAGTTTAACATAAAAAAAATTTTGCTGAAAAAATATAAAACTATCAAAAGATCATCCTTGTTCAGAAATTACGAAACTATAATCCTGAGTTTTAAATTTTCAAAAAGATACTAGCCATAGACTCTTATATAAGCTTCTAAAAAATCGCAATTTTAGTACTGTTTTAATATACAAAATTCCTCGAGCAAACCCCACCATGGCTACCAAAATTCTTCGTTAGGGGACGTTCAAGATAGCAATGTTCAATCAATTAAAATAAAATAAATTGCATGCTTTATTGAGTATATTTTATTGAGAAGGAGACATGTGGAAATTAAAATTAAGTTTTATCCGCACAAAAACTTTCTAACATTTCTAAATTTGTCTTCACTACATTGGCTTTCATGCATGTTTATCTAAATAAATATTTTTACTTACTTTTTTTTTGCTATGTCAGTATTAAATTCTATTCATACGGTTTAAATTAAGAATCTATCATTTATTAAATTGTTTGACAAAATTGTGTTCTGTTCCATGTTTCTTCCCTTTGAATGTGACTTTAGTGATTCTTATCATCTTAGAGTAACTCAATTTCATTGGATGGTTTCTATCTTATCTAATTTCTTTGGGCCCTTTGCAGTTATCTCTTTCACTGATAATTGATTAGCTAAAGCGTCTGTTCTTTTTAAGCAACAGTTCTTTTAACCGTTATTTGAAGATTTTTTTTTTTTTAAATGTAAGCAAGATGTTTAATAAAAGTTCTAACAAACCAAAATTGACAAATTTCTTTTACTTAAAAACTCATTGAAATTCATATAGGGTAAAGCAAGTGTAACAGTTACTGTGACCTAGAACCACTACTACTTCTCAAGAAATATACACATTAGGAAAAAAATATTCAAACACATAATTTAGTTTATAATTTAAGCTTTTTATAAGCCAAAATTGACTTTTTTCATCAATTTTCTTTTGCAAATTTATATTCTTTATCGCTTGCTCTAGTTTTTTTTATTACGAAGAGGTGTAACTGGACGGTGTGTTCTTGTTTCACATCTCTGCTAATATAGTAGGGGAAAATTATTTTCAATGAGCTTTTACGTATGAATGAAGAAAGGTGCTAAATTTTAAATTCATAAACATGTCACTCTACATTCGTAATTTTTCAAAATATTTCAGTTTAAAAATTCTTTTTATAACGGAAATCTTGTGGTATGTTTGTACACATATTTATGTTTTTACAATTTGTTTTCCTTCTTACTCACCAAAATAAGAATATCTGTAACAATCAATTCAATTCACCAAAATATTTTTTCTTCTAGGCATATGCGCCTCTCTCTGTGTTTTCAAGGAACCTGAGTGATACAACAGTAAGAAATCTTTTTCCCTTTATGTACCCTTTTTTCCCTTCTCGAAGTTATTTGTCATTGTATCAAATAGTAGATCTAGTACATGCTTGAACATTTGTTACTTTATAATAATTATAATGAATTTTTAAGCACCTTAATTTCAAAGGATGGTTGAAACAAGGTTCTGTACTGTAGTATATAATACTCCAGGAAGTAATTTTAAAGATTAAAGTATACAAATATGCATTAAGTGTATTTTTGAAAATAAATCTTAAAAAATTACCTATAATTATATTATCAGCAAAGACCTTATTAATGTTAAGTCTCAAATTGTCTTAAATCTACAATGTTATAATAGTTATTAGTAAGTGTTTTTTTTTTTAAGTATAGTGTAAAACTAATTTTGTTTTTGTCTATAACCAGCTATTACAATTTGAACTTATTTTGTAGTACATATATTTGTATTTAATCAAAAACTGACTTACTATAGGACTTGAAAGGACTTATGGCCAAAAAAATTATTGAACACCAAAAAGCAGTGAAGAAATTTCGCGAGGTGTACGGCAGCAAAGTCATCGGGGAAATCACTGTAGACCAGGTAAAAAAAGGTTTTGTAAACATGCGCAAGAAATGCAAATTGCATAGGTTTTAATACATATAGGTTTATAATTGAGATTATCAGAGAAATACAAATTTAAATTCTCCTTAAAACAATAATAAGTAGTTTACTTGGAATGATTTATCATTCAAAGTTTTGTCTGTTTATAAATTTATCAGTGATATTTCTAACCAACTTTTTTAATGAATGAAGACAAAAGTGCTTACTTTTTTAATATTTGATCACTGAATTTGTAGCATCCTGTATTGGTCATGCAGTAAAAAGAAATGTGGCAAATAAATTTAATTCATCTTAATCCCTCTACAAAAATAAGCTCTATATTAGTTCAGCTCAATCTGAATTTATAATTGACCCTATACATACTTTTATTCAGTATTTTGTGAAATTTTAATCCTGGATTTTCATAAAACAAAATGTTTTTATCGCTATATTAATTTACTAAAAACCTCTCCAACAATAGTTAAGTATTCTCTATTAAATATTAAACTTAAAATACAGTGTTGGCCAAAATTGTGGACACTTTTTTAAAATTTCATATTTTTCAACTTTGTGTGTTTGCAGAATATATTAATTGTATATCAAATTAAACAATTGTATAACAAATTAAAAGTAATTTAATCTTTATAAGGACCACTGTCTGCAGATCGCTGAAGCAGTCTATAAGACCTTTGGTCCCATATAATCTATATCCATGAACACAACTTCATCATCATCAAAGTAATTTAATGTAGAATTAAAAATACAGTATTACAATATCTGTATTTATTACAAATAAGTTATGCAATTAATAGTATGATCTGTCTTAGTTTTGCAAGTCATTGAACCACCAACTTGTATTGCAATTTCAGCATAAGAGAATCCATTGATTGTGCTTGTATGTTCAACTAAAATGAGCATAACTTTATTTGTAATACAGATACTTTAATTCTGGTTTTTATTGAAATTCTACATTAAATTACCTTCAAATTAATATTTAAAATTTTGAATTTAAGCAAAATTTAATAGATACAAGAACACAGGTAACAGTTGAAACACCTGAAACTTTCAAAAAGTGTCCACACTTTTGGCCACCACTGTATCTCTAAATCATGGAATAGTTGAGGTATACCAGAGGTTCCCAACCGGTGGTACGCGTACCACTGATGGTACGCGAGAAAATTTCTAGTGGTACGCGTGAGTAATGTGAGCAACATCTCCCGGCAAGCTTCAATATTTTTGATGATAAGTTCCATTACTCCTAATGTTAATATTTTGATCACAGGCAAATAAAGTTTCGCACTGTACAGACTATGAAAGTACATTTTGTACGCTGATTAGTTTTTTGATGAGTTAGTACCATTTTTTTATCTGTCTGTTTTTAGACCAATAGGCAATAAATATAAAAAAAATTAAACAGCATTCCTTTACATTAATTTCTCCTTTATTATAAGCATGTTATAAATATACAAATATCGACACATTAAATATGAAGTTTTTTCAGTAGGGGAGACCGGGGCACAATGGACCACTTTTTCATTTTTTGCGCTATAAGTACAAAAATATTCATCCCGCTTGTTTAGAAGAAGGTATATATATATTAAATATATATCCTTGTTTAAAAAAACATTACCTAAAAAATATAATTTCAATTAATTTTTTCTGAATTCACTTTTTTATTACAAGTGAAAACATGGTCCATTGTACCCCAGGTTCGGGGTACAATGGACCACATCAAGGGGTGCAATGGACCAAGTTATTTTTTGCTGAAAAAAATTTAGCTGCACTTTTTAAAGATTAAAATACATATAAAATAATTATTTTATTTGAATTTTAAGTATCCAATTGCATAAAAATTTCTTTTAGTGAGAAAATATACTGTCTGTCAATATTGAAAAGATGAGGAACACAAAAAAAAGTATTATCGAACTTTAAAACTTGCAAATGAAAAAAAAATTAGTAAGAGCATTAAATTTTATCTTCAAAATTATAAGATCACTTTAAAGTTAAAACACTTTTTTTTATTACTATACACAACGATACACAAGTGTAGGGCCAAACTGTGGATCAAAGAATCTTCTTTTTTATGCGAGATTAATATTTTAACTTTTTTAAAGTCTTCCCTTAATCAATGTGGTTGAAAATTTTTTGTGCATTTTACCAATTCTGAGAAAATGTGTTTGTTACTAAATTATTTATAGCTACAACAAATAAGTCACATTTTTGTTAGTAAAAAAATCAACAGTAATCAAATATTAATTTAAAAATTTATGATATTGTACTTGTACTTCTGTTATGTAAATGTAGAAATTTATTTTACAACCAACTCAAATTTCTGAACTTCTTTTTTTAAATAACTAAACGCTCTAGTATCACATTCGATTTTAAAAATACAATTCTCATTCAAAACACTTATTGTTTGAAGCCATAATGCATAAATTAAAACATCAGTTCACAAGTAATTTGTTACTTCCGGTTTAAAAAAAAAGCACTATTAGTAGATGGGGGGAAAATCTATTACATTCAGAATTGAATATTAGAATATATATTAAAATATTTTACTATTATAGCAAATTCAACTTTTAGTAACTAGGAAGAACGTGCATCAATGTATTTTTTTGAAACGAAAGTATTTCTAAAGTTGCATGGGGTACAATGGACCATGGTCCACTGTACCCCAGATTTTGTGGTCCATAGTGCCCCACATTGTACTTGAACAAAAAACAAAATTAAAATATGCTGAATTTTAATTTCAGAAATTAATTTATCGATCATATAGAAAGACAAATATCTTGCCTTTCAACTATGCTAAGTCACTTTATCCAACTATTGTTACTTTAATGATGAAGAGATAATTTCTAGGAGAGAACTTTTTTACTTTCACCTGGTTAAAACACATCAATAATAAAAAATGGCAAATGTGTGAGCTCACAACATGCTTTTTCATAATAACTAGATCAAGACTGTTATGCCATCTATTATTCATAATAACAGCTTATTTGGAAAATATACAAAATAAATAATAGGGGGTGGTCCATTGTGCCCCTAGGTCCATTGTGCCCCGGTCTCCCCTAATTTAATTCAAAAAGTTTTTGAACATTTTTAGATGAGTAAATATTATACCTTTATTAAAATATTTAAGTATGGTGGTACGCCAAAATTTCTTAAAAATTCAAGTGGTACGCAGGTCCAAAAAGGTTGGGAACCCCTGAGGTATACCATTGTAACTGAGGACATTTTGTTCTAGATCTATGGTGGTATGCGTGGTATGAAAGGCCTTGTCACCGAGACTTCCCATCTAGATCCGGAGGAGGGTATTCGTTTCCGTGATCTGACCATTCCTGAATGCAGGCAACAACTACCCAAGGCACCCGGTGGCGAAGAACCCTTGCCTGAAGGATTGTTTTGGTTGCTCATGACAGGGGATGTTCCAACGGAAGCACAAGTAAACTTTTTATCTACACCAAAACACACCTTAAGTTTGCAGCATTAAAATGTTCTACGCGGAAAAAACGAATGTAAACAAACGGAATTGTGCCTCTGTCATTGGTCGCTCCTTCGCGATATGTCCACTCTGATATTCGTTTGCCCTGTTAAGTCAGAATCGAAGGGAAAATAATTAATATTACACTCTAACTGAAGCAAACACAAATAAAAATTTTAAAAAAAAGTAACTCTTGAAATAATGAATAAAGTGATGTATTGAATGTAAAAAACTTTTTTTTATTCGATTCTCGCACTCAGAAATTAGAACCATTTACCCTTTCTCTCGTGGAACATTTGTATACTGTAAACTTAATGTTGGTTTTACTGTAATAATGTAGATTTTTAGATTCTGTGTAATGTTTTTTTTTTTAATAATGTAAAACAAAAAATGTTTTAATGCTTTGAAAATCTATTCCATACTTTTACAACTATAATCGAGTGTTACATTGCATTCGGGCTAGTTAGGCTCCAAATTTCTGTGCAAAGTTGTGCAGAAAAATATTTTTATAAATTTCAAATTTATAATAGTTTCTTTACAGTTAAAAGTCCTGAATGTATCAATGAATCAGTCATTGATCAGTAAATTTTTAATAATTTTGTCTATGTTGTGCAAAATATATTTTTATATTGTAAGCTATTTTAAAATAGCAATACTGAAAAAGTTATTTTATTGTGTGCTTGAAAACAGTTAATTAAAATTTGCATTAGTGAAATGCTTTAAAAGAAAAACAAGTAAATAGTACTCCTTGATGAGTTAACTGTTTAAAAAAAATCATTGGCAATTTGAAAAACACTTTTTGTGTGTCAACACTTTGTATTTAATTTTTTGTTAACTCTAATATGAAATGAAATATTTCCTGATTAGAGTACATTCCTATAAAAAAAAATTTCTGGTTGCATACCACAGTGATATAACAATTATTTAATTAATAATCTAATTAAAATTAGGTATATTAAACCTTTTTAACCAAACTAACATATTAAGAAGAGCATTTAGTACTAACATAATTTCTTCCACAGGTTAAACACCTATCCAAGCAATGGGCAGAACTAGCTGACCTTCCACCCCATGTGGTAACCATGCTGAACAACTTCCCTTCAAATCTTCATCCCATGTCACAATTCTCTGCAGCCGTCACTGCATGTAACACTGAAAGCAAATTCGCAAAGGCGTACAGCGAGGGAGTCTCTAAAGCAAAATACTGGGAGGTGAGTGAATGGAAAGCTTTACTGTTATTAATTATAATGCATATATTTTCTTTAGACACTTTGTATGTGTGTGTACTTATTTTACTGTTAGTCTTGTGTAAGGCAAATATTTTGTTACTACAGAATTAATATTTATAAGTATTCTATTCATTGACTTGTGATACTTAGTACTATGTTTCCCTGATGCTGCTAGTACAACAAAATCATATCAGTCACAACAATCGAGTAATTTTTTCAAGGATTAAAAAATTATTTCTGAAAATAAATTATTTCTAATCCATTCCCTAATGAAAATTTCAACATGGTACTTGTTATTTAGCTCGTAAAATAACAAATTGACAGAATTGTTACAAAATTTTCACTTGAGTTCTATGAAATATCTTTTAGCAGGCCAAACTACAAAACTATGCATCCAACAATCCTTAACATGGAAAATATATCCTTTGCCCATGGCAATAAGCTTTTTAACCTATCTTCTGGTACTCGCCAAACTAATTGTTAAACCTGCAATATAGGGCTCATGAGCCAGGCATGTAATTAATACCTCACAGCCAATAAGCTTACAAAAAAAAATTAATTACTCATAGCGTATTACCCAGGTGTCGTTTAAGGGACTGTGATGTTTATTATAATAAGGATAAGTTTATATTATAATAAGTTACGTTATAAAAAGGCATATATTGAATATATTTGAACTATGTACTATTAGTAGACAGTTTTGGTTCAATATCTCCTTATCCGATCCATATTTTTAAAGCAGGAAATAAATTTCTAATAATTCCTTTATTAAAGGCCTTTTGGACTTTAGATAAATATATTTTAAGCCTTATAACAGAGGAGTTAATTGAAAATTGTCTTCAACAAAAGATGACTTATATGACTTATGACTTGAGTGGGGGGCCCGTTAGGGCCAAGCACCGCGACCACTGGTCTATTGTACTAACCCCATCGTTTAACCTTGAAATAGGCCAATAGCTGAGATGAACCTCAGAATTTCCCTGATTGGTAAGTTATCAACTTCCCAGGCATCGATACAATGGTACCCAAGATACTCAAATCTTTGTGCAGAGTAGTTGTCACATTCGCAGAGAACATGAAACGAACTTTCCTCAACCTGTTGACATGCCCTACAGAGAGGGTCATCTTTTACACCCATAATATTCAGATGTCTATTGAGAGCACAGTGACCTGTTAGTAGCCCAATAGCTACACGAATCTCTTTCCTGCTAAGGCTAAGTAATTCCTTGGCTCTCCTCCATGGAGCACTCTGGTTGAGCTCCCTAGCCTGCCTTTGATCGGCTGCCATTTGCCAATCAGCGAAATTGTAAGCTTGGAACAGCCGCCTTATGGTATTCCTAACAGAATTATGCGGAAGGCCAAGCACGGGCTCGGGACCTATAAAAGCAGTCTTCGATCCCGCTTTTGCCAAAATGTCAGCCACTTCATTTCCTTCAATCCCTCTGTGCCCAGGAACCCAAAATAAGGACACTTTATTAAGGCGAGCTAACCTTGCGAGGGACAGGTGACATTCCCATACAATGCTAGAGGAGGAACATTGTTTGGACAGTGCAAGCAATGCTGCCTGACTATCTGAAAATATCCTAATTTTTTGGTCCCTAACATTTCTGTCGAGACAGTTGTGTGCACAGGCTAGGATAGCAACAATTTCAGCCTGGTACACTGTGGCAAGATTCCCAAGAGAGAAAGAAATTTTTGTGTTATTGGAGACACAGTAGGCCCCAGCACCTGTTCCTGAGGACGTTTTAGATCCGTCTGTGAACCAGACCTCATTAGCACTCTTAGTGTTAATCTGACAGCTATCCCATTCCATACGTGTGGGAATATGTATGGAATAGCTGTCCTCGAAACTGTATCGTTTAAGAATCCAGTCTTTGTTTGCATTAAGGCAAAGATGCCCTTGAACTTGAGTTCCGAGGTTTTTAAAAGTAGTAGTTTCATTGACAGTCTTCCAGTCACCAGTAAGCTTAAGCCTATCAGCACACAAGACCGCCTTCATTTCGACTTTTTTTGAGAGGGGTAACAAATCAAGCAAAATCTCCATGCTATCAGATGGCGTTGTTCTGATTGCCCCTGTGATGGCTATTGTGGCCATTCTTTGTAGACTGGTAAGTTTCTTTCTTACAGTGTTATTCAGAGTTTTACCCCACCAGACAATGGCCCCATACGAGACACTGGGACATACAATCGCAGTGTATATCCAGTGCATTACTTTAGGAGATAACCCCCAAGTTTTCCCCAAAGCCCTTCTACATGCCCAAAAGACCCTTTTTGCTTTATTGATGCAGTGTTGAAGGTGACTTGAAAAAGTAAGCGTTTTATCAAAGATAATTCCAAGATATTTTACCTCATCTACAAGAGTAAGGCTTTTTCCGAAGAACTTAAGAGCCTTAATGTTATTTATTTTATCAGCTCTCATTCTAGTGAAGGGAACAAGGTTGGTCTTATCGGGGTTTACTGTCAACCCAACAGTGTTACACCATCCCTCTACCTTTTTTAGGGCACTTCCCATAAGGTCAGCGACTGTATTTGGAAATTTCCCTCTAACGACAATGGTGATGTCGTCAGCATAGCCGATGCAGTGAATGCCCATGGTGTTGACTTTACAGAGAAGTTCATCAACTACAAGACACCAAAGTAGAGGGGAAAGTACACCCCCCTGTGGACAACCCTTACAGCTATCAACTCTAACCACTACACCCAGAAAGCTGGATGTAACAATTCTAGTTTTTAGCAGATTTTCTACCCAAGAGCAGACAATTCCATTTGTTCCAACCCTATGCAAGGCTCTTACAATGGCATCAGTAGGTACTCTATCAAAAGCACCCTCTATATCAAGGAACGTAGCCAAGGCCAGTTCTTTTTGGTTGATTGCCCTATCGAGGGAATTTGGTTGATTGCCCCTAGGTCGTATAGAGCTGTTTCAGTTGACTTACCAGGTTGGTAAGCATATTGGAATTTCGACAAGGGGTTTTGTGGTAACACCTCATCACGAATGTATCTGTCCACCATTTTCTCCAATGTTTTCAGAAGAAAAGAGGAAAGACAGATTGGTCTAAATGCCTTGGCAACAGAGTAGTCTGCTTTACCAGGCTTTGGGATGAAGACTGCCTTGCTCTGTCTCCATGCCTCTGGTGTGTGTCCATAAACAAGACAAGCCCTATAAATTTTACATAGGTGAGGAACTAAAAGATCAATACCCTATTGTAGTAGCACAGGGTAAATACCATCCACACCCGGGGATTTGAAGGGTTTGAAGGAGGAAATAGCCCACCTGATCCTTCGATGTGTAACGATTTCCTTTACCACTTTCCATTCATCCTTACTTTTCCTAGGAAGAGAAGGTGGATAGTAGGTTACCTCAGATCGACACACTTTTGATTCAGGGAAGTGTACCTGCAATAGCTCTTTAAGTGTTTCTTCCCCATCTTTGGTAAGTTCCCCGTCTGTTTTGCGGATGGAACCCAGTTGACTATACTCATCTTTGGTAAGTATCTTAGTTAGCTTTGAAGCACAGGAGATACCTTCCATTTGGCTACAGTAATCCTTCCAGGAGTCCTGCTTTGCCTTACTGACAGCCTTATTAAATGTTGTAAGTCTCATCTTATAGACAGACCAGTCTCCAGTCTTTTTGGCCCTATTAAAGAGTTTCCTGCACTCTTTCCTTAAATCACCAAGATTTTTACTCCACCAGGGCACTCTTCTTGGTAAACCTGAAGAGGCCAACCTAGAGTGGGAGTTAAATGACTGCACAATAGCTCTCTGCACATTGTCGACATTCATGTCAATGTCCGCTAAAGAGGGAAAATTAAAGTCATTACCTCCAAGAAGCAGCCCCAGCTCCTCCCTGTAGGAATCCCAGTCAACCTTTCTGGGATTCCTGTTGCCCGCAGGCGGTGTTAACAGCGGGCCTGAAAGGTTAAACAGAATTAGTCTATGATCTGAGAGATAATCTTTCTCGGATACATGCCAATTCGAAACGCAGTTCACTGCTTTGGCATTACAGAATGTAACATCTATGACCTCACTTCTTTGAGAAGTGATGAAAGTTGGACAATTTCCCCTATTGAGAATTGAGAGCCCATTGCTTAGAATGTATAAAAGCAATTCCTCACCTCTGTTGTTGCAGTCTTTGCTGCCCCAAATGATGTGATGTGAATTAGCATCACAACAGACGATAACTTTCCAGCCAGACTGAATACAATGGTCAACAAAGCGTCTGGCAGGAGCCGATAGAGGTACATTTTCCTCATATGGGAGATAACAGGACATTAAACATGATATTTCCCCTTTGCTATCTGTTAACTTGATGGCAACATTGTCCCCATCCAAAAAGTTAACCATAAACATAGCATTAAGAGACCTATTAGTAACAATGCATGCTCTGGGTCTCTCGCAAGTGCGGTCGTAAAAAAGATTACCAGTGCCTCCAAGGCCAAGAATTTTACCATGGTGCACCCAGGGCTCTTGAATAAGAGCGATATCGATTTTACCCTCAATCAAATCCTTGCTAATAAGAGCAGTAGAGGATTTGCTGTGATGTAGGTTGATCTGTGCTACCTTTAAAGGTTTTGCACTACCTAGGTCATTTGAAACATTGGTTGTAGTTAGGGCCATTAAATAAACAGTCAAACCGCAACCATTCTCTCTAGAAGCTAAGCTTCCATTACTTCGCCAGTGAATTCGTCAGTTTCCCTCAGAAGTTCACTGCCTGAAATAATTGTAACATCTGAGCCAGAGTCAGAGTGTATACCCAGATCGGAATGTAGATCAAGGGAAAGTTTACTAACCTCATCAGACTCATCGGCAGGTACTACCTTTGAGTCTGTTGGAGCGTTGTCAGCGATGTCGTTGCTGATCTGCATCAGAGTTTCCTCCTCGACAGCGTCTGTTTGCGGCTTTTCCACCGGAGATGTGACGGTGGAGCTAGGGGTAGGGCTCGCTGTGCCAATTAGCTTGCAAAGCCCTTTGCCGAAAGCACCGCAGAACAGCTCGTTGTTATGCTGCCTTATGAAGGTGGCCGCCTTCTCCGGAACTTCGAGCACCCACCTCATATATGTGGGTGCCTTGTCCTTTGAAAGAACCCTCCAGCCAGCTGTGGACAGGCCAGGGTTCTGTTTGGCCAACCTTTTGAGGAGGATAGATTGGTCGGTAAGCCCATGGTTCTTGGTTTTGAAAATGAGCTTGTAAGGCTTTGGGAGCTCCGCCGCATCAAGGGTTTTGACAGCTGTGTCAATGCTGCCAAACTTCTTGCCATTGATGGATTTGAGGAGCTCCACCGCATCCGCTCCGATGCAGTGCATGATGAGCGCACCGTTGGACAGAGCAGCGTTGCTGAAGCGAGGCTCGTGTCCTTCAGCTGCATCATCGATGAGGACGTCCAGCTCATTCTGTAAGTTGAACGCCTCTGATGTTGATAGCAAACGCTCCGGGAAACCTTCCAGAATGATTGCCATCTTTTTCGTGGCAGCAGCTTCTGCAAAGGATCCAGAGGCCCGTTCCAGGTTGGGCCGCTTTACAGGTGCGCCAGGTGATGGGGTTGAAGCAGAGTTCGCAGGCTTTCGCTGACGCTTCTGCCCACGGAACCTCTTCTTTTTTTCCTCCATCTTAGGATCTGTAACAGATACAGAAACATTAGAACCTGGCCCCGAAGGGGCCAGGGACGAAGTGCCGGGACCGAAAAGGTCTCCAGCACGGTTAGGGGTGTTGATGGCCTGGTCCGAGGACTGACCACCTGACTTTACAGCAGAGTCCATAGATTCACGCTGGGTTAGTGTAGAGCTTGAAAGCTCGGTTGAGTCAGATCCCGATTTGCTCAAGGTGTCTGACGGTTTATTTTTTTTGTTTTTATTTTTACCCATATTTTTTTGTTTTCAACTGGGAGCAATTAACTGTCACTGTCTACCTGAGCTCCCAGATGTAGGACAGAAGGCTACGTACAACGGAGGGTCGCCACTCCCCCCGAGGTTGACCGTTAGAGACACACTTAACCCCTGTGCCCTGAGCACCCCATGTGCCAGATACTTCAGCACGGTCAACACCTTGTATTTTGGGTTGCCGTTCACACCAAGGTAGCAGAAACCATGCCAGTGACAAGCCCAAAAAGCCAGCGCATAGTGGCAGTCCCCCCGATGTTTAGGTCTGTTGGCAAAAAGATGCCAACACCTTATTGGGGTGCCAGTGAGCCCGCCAGCACGAATGCCGACAGCAGCTACACCCGCAGGACTGCGCTTCTAGCAACGGCCAATCGGACCCACCTCCAGCACGGATCCCCCCTCCAAGATGCTATGCCATGGCAGAATTTAGGCACCCTCCTCATTTGGTCCTATATAGGCACCATTCCGGGCTTTGGGTCCGGCATAGAGGCAAGGCAAGCCCTACAGAACAGTAGGGACGGCCGACCTATGGCTGAGGAATTGTTACTCATTTAGCACCACCCGGGAAGCACGTGTAGCTTGAGGTACGCTACGGACCCGAGTAACACTACAACCCTCAACAAAAGATACTATAATGTTGAGAGTATGGGCAATTCAAGAGACGTAACATTTTTATGTTCTTATAAACAAGTTGTTGCACCCGAGTTTGACTGTATAAACCTTTTTCCTCTCAATTCAGCTCACATTCGACGATTCCATGAGCCTGATTGCCAAGCTACCACCCATTGCAGCCATCATTTACAAGAACCTGTACCGCGACGGTAGCAGTATCGGTGCCATCGACACCAACAAAGACTGGTCCCACAACTTCACCTCTATGCTGGGCTACGAAGATCCACAATTCACGGAACTCATGAGGTTGTACCTCACCATTCACAGGTAAAGATTTTTTTATTTTATTTTGGGAGCGCCTTTACGGGAAATTTTGTGTATGATTTCCAGTAACGATAATGCAAAATGACCTATCTATTAAATTTTTGCTACAGTTTTATAGGCTTCCCCTGGATGAAAACAATCACGTTAGGTAAATTTCTTTGTCAAAATTGAGCACAAAACAAAGTGGAGTATCAGAATTTTTTTTAGTTTACTGTTATTTGGGGGATTTACAGCATTTAGCATTACTGATATTTGGGGGATTTACAGCATTTAGCATGATAGAAAGTAAAATTTAGGGGCAACTAAAATTTGGGGGCCCTAGACCCGGGCCTTATGGAGGAACAGGCCCTGGCCATAAGTATAAGTGATTAATAATGTTTTGTGCTGAGTCTGTTGTTGTTGGCTTGTTTGTTTTAATCCGAAACCTGTAAAATATAAAAAGTAAGGTTTGTCACAGAAATAGTCCTTTGGAACTGCTTCTATGCGTGTAAAAGAGCACTAAACATAGCACTTAGTTCTGTATTAAACTTTTAAATGTCAAAATTAAATTACTTTTTCATCTAAAATTCCATACATTAATTATTGATGCATCATAGTAGTTGTTTGTTGACTACTTATTCTCATTAATGACTATAACATACTTTTTGGTCAATGGGAAGGGTAATTTAGAAAATTTCTTCCTAAAAACTTTTCTCGTAACTATAAGTTTTACATTGACAAGAATCCTTTTGTTTCTGTCTGCAAATGATTCTGAAATAATGCCTTAGAAGCCAAGTATCTATTCAGTTTTTGGTTACATTTCAGCATCTTGCATTTAAGGCTATCTTTGTACCTACAACATGCAATTTAAGTTAGAACTTCAGTATAACAGTATGACTTTTTGGGTAGACACCTACAGTATGTTTGTGCTCGTTAGACGAAACCATGAGCTTTTGACGTGTGATGAAGTGCTCTGGACTTGCTCATTTTATGAATTGTACTCCAGATAACTTAACCAATGCTAAATGTTAGTGGGCTGCTAGAAGGTTTATTTCAAATGTCGTAGGGAAAAAAATTATTTTGGTACCTGTTTTTTCAATTTGCTGTTTTTCGATTTCAGTGACCATGAAGGTGGCAATGTTAGTGCTCACACCGTTCACTTGGTAGGCAGCGCCCTCTCTGATCCCTACCTCTCATTTGCTGCTGGTTTGAACGGGCTTGCCGGCCCTCTTCATGGATTGGCCAATCAGGTATTTGTGTTATTTTATTTTTTTTGCACTCTTTTTATGTAATTATATCATTATACTTGTGTTGAAGATGAGTTTTAGTTATTTTGACGTTTAGGTTTGTATATTTTTTTGTTTTAGTTCACAATTGATTGTGTAAGAAAAAAAGTATATGGAATTTTAAATCTAATAGTTAGTTTTTTTTGTGTTAAATATTACAAATAACTATTGAAAAAGATAGAAAATCTGTACTTTTCTCTGCAATGCCTTTTGTGTGTTTACATGTCACATTGTTTCTTTTTAAAAGGGATCTATTGGACAAATATGACTTTAATTATAACTGCTAAAATATTCCAAATTTCAATATCTGACAATTAGAGCAAATCTGAAATTGATTGGTAATATAGTTCGGGATACAGATGGCAAATCCTTTTATTTTTTCTGCATACAGTCAAGTGCAATGTATCTTCTATTATAGTTTTAAGTATTATTCAATTGGAGTTTTAAGTATTTCCAATTAGTATTAAAAAAAAATTCTAATTGTAATGCTACCTACAGTTTGCATGAAATATTTTCTTGATTCTAAAATTTGTTTTTGTCTGAAATCCGTAGGAAGTACTGGTATGGCTTACAAAACTTCAGAAAGATCTTGGAGGTGATGTAACAGAAGAACAAATGAAGGAATTCGTCTGGAAGACACTGAAATCTGGACAGGTAGGACTAATACAAATTTCTGAACTACATTAATGCTTTTCTAGCATTCAGAGCTTAGTGATAAGATTAGTGGTGTTCTAAAATACGACGCTCGTCGCCAATAGCCCTCGTGTAGCTCTAGTGCGACGATAATTCAAAACCTAACCTAACCTAGTGATAAGATTAGTAATAAGTTATAGGGAAATTCTATATTTGTATAAAAAAAACCTTTTTGTGAAGGTATTGTTTTTTAACTTGTATTTTGTTGAAAAATTTTATTCTGCTTGAAATGAGATTACAAAGTAGATAACTCAACAGAAATAAACAGTAAATGTACAAAGTAAAATCATTCCGTACTAACTCGGATTACATTTTACTTGTATGTTGTCAGGTTTTACGGTTATTCTACCTTAAATACATTTTTTTAAGTAAAGATACAATTCTTTTTAACTTTAACTTATTTTGAATTAATTACGAATTATCAATATCTGTCACACGCATCAGAGTTGTTCAACTAAAAGTCATTTTTCATTGGTAACTCGGGTTACAAAATAAAGGCTTTTTTTTTTTTTTTTTGCTTTGTGGAATGTTAATATTTTCAAACTCTGCTTGTATTGAACATTTTAAAAGGTTTCTTATATTAATATAAAGACTCCAAGCTATGCTAAATTTGAAATTTAAATGAGAAAAAAAATATTGGCATCTCGAGTTACATACAACCTAATTTAACAATAGTTGAATATTAATTTCATTATTCCCTTTGAAAATTTTGTTTTTTAAAACAAACTATAGTTTTGGCTAAGTTTTTTTTTTTTTTTTTTAGAAATTGGCGAGTGATTCCTCATCGCATTCAATTTTATTAATATTTTTCACCATGTATGATCGCTTAAAAAATAGAAAACCTCCCAAGATATCTGCTCTTTACCTTATGGCAGGGGTGCAGAAAATGTTTTAACTCCAAACATTTCCCCCAATCCGTTTGAAAATTTCCCCCAAAATTTAACCATATATTATAGACTTGCATAAATTCTGTATTACCTTAGGTTTTGAAAATTTTACGATCTACAGGGATGTTGGTGCTTATTGAAAAAAAAAAACAGAAATCCAAACCAAATGGTTGGTTTGAAAAGCCAAAAAAGCTGAACTAGGTGTGACCGAAAAATTTAAATTTTAACAATTATCTCAACAAGACAGGTTTTAATAACTATATAATACTATAACAGATACTACTTAATGTTATGTACTTTTAATATCTTTATATACACTTTAACCTCACAAGGTAGGAGAATTTCTCATCCCCGAAATACGAGTTTTTCTAAGCAAGAAAAAAGCGAAATGGAATCGTCCTGTATCAAAAAATACCCAAGTGATTATTTCGGCCGTTAGTCATCCTATGGAATCGGACCTTTTTGACTTTGTGAATAAATAACATTCTAAGTTGATTGCATGAAACAAAATTTTCATAAGGGGAGGTCTTCATATTAAAAATGTTAACAACTTTGAAATTTCCTATAGTAACACCCATATTTGATTATTTAGAAATGTTAAGCATCCACGAAAACCCCGAAATCTTAGTTTTTGTTACATTTGGATGAATATTTAACGAGTTATTCCATCGAATCACTTGATGTCCTATGGGGGACCATCTCAAGGTTGTTGGTTTAATGATGTTTATCTTCCTTTCCAAAGCCGTATTTGCTTATCAAGCTCATATATAATCTTTTACACTGTCCCCTGAAGTGCAATTAAAAAGTATTTTGTGATTTACTCAGCAAATTATGAATAAAAGTAATTAAAAATTTGGGTTCCGCTTAAACTTTCTGTCTTTAATATATTTCTGTAAAAATTTTGAGGGGTTTCTATTCATAATTTTTTTAAAAATTAAAATAATAATTATTTTAAAATATAAAAACTGTTTTAAATACCCCAATATTGAATGCATTTTATTTGGGTTATAATTTCTTTTCAGTAAAAAATTCGTTTCATTATCTTAATTATTTATAGATTGGGATAGTTTTTTATGTGCAACTCATTTAACATTATGGCACCTAAACTTGGCACGTCTCTAACTCCCCTAATAATGCTTAAAAACTAACAAAATTTGGTATTTCTTATTGACATAGGTCATAGATTAGAAATATGGACTCAAAAAGGGGTGTTGCCATTGGAAATTTTAAAGTTAGTAACATTTTTAATATGAAGACGGCCCCTTATGCAAATTTTGTGTCATGCAATTAACTCAGAATGTTATTATATACAAAGTCAAAGAGGTCCGATTATATAGGATGACTAACAACCGAAATGATATGATCACTAGCGGATACTTTTTTTTCCACAGCACGCTTAATTTTTAACATACCCAACATCCCTATTTGTGAAACGAAACGGCCGAAACCGGCCTTCCCGATGTTTGCTGATAGAGCCGTCCTGGGCCGGTTTCGAGGTTAAAGGGTTAAGTAAACTTTCTTTTATCAGTATGTTAGTGCTTGTTGAACAGAAAAGCTGAACCTCAAACCAAATGCTTGATTTGGAGAACCAAAAAAGCTGAACTAAGCGTGACCGATAAAATTTATATTTTAACAATTATCATGACACAAGATTTGTTAATATAATAATTATATAATACTATACTGCTGAATGTATTTTTAATTTCTTTATAAACACTTTAAAATCAAATAAATTTATTTTCATTTATGTTAGTTTGGGGAAGGGGTCATCATCAGTTTTGTCTGTTGTGTGTGTGAAAATTTTTACTCTTCATTTGGTGTATTACCATTTAGTTTTGGTAGTTTGGCAGTTCCATAAGGCTGAAAATTTAGGCACCGAACCAGGTTTTGCAAACAAATCTTGACTGCCTCTTTGGGATTGAAATTCCCCATCATGGTCTTTCAATGCATATCCTTATTAACATGGTTCATGCATTTGTTAAGAAAACGAAATTCAAGCAATTTTCCAGAAAAATTCAAGGACTAAAAATTTATTAGCAACATAAAATCGAAATATATAAAACGTGCATAAGCCCGACACTCCATTTTTTAAAAAAAACTAAAACTTGTCTACAATCAGAAACCTCAGTATATGCCGAAATAGAAAAAAAAAAGGTTCAAACGTAAACAAAAAGAATTTTGACTTTCAAGCTGTTCTTGTGTTCACGACTCACGGACACTTGATCAGAAAAAATAATGTGGTTGTCTGACTAGCCTGAACCGGAGCTACAAAAGATACTCTTCCGATCACGCAGAGCCACAGAACTGTCAATCATTCTGATGCAATGTGACGTCATCGGCAGATTTCGTGAAAATTACTAGGCGGCATGCCAAGTAAATCAGGAAACTTTATTGGACTACATTTTTTTTTTGTCACGGCTAAATGATCGTCTTCTAATGGGGGATTGCACTGGCCGTTGATCGATATTTGAAGACATCTTAATGTAATCTAATCTTAATTCATCCTTAAATTTGAATAAAAATTTGTTATCTTTATTATTAAAATCCAATATTTAAACTAGTTATTTATCAAAATTTAAGCATAGTTTTTATCAATATAGAGCTTCTAATGAGATATTGCACTGGCTGGCCGAGATTGGAAGACATCTTAGTATAATCTAATCTTAATTCATCTTCCCATTTTGATAGAAAATTTTATCTTTATTATTAAAATCCATTATTTAAACAAGTTATTTATCAAAATTTAAGCTTAGTTTTCATCAATATAGAATTTCTTCTAATGGGAGATTGCACTGGCAGGCCGAGAATTAAGGACATCTTAGTGTAATCTAATCTTAAATCATCTTTGCATTTTAATTGAAATTTTTTATCTTCATTATTAAAATCTGTTATTTTAACCTGTAGTTTATTGAAATGTAAGTTTAGTTTCACCTATTTCCGGGCACCATAAAAATTGCGATCAAACGCGATGATATGCTGAATTTAGGATACAAACGTCATATGATATTTTGATTTGTTAGAACAAAATTAAAAAGTAAATTTACAGTAAGTTTTAAAACAGAAAACGAATATCTGGTCAGGGAATTTTGTAGTACATTGTTAAAATCGAAAATAATTGAATATTTTTCACAAAATTTCCCCAGAAGGCTAAAATTTCCCCCGATCTAGGATCGCCGGATCGGACATATTCTGCATCCCTGCCTTATGGTAACCCTTTCCTTTGAAGTCGCCAAAAAAAAAAAAAAACTAAATGAGTTCGTGGCCTTGAGCGCCCAGCTTGGCTTTTCGCGGTTACACTGCTTTGGTCAGCGTCCAAGGTAGTGTAACCGCGGTATCATAACGAGCCATACAAACACATCTAAACACTGAATCCCCTTACAGGTTGTACCAGGCTACGGCCACGCTGTTCTCCGAAAAACCGACCCCCGCTACGTGGCCCAGAGAGAATTCGCCCTCCAACACCTGCCTCAGGATCAAATGTTCAAGCTGGTGTCCACCATCTACAAAGTGGTGCCCCCCATACTCCTGGAACTCGGAAAGGTCAAGAACCCATGGCCCAATGTGGATGCCCACAGTGGTGTTTTGCTGCAGGTAAGTGTTGTAGTTTTGTGTGGGTTCGGAAATCTGTATTTTTTTTTTTTTTTTTTTTTTTTGCATTACTAACAAATTAATATAATGTATCTAGTTAGAATATTATGTATGGAGGGCTCTGAATACAAGTGAACCTAGTCTATTTAAAGCTTCTTATGTGCTGCAGTTGTTTAAAGTTAAAGCTTTATAACAAAATTACCCCTTAATTAAAAAAAAAATCTGCTGCCTAGCAAATATTATTTGAACTAAAACTTTTTTTCATTATTGCACTGAAATTCTACATAGATAGTGCATGCAATTGTGCTGTTAACTCTAAAATGACAAACATTAACAACAAGGTTAAATCATGTCAAGGACTGAATCCTATTAACCTTTCCCCCTTGTGCCACCCAATACAAAATTCTTTTGACACGAACTTTTTAGGTATATAAACACTTAAATGATGAGCAGTTTAAAGTGCCTTTGATGTCAATTTGATGATTGTGTTTGAGATCGGTGTGTTCATTTGAAATTCTAAAATTTGCTGAAAAATTAGTACAGAATCAAGCAAAAATGCATGCTACATCTGTTTTGATGCTGCATTCATTGTCTCTGCAAGATTTTGTTTACTCAAGTATTACTTGATTGTAGTTTAAAATATGGTTTATTTTAATATCTCAATGATGCTGGAGTGCTACATTAATCAAACAAATCTCTTCTAAATATTGGTACGGTCATGTTTGGAAAAAACTTATTGTATGCTCTGGATTGTTCAAAATTTCACAAGTATTTAGGCTGTCTGATACATTATTCTCTAAGTTTTCAAACCATCAAAATGATATACTTCATTTTTAAATTATAATCTACAGTGGTGGCCAAAAGTGTGTACACTTTTTTAAATTTCATGTAAATTTGTGTGCTTGTAAAATATATTTATTTTCACTTAAATACAAACATTTATACATTAAATTGAAGATAATTTAATGCAGAATTTAATAATACGAATTGCCTAAAGTGAAAATTAATGCATTCTACAGGCACACAATGTTGAAAAACATGAAACTTACAAAAAGTGTCCACACTTTTGGCCACCACTGTATGTATCTGAACCATTTTTAATAGATTTGAGCCTGTCATCTTAAAACAAAAGTCTTAACTCTATCTTTCTGTGTGTGTATGTACTATTTTTTTTATATATTTAACCACAGCAAAATCTGTTTACAAAGCTATTCACTACATGAAAAAGCTGTGCTGTTCATCTGTCTTGAGTCTCATAATACTCACCCATTCATTATTTCCCCCAACAGTATTACGGAATGAAGGAAATGAGCTACTACACCGTCCTTTTCGGCGTTTCCCGGGCCCTCGGTGTCATGGCTTCCCTTGTCTGGGACCGCGGTCTTGGTCTACCACTCGAGCGACCCAAGTCCATGACCACCGACGGACTCATGAAGCTTGTGGGAGCCGTCTAAGTTGAGACGATTGCAGCACCCGGCGCTAGATCAACCGTGCACACTACACACACCACACCTCTTCAACAAAAAAATTGCAGCGGACTTTTTCTTCAAGTAATAAGATTTGTGTGGCCCTCTTGTTTAGGAAGGGGAAGCTTTGTGATAGATGTTTTTTTGGTTAGGTGTCAATGTCTGTATTAATGATAATTAAGAGACTGGTTTTAGATGTTTTGTGGTACCTTATTAGAAAAAGATTCAATGTTTTCATGACAAAAATAGTTTGAGAAGGTTCTTGTTATGTGGTCGGTTAAATTTAATTTTAAACGTGAAACAAAATGCATACTTTAGACCTTTTATAATTTTGATTGTATACGGATGTTACAGTTAATGTCTGGAATCTGTCGATTATTCAAACATCCACTGATGAATTACCGAACTGCTTTCAAAACTATGCTAAATAGTTATATTCAGGTTATTAGTCATTTGTGTTTAATGTACAATTTAAATGTTGTTTTTGATATCAAACCCAAACTATATTGGACTTTTTCTATTAAGGTGCAGAGTCGTATTGGTTATTTTAGAAACCTCGTAAGTCACTGATATCTAAGAAAGTACAACTTGAAGACTGATTTAAAAAAAATTGGTCATTGTTTGTCAATATAGGTAACTCGAAAGCAGGGAAAATCTGAAATAATCCTTTAACAAAAAGTCTACAAAGTTGTGCGTATGTCATGTAGACTAATGAGCTCTGTGAAATGAACCATTCAATTAATATATTTTACTGTGTGAATTAGCCTATCATTCCCCCACCCCTTCATTTGTTAAAATGTTGTCAAGGTAGTTTTATCAGAAGAAAATAGACTTTAAGAATCTTTTTAATAGTATTTATTAGTTTCTATTATCATCTTTTATAAATTTGTAGCTCATGCCACAGGCCTTGACACAACCGAATTGTTTGTTTTTATTAAAAGTTGTTTTGTTTGGTGTGATCAATCACAAGAATAAATGTAGTCGACCTTGCAAATAGTGTTAGAAACACTTTTCAAAACTCATACTACTATTCGTTTTATTTATCTACCTTAGTACAAATGGTGAGAGTACAAATGGCATACATGAGTACAATGCACCTGAGTACATCGCAGCTTATGCTCCCATGAAAATATGTATTGAAAAGTAAATTGACTGTATGCTACCACAAACTAATTTTGTCTGATGATCTGTATTAATTGTGTATATTTTTTTTAAATATTGACATTAATAAAAAGTAGTTTTGAACGAAACAACTATAAGGTTTAGATCTCTTGTTCTTTTCTTGTAAAACTTTTAATTTGTCAGAACATTGTGTTAATAATCTTCTTATTAATGTTATTTGTAGGACTACATAGTAAGATGTGTTGAAATTGTAATAAATACACAGGTTGAATACAATAAACTTTTCCTGTGATTATTAATTTAAGGATCTGAACTGTATATACATAAATGTAATTTTTCTGATAATTCAAAATGTTCCAAATTTTAAAATTGATAGGTAGCTAATGGTATATGATACACAACTTAATCGGTTTAATTTTACAAGAAAATTAAGGAATAATGCAAAGGTGAATATTTGTTTTAAAAACTATATAATATCCATATTGAATCTCATTTTATTTGGCAACAAATTTAAAGTTTTTTATTTTAAATTTTGTGTTATGTTTCTATGTAAATTCTCGAATAAAATATATTAAGTTTTTTTTATGAATCATGGGTCACTTACAATAAAAATATTATTTTATTCATGAAGTATTGAATTATCCTTCTGTATCTTACTCTAAAAAAGTCTATGCTTTATGCAATATTAATTAAACCTAAGTAATTATTCTAATAACATGCAAAGTTTACTGATATACAGTAAATTCATATTATAGAATTGCTATACAAGAAATGAACACTGGCCTAATAATTAGTTCAAATCGACTGTTTCCCCAACATAAATTAGCAATAGTCCTCTACTATGGTAGTTTCACCTTTTCTACTGTATCCAAGTTAATTAGTTGCCTTTATTTTTTACGAAGAATGCTCTCTTTGTGGATCTGTGCTTCCAAGAAAATAAAGGTCCAATTTTAGATGTTTTTGTAACTTTGACTGTGAAAATCTTTTTGTTGGATAAAAAGTTATTGCTATTCTCAGAATAATAGTCACTTCGAGAAGTTTGGTTTTGTTTGAGGTTACTTTTTAAATAAACTTAGTTTCATTTATGTGTTGTGTTTACTTTTTGCTTTTACTTTTTGCTTTTACTTTTTTTTTTTAATTTAAAAGGTGTTGTTAAACTTGCACTTCTACATTTCCAGTTAGTAAACATGACTCCAGGCTATGGTATCATTTGACGATGCACTATAAAGTAAAAAAATTCAGAAAATTGATCTGGCTAAAATAAAGGATTCCAGGACCCTTCAGGGGCTGCAGTGCCACTGATGATGATGAAAAAATAGCAATTGAAAGCTTTTTATTTTTACAATAATCCTGAGGTATTAATATTTCAGTTTTAATCTCGTACTAAAAAGGTATTAAATTGTAAATTTATGAAGTCTACTAAATGTAATTAATAAACGTATAATTTAATTAAAGCTTAAAAATTCATTATATGAAGCGTCAGCGCTAATTGTAAGACAAGCAAAACAGAAGTTTCGTTTTGGTGCTAATCACTACCACATGATGCTTTTTTGCTGCAATTGAAGAGTAAGGGGGAAAACCGCTTGATTTCGTAGAAGGCTTTCCTCAATAGGCCTCTTCACCGATGATACCGAGAAATTGCAGCTGGTGTAAAGAAACCAGTTACTCGCTTTGTTTTTCTTTCACGGCAATACTGATTCACGCCAGAGATCAGTGGACACGAATCGAACGTTTGTACTGCGAATGAAGAACCGAAAGAAAAACCGGTTTCCTGTCACCAATATCCGCCAAGCAGACGCAATTACGAAAAAGCTCTGAATAAATCAAGTGATCATTCCCCTGTACTCTTCAATGGGCCTGTTTCAGGTGGCGTACTTCCTTCCAGTTTTCATTCCTTCGATCGGTGCTATGTTCCCAAAAGCCTTTGATTGACCAATGGGAATATTTCTTGTTTCTTTTCAGAAAACACCTTTAGTTTGGAACAATTGTCATCTAGATCCACTTACTTCTACACATGATTTATGCGCATTAGAAAGATACGAGAAAAATGTCGCGAAACACAGCATCCAGTTGTAATTTGAACATTTTAAAGCCCAAATCTAATATTTTGAATAAGTTTCTAATGCCATTGTTGATGTGACAAAAGCTAATAAAATTACATAGCGATGTTAATTCAAAGGAGTACGAAAGATGGGTCTCTAGTAAAGTTGGGTTTTTCCCGTCCCAAACTAATATTTCCATCCCAATGGGAGAAACTGGTAAATATCGGGAAAAATTGGTAAATAAAGCTGGGAAATACCTCTATCTTTTAGAAAAAAAACCCCAGAAAATACCATTCTTTCTCGTATATACCATATCTTGGAAATTCTATTTTAATTAAAAAGCTTTCTAAAAGTAAATATCAGTTTTTCTTTATATCCTAATTTTTGTATTCTGGCTGTGATTGCAATTATGCCACTGTCTAGGTGGGGGAACCCTTGTTTAGTCATGTGTTTTGTTCCCTATCATCCCCACTATAACCATTGTAGTTTGCCAAAGCCTTTTTATTTTTTTCCCTAGATTTAATAGACATAACTCAATAATTATTTACTCTATACAATAATTTAATGAAATACCACATACAATACTCTAATAATTATTTATGTTAATACAGGCAAGAATACTCAAATAATAATAAACGAGAGCACATGATTCTTATGTTATCATAGATGTAGAGTAACTAACGAAGCTTTTTGAATATTAAGGCCATAAATATTTATTACAATTATTTTAGTTAGTCCATTAAATATTATTAAGTAATTAATTGTTGTTTCAATTATTGAGCTTTTCCCAGGTGGAAAATTTTTTTTCCCGGAACGGTAAATACAGTTTTTACCATGGTATTTACCGGGGGTGGTATAAACCATGCCAACCCTGTTCTATAGGGTCATATCTTTCTGACAAAACAAAGAATTTTTAAGATGCGACGGATAGAACAGACTTTTACGGACAGAAAGACATCGTCAGCATGATACCTACAATTCAATTTTTTAAAAATTCTTTCAAACTAAAAAAAAAGAAAAGTAGACTAAATATGCTACAAAAAAAAAGAGACATCAATATTCATTTTAAATTTTTTATTGAGTACAATCAAGCACACACATTCACACTGCAAAATATAACTCATGCAATTACTAGCACCTCAATAAAAGGCAATGCATAATGCAACTCAACACATCCTTTTAAAGTAACTCAAAGGAACAATCTATAAAAAACACACAAAACCAGATATATTATAAGTACTCTCTCTACTAATTTTTTTTAACAGAAAATGTATGTTTTGTTTGTAGTGTGCAAATCGACAGACTAAATAAAATCGTCACTTAAATTCCCACCGGTGCTATCTCGGTTTGAGCAACGGTAGAAATTTTCTGAACGGTAACCCTTGGAGAACTCTCCAAAATCGCGCCAAGAGTCGGCCGAAAACCCAACCGAAATGAGCAAATAACATAATAACTGTCAGATGGGTTTGCCGGAAAACATCACCGTTGCGAATTCAAAGAATTCGAATCGTCAGTCGAAGTCAGACAGTTCCCACAGAATATTATTTATCGCCAAATCCGAAAAATCGTGCCAAGCGTTACCGTACAGTAAATCTGATCCATGTACAACAATAAGATCGCACATGTAGGCCTTAAGTGACGAAATAGTAAACGGTTTTTAATTGATAGAGAAGAGAGATGAATGAGAGATTTCCTAGCTCAATTGGTGCTGATATACAAGAAATTATATGAGCAAAACCGAATGCAAATTAATAAATATTAAATTATAATTTGCACAGGATGCCAATTTTGACACTTCCCAATTGGAGCAAAATCCTAATTTCTGGAGAGAGAGGCACAAAATTAAGGCTAAAGGTTAGATTTTAAAAATGACTTAACAATTTGATCCAGAACTAAATTATATAATGAATTTAAATACACAACAAACAAAAAAAATATTTACACTTAAAAATTCAAGAATAAATCATTTGAAAAAAATTCAATACGATGTGCACACTTCAACTTCAAAATACTTTTTCTTTTTACAAAATACAGATATTAACCCTTTCAGTCCCAGTGATGCAATTTGGCCTCATAATTTTGTGATCATAATTTAAAACAAATAACAGGGCTGACATCTATTAGGATTAATAAAAAATATTTTTTAATGGAAAAAAGTTTTAAAAAGAATTGAATGATGTGCTTTTGACATCATAAATGGCTATAGACGATTAAAAAAATTGTAAAATGATAATGCCAAATTTTCATTGGGACTGAAAGAGTTAAAATTAACTACAATGAACAAAATCCAAATTACTATAACAAACAGAAAATTATCATTTCAAAGCACACTTCTTAACTGTATACTATTATTAATAGAGAAGTATATGCATTTCCAATGCAACTCACAAAGGCAAATAGTTTAAGATGTTTAAAATGTGTATAAAACAAAGTAATTAAATATAGCTATGTACATTTTAGTATTTACAGTATTTGCTTTTATAACGAATCAGAATGGGCAAAGCTACAATGATTCTATCACATGTTTAAAGTACAACAATTATACACAATATGCTCTATTTTATAATATCAGGCGCAAAGGCTAATATATTAGCATGTAAGGCATATAATAAACAAAGTGCAAGTTCAAATGTGCATTGTGGCAGTTAAAATACTAGACTAAAAAAATTAAATATGCAATTCAATAGTGCCTTACATATTAGTTAGCTATCTAAAGAAGTTTAGTAAATACAAACACAGAAGCAAACTAATATTGAAGGAAATTGTAATCACAAAAAAGTTTTTATGATTAAATTGCATTTAAATTTAATTTAAAGTTTCAGTAAGTGAATGTTGTACTATAAATACATTTTTAAAGTTACCATGTATAATCAAGAAGCAATAAAATTTTAAATTCAATTATTTTTTAAATCTAATATCACAACTAATAATCACTGCTTTAAAAATAAATTGATGAATACCAGAATACAAAGATGGAAAAAACATTACAAAAAAGCCCTCAATCTTAATACATTCATTCAGCAAATTTAAACAAAATTTTAAAACTACTACTTTCACACAATATTTACAACAGAACTAAGAAATCCCCGAAAATAAGTTAACTAAAAGATTTGAATTTTTATATAGTATCTGAAACCTTTTCAGAATTTCAAATATTAAAAAATAAATCAAAATCTGCAGATTAAGAGCAACATAGTTTTAAATATGGCGCCATACAGTGTGCAATAGTATAAGCACATTAGACATTTGTGCATTCAATACGTATTTAGTCACATTAAAAACACAATATTTATATCAGTAGCAGACAAATTATTTAAACAAACACTAAAATAAATTTTACTAATCACAATGAATGCATCAACCTACTATAACATGGTTTAAAGCTTAACTAACAGTTATTAAAAGCATAATTGCAAAAAATACACATTACATTTTTTAAATATACAAATAAATACTTTTTAAATAGTATATAAGTTATTTAATGTTATTAAGTTCATTAATTCTTTTAAAAGAATTTTTTTTCGTACGAACGAAAGTAGTTATTAAGTTCATGTTTTTTTAAACTAAAGTTTCAAAAAAAATAAAAAATACATGTTGTGCATATGGTAAAAGTACTGCTAAGTAGGCAATACTAGATTTATAATATCGTACAAAATCATAGACAAAATTATAAGAAAACAAGAATTCTGCAAAACAAAAACATAGTGTATGTCATACTAACATACTTAAAAAGAAACATATTTACAAGGAAATTGGCAATAATGAAAATAAAAAAATGACTTGGGTGGAAAAGCGCATTGATCTCTTTATGGATAGCCTAATGACTATGCATTTGTTTCAAAAGGTTTTTTTTTCAACGAACATATCTTGAATGAAATTACTAAATTCACATGCTCTTCGAAATAGTTAATTCATATGTATATTTATACATTTGCACTAGAGTAGAAAAAGCCGATATTCAATTTTTGTACAGTATTTTAGAGACAAAATCATACATATGTAACAGAAAAAGACATTGTTTATCACTGACAATCAAATATGCAAGGGTTACATGAAAGTGAACTTTTGAAAAAAAAAAAAAAAAGGTTTTTGTAAAATAACATTTCACAAGATATCAACTAAAGCTCAAAATTTAATTCACATACTACTACTACCTAAATTAAAACATTAGAAAATAAATTGCATTACTTTTACAATGTAGATAGCTTATCTACAACTCACAAAAAATCAAACAAAAACTCCCTCATATTTACAACTACATGAAATAATATAAATTGAATATACAATTTATTTCACTTTAATATATTTACAAACATGCCCTGTATTCTCTTAAGTCTTGGCATTTGACATAATAGTCACAGTAAAAATGACTTAACTGTCCCATTTAACTTTTATAGTTCCTTCATTTTCATTGAACATAATTATACCTGAAAAGATTTAAAATACACAAGTTAGAGAGTTGAATTATGAAAACAGAAGTTGTATAAATGCTTAAAAAGGCAATGCTGTTAAGAGATTTAAATACATAACAGATTTTCAAGAAAAAAACTAAATCATTTAAACTATTGTAATTAATCCTTTCAGTCCCAAATGGCAATTTGGCATCATCATTTTAGAAAAAAAAATCCATATTTTTAAAAAAGCACATAATTCGATTCTTCAAACATTTTTCTTTTCCAAAATATTTTTTATTAATTCCAATAGATATCAGTCTTATTACTTTAAAAAAAAATACGATTAGAAAAATGATGATGTCAAATGGCATCACTGGGACTGAAAGGTTTAAATTAATCGTAGATACAGTTAAAAGACATGCCAACAGCATTAAAACTCATTCAAAATAAAACTAGGGTTGTGTAACACGACATGACTTTCAATTACCATTCAAAAAAGCAATATACATTTAAGGTAATGATGTTCCTAGTAAGATAACTTCAAAATATAAAAAGTTCTATAGCAGCTACCATTTGCGCAAGCATGATTTTTCCCAAAACCTTATGACATCTGACAAGAACTAGAAACTCGTACGCTAAATTGAAAGTCCGTAACTCTATTAGCTTGAGCAGTAGAGTTGTTTTAGAGAGACAGACAAACCAATGTTCAAAAACAACTTTTTCAGAACCAGCACCCTCCAAAACAGGTAGAAAACACACTATATCCATTTCTTTCTTTTTTTTACCCAATTGCAATACTTCCATTACTTTATATTTCATATAAGGTAATAGTAAGTAAAATAACACAAAGAAGAAATTAAGAAAAGGCTTACTCTATTTACCTCAGCTCTTCTAAGAGAGGAGAGTCTTCATTACCGGCGTTCCTTGGCGGTGGTTGGGCTGAATGGCTACTGGATCCGGCCTCAGAAGAGGCTATGTAGTTGTCATGAACCTGTGGGAAAAAATGAAGTTTATGTTTAAACGCTTGTTTACTTGACCTTTAATTAATACTAATATAGTCTGTAGCCCCAGGTGCAAACATTTCAGTTTCTTTTATAAAATTTGCATAACAGACACACCAGATTTCAATTTATGAGGAAAATACAGTTTAAAGGGGGGATATCACATATAATTTTGTTACATTCTAAGTGATTAGGTCAAATCGTGCAGTGAATGAATAAAATTCATAAAAAAATTATCATAAGTATAGCATTATATATTAAATACAAATATATATTCAAATAAATGATGGTTGTTATAAGGTTTAAGATATAACCAACATGAAATGAAAATTAGACCAAATGACATTACCAATATTGGTCATTGACATGTTCATTTAATTTATATTTAAAACAATACATGAAAATAAGAAAACAAAAAAAAGCGGGTCATACCTAACTATTAATTAATTGTTATCAAATACGTAAAATAAGTTATTTTGTAAAAAAAAAAAAAAGAAGACTGCCCAAAAAAAATTATTTGCATTTGATTCATTTGGAGTTTGATTCATTCATTTAGTTGCATTTGTAGTTCGCCACAAGTCAGAATTAAAGTGGAAATTAAACATAATAGTCCATGAGACAAGGGAGATTGTCAAAGTAACCAAAATCATTCCACAACTGGCGAGATTGGTTCTAAGGCTGCCAAAACATTGTACCCAACTATTGGGCTCTTTCCCCATACATGACCCTTTTAGTGTTAGTTGAATAAACTTCTCACCAAACTAGAACTACAGTAAAACCAACTCAAAATATTTATAAGACAATACAAATGTATAAATATCTAAAAAAAAGTATTTATATTTAGCTTTATTTGCATTGCACACATGGATTTACATCTTTAAGAAAGTTAAGATTTAAACTTCAAAGAAACCTGGCAACAGCAAATAAATTTAAAAAGCACATCTATTTAGCAAAAAGAATGTAAATGCAAACAGAAAATATAATCTTATTGTGAATTATTAAAAAAAGAGAATTTTACCTGGTGTAAGAATAAAGCACTCATACTCATATCAGCAGCTCTGATTTCTAAAGGATTCAGGCCAGTTTGGAGAGAAGGGGAATCCATCTCGCTGAAATAGGAAATGAAATTTTTGAATACTGTGGCCATACTAAATAAAATTGAGAAATTAAAATGGTATTCATGTACAAAATTAATACAACAAATTACTGATTTTGAAATCAAGACCTAAAAATTTAATGAGCAAATTATATGATAAAGTAAAAAAAACACAGGAAATTTAGACTTAGAATTATGCCTTGTTAAAAAATAATTGTCAACAATATTGTTACCGCTTGGCGAAATGAAATGAATTAAGAAAGAAGCGGCTGTATAAAAGTCTGTTGTTGTCAGTGATTCTGCTTATTTTTACTATCTGTTTTTAACCTTTTGTGTATATTGTCATGTGCAAAAATTTTATATATTTTTTAATCCCTGTTAGTAACTTTTACCTATGTGTGTCGGCAATTTAAAATAAAGAGAATTGCTTTAAAGCTATTTTATACAGTATTTTTTCTGAAAATCGTTTTTCAGCATAAACAATAAATTTGGCTACATATATTGTCTAAAATGTATGAATTGAGGAGATTTTGACTATGTGACAGTCAATTTCTCAAACTTCTACTTTGCTACATATTTAACTGTGCTTGAAATGCATTACATTTTACAAGACAAAAACAAAAAAAAATATTAGGTCTTTTAAAGCTTCTTGATACAGGCAAGACATGTCATTAAAAAGTAATACTGTACTGCAAAATGCAGTATGTCTGGTCATCCTAACAATACCGATTTTCATAAATTTGATATTTTTTTTAAAACACCAACCTTGTAAGGATGCTATTTTGGACCTCATAAGGCCCCTCTGCATTATTAAGTCCCCTGATGTATTGTTTCTCTAAATGGGGGCCAGAAGTTGAAAATCCTCCACTGGCATGGTCCTCATGCATTGACTGATGAACACTCTGAGCTAGGCTGGCATACTGAAAGATTTAAAATGTGGATTATTATAATGGGAAAATAAAATGTATTTTAATGTAACAATAAAAATGTGGGTCATATTACAAAAAAGAGGGGCATCCTTAAATTACTTCAGGCGTTTAGGGGTAGTAGGGGAGGTTTGTCAAGTATCATATAATTTCCCCACCCCTAAAAAAACTTATTTTTCATATTTTAAGTGAATTTTATGCAGTCAATACTGCTACTTCAAATTTTAAATTACTCAAATTATCCATATATCACACACCTTTAAAAGAATTTAAATGGTCAGTGCTACTATATTAAACTTTAAAATGGTCAAATTATCCAAACACACTAAAAAGTCAAAAACAGTTGAAGTAAGAAAAAAACTTAACAAACCATAAACAAAAATAAACATTGTTTGCTTACCTTTGAGCCCATCGCAGACAAAGAATTGAGGGACGAATAAAAGGCTTGGCCATTTGCAGCTGTCTGCTGTCTAGCAGCATTGTGTACTACAAATAAGTAAAACAAAGAAATATTTTTTAAAACATTAACAAATTTAAAAGTTTAATCGAACTATATAATTAACAAGTATAACCCGGTTACAGCCAAGGGACAGCAATGCTTGTGATTATAAATGACGTCATAAACAAGGCAGAATATTAAGTGTAGTAAATCATGTACAAAAATATACTACTAATGTTTTTAATTAAAGCAATAAAATGACATCTATTGAATACATTTTAACCTCATGTGTTATTAGAAGTAGTTTAGTTTTTCCTTCTCTGGTCAATGATTTTTTAAGCAGAAAATAAATGCCAAATTTGGCAACTTTTAGTATTATTTAGCAAATAAAATACAATTTTAACATTGATAATGCATCTTTTAAAATCTTTTTAAAGCATTTTGATATCATAAACACGTATATTTTTAGTGTTATAACTGAGGAGTTCATTAAAAATCGCTGAGCCAACTTTTATGGAATTATTAACAAGTGTTGTTGTAAACAATGATGTTTTATCAAGTTTGACTGTGCATGGAAAAAAATTAGCACTTCAATAACATAAAATTTAAATTTTTAGTACATGAAGATATATATAAATTATTAAATAAATGTAGAGTTTGAAAAAGATGTAGTACAATTTTATATACAAAGTACATACAATTTTTTTATGACTACCATAACCCATGCCATTACAGCCAAAAATTTGACATCTTTTAAAGTAATCGTTATAACTAAACACATTAAGCAATGCAAAATATTTTTCTAGATTACAGTATATGTATAAAACTATCAACTATCAATAACAAATATTACAAGTTTTGAAGTTTCTCATGTAGTGTCCATCTTTAACTTATAATATCAAATTAAATTGAAAGTAAAATAAGTTGCTTCAGGAATTAACTAACCTTGTTCCTTAAAGTCCTCCATAAAAGCATGGGAAGCCGGAGGTGGTTCCCAATTTGGATTCATTAGCTATGGGAACATTGAAATATATCATAAATTCAGCTAATAAAAATATGAATGTTTAAAAACTCAGAGGGAAAATCTCCAAACCAAAGTGAATCTGTGTAAATCCAATGGAAAAAATATTTTCTAAGCCACTTTTTCTAAGCTGTATTGAATATGTTAATGGAAGTTTTCAATTTTTATAAAATAAATGTAGCTGACATACAGGGATCTATAATCCCACTTTTTTCAATTGTTTTGAATTTTTTTTTAATTTTCCAAAAATAATTTAATAACAAAATATTCAAACCAGGGAATGTATATCCCTGTAAATTGGCTACATTTATAACATAAAAAAAATGTAAAAATATTCAATACAGCCAGAGAAGTGTGGCTTAGAAAATTATTTTCCCCCATTAGATTAACACAGAAGCACTTTCATTTCTAACTTAACAATAAAATATTTAAAATGACTCTTTATACGAGGTAAAACTTACACTAAATATAAATTAACTATTTTACTAAAAAATGTTAATTTAAATACAAAAATAACAATTTCAAAAGTTGACTTACAGAGAAATGAATGAGTGATAGTTCAGTCTTCCCAAATTCTGCTTGGTTTCTTAGGTCAGCTTTAGTCAGACTTTGGCCAGTCCACTGGAAAAAATGCATTTAATTATAAAGAAATGCTAATAATTAAGCTTTTGTCCACTACTTTATTTACCTAAGACATAAAAAATACAAAGGATAAACATCAGCAAACATACAAATCAGCAAATGGTTATAATATAACTTGATGACAACTGCCATATTGTAAAATAATTTAGAATATATCTAGAAATAATGAAATTTATTTTAATATAATTTATAGACATTTTTATGTGGACATACACTTCAAGAGGAAAACCAGTCAAACATTTGAAAAAAGAGCGTTGAAACAAGTTATCTGCCCAAACAAAGGAAACAACAAAATTGAGCGCACCATTAATGAAATACTAATCATCAGCACCACCAAACAGAATACTTATTCTTTACTAACTTTGATATAAGTTGTAATGATTTGGCCTTTCAAAAGACAACTTATTTCTACAGATACTATTGTTAAACTTTCGAGGGCAGAAAAATACTGCTTGCCATTTTTCAATACAGAACTTGATAAAGTGAAACAGAATACTTGAAGATGGATGAGTGATTAGAGTCTTCTGTCTGTTATGGGAAGAGTATTATGAGGGAGGGGGAGGCACATCTGTTACTATCAGCAGTTTGTACCAACAGTTCAACACCGACGGTAAAGAGTTTATTGCTACCTCATGTGGTACAGTAGAGGGCAGCACCAACACCATTATATCTTGTTCGAGACTACCATGCAAGTTCCTTGTTAAGGAGGAACACGATAATGGGCAGCGACTGCAAGTAGATCCTTTTACTTTTTAGAGACAGAGGCCAAGCAGTAGATCCCAGAATTGACTTTTACAGTCAAATTAGAGCCTTGGCTTTTGATGATAAAGCACAAAGGTTGAAATGGCATAGATGTTTGTAGCAATTCCAAATTGTCTATATCCCTCCGAGGGATACACGTATAAACTTCAAACCATACTGTCAAGTTTTTCAGCAACACACAATTTTTAAATTTTTGTAAAATTCATTAAATTTGAAATTTTAAAGCATGGTGGAGCCATTTATAAGTAGCAAATACAGAAATAGTTTTTTTTTAAAATTTCATTATCATCATCAATAGCTCGACAGTCCTGGGTGGACCCTGGCTTTCTCAAGGAGACTAGCCCAGTCTCTCCTTCTGTGCGCAACAGCTTTCCAGTCTCTGATCTTTATTGAAACAAAGTCTTTTTGGAGGCAGTCCACCCACTGCAGTCTGGGTCTGCCTCTTTCTCTAGTTCCATTTTTTTAAATTTAAGAAATTAAATTTACAGTTAAAACTTTAATTTAAATCTCATGCAGCGAAAAAAAGTTTACACTTCAGCCAACTTGCTTATCCCTCAGAGGGTTAGGTACGTATTGTAAATCAAGGCTTAACTAGCCACCAAGTATAGTCTGGCTGCCACAAGTTGGCAATCAAAATATTTTGATTGTGGAACAGTCCACTTCGAAAAAGGTAAGGAAGATTTTAGTTTTGGCAAGAGTTACTATGTTTGGCGATTCCTTGCTTTATGGGCGCACATTTCTTTAAGGTTTAGAACCAGGTTATCAGTTGAAGGGTATATCGACAACAACAATAATCTATCGCCGATAATTGATGTGTAGTTCTAGTGTGATACATTATTTACAAACGAACTAGACCAACAATCCCCTCTTCTTGCCAAACGCCTTGAGCTGCCAACCCTTTTTCCTTCGGCTTAAAACCTTAAATCAAAGTGGAATCTTCCACAATCAAAATATTTTGATTGCCAACTTGTGGCAGCCAGACTATAGGACAAAATTCGAGCAAATCCATTCCAAACAAACATAAAACAACTAGACAGAATTTCAAATGCACATGCCACATTATTGATGAACAATAAAAAAAAATCACAAAGCTTTCTACCTGTGGGTCTCCATGTTTAGACACGTCCATCAGGGAAAAAGAGCAGACGTCTCCAACTCCTTGGACCTCAACTGTGAAGTTTCTCAAGAAATCCACAATGTCCAATGACCTTGGGCGCACTTGGAATAGTAAAATATAGGGGATGAACAGAGAGGACAAAAGCTCTTCCAAGAGGTAGACCTAAAAAAGATAATAATTAAAATTGTATTAATATTTAACCAAAGGTGAAGCAGAAACATAAGCCTGAATATAATATTGGGAAGTATTTTTTTCTGTGGGAAATGTTTAACAGAAGACTTAATCCTTTAACAATCAGATAATTTTCAAGAGAAGGGTCTTAAAAAGCTTATTTTTCAACAAATATTTTTACTTAATAATTCTACAATTAATGGTTCCTCAAATAAAATATTCTAATTTATTCTTTTAATTCATACTATGCTTTAACTGATAAACTACTACATAATATATATAAAAATTAAGAAATATATAAACGAAAAATCTTTTTTTTAAGAATGTTTTACTTCTATTTGTGAGTGAAAACCTCTTCTAAACCCTTTCCATTTTGAATCCAAGCTTCGAAAAGACTTCCTTCCCCTATCCCATCACTTGGTTTTCCGGGAAACAAAGGGGAGCATCGTACCTCGTTTGAGGTTCTGTTGTTGAGGTTCACCACAGTTGTTTTATGTAATTCGCATGTCCATGGGTAATCTTTACGATTATGATTGCTAAAGTCTCAGATTCTGTGTGGACATTGGAAATTGAACTAAGTTTTTTCGACACTTTTCAGTTCATTTTAAGAGGAAACTGGGCTTATTATTGTCTTTACTGGCTTACAAAAAATTTTCCAATCTTCGAATAAAATCTTTCATATGTTTTAGTTGTTTCTGAGCAAAAATATTGTTATAATAATGAAAACCCGAATATAACAATTCCAAATTATTAGCAATTGCTCACTTTATATTTTGCTTTGATTTTGTTATGCATTGAATCTAAAGTAAAGTACTCACCATAAAATCAATATACATGCTAGATCTCACTGAAAATTTGTATTTTTGATCATGATCAGTTACACTTTTAACAATCCGAATAGTCAAACTCAACTGGGGTGGGGAAAAAACCGAAACAGCTATAAATCACGCCGTTTAAAAGAAAACTGCACTCGTGGATGGGGGAGGAAGTCTTTTCGAAGCTTGGATTCAAAATGGAAAGGGTATAACAAACGTAATTTGATTTCTTTAACAATTATATTTTTTTGTCCAGTTTACTTATTAACTCTTTTAAACATAAGGTACCCTAAACTGTTTCGTAAAGGTACAGTGAAAAAAAAAGCATTCTAGACACTTAGTAAATAAGGTTCTTTTTAAAAATGGGTCGAACATTCATGGGCCAATTACTAAAGTAACAGCCATTAATAATTATAAAAATTATCAAAATGAAAAATGTGTACAGAAATTTACTTACCACAACATACTGAAAATAATGGCTGAATTCATCCCTAACGGCAGTTGTGTGTGGTGCCTTTTTAAAATGGTCAGGAACATAATGGATTTCGGCTACAATTCGTTTCATTAGTTCCTTGGCGTTGTAGGTTTCATACTGGGAACAGAAAATGGACCAATTTTAAGAAATCAATTTAAATAAACAAGGATAATCAAAATTATTATTCAGAATTTCTTTTGATTTTTTGGAATGTAGTTTAGACTAACCAGTGAATGAACGCTTAAGCACAGTTTGTAATAAGAAAATTCATACATTTTAAGAAAATATAGCTTGTGGGTTTATGACAATGTGAACACATCTGTCATTATATGTAAATTCTATATAAAAAAGGTGACTTTATATTGCATTGCTATGGGTCTTTTGGGGGTCCAAATAAAAATATAATAAAAATAATAAAAAAAAACATGCTGGATTTTAATTAAGGACCAGGACAACCAATGAGATGTCAGACAGCTTCTAACTAGATGATAAGAAGTCAGTGTTGCCAATCCATCCAGTGGAATGATTTTTAATAATTACTTTGTAAATGTATTTTCCAACTGTTCATTCACTGGAGCCTGTTCATTCATTGGTTAGTCTACCCTAACATTATTTGTCCTAAGATCTCTAACTCATCACTTTTCAGCTTTAATATTTAGACTGGAAAGTGAGAGATTGGTAAATATCTTACACAATATAAAATAAATTTAATTTTCAAAATGAACTACAAGTTGATCTTTTTTTTAAAGCAGCTTACAGTACCAGTTAAACCAGACCAGTTTAAATGAAGTTTAAAAACAGCCCAAATCAGTATCTACCAAACTGATTTTTAAAAAGAAAACCATACATCCCCATTTTTGTATTTTCGCATATCGTCTTTATCAAACATTTTTGTTCTTATGAAACACCGATATGACTTAAACACAAAACACATTTTTAGAGTTTTTAAGGGAATTTTTACAAATTTCTTCCACTTTAATTAAAAACAATAGTAAAACTGTCCATTAATATTGAAGTTACTAATCTATCATACTTGCAACATTTATACTTTTTTCATGATCATTCATTATTTGTAACCATTTCATTGTTTATAACACAAACTACAATAAACTATTTTTAAGGTATAAAAAGTAATAAACAATACAATCCTACCTCTTCAGATAAGCATGACACTAATGACATGAAGGTACTGGCACCAACAGATATAATAAGCAAGACATAAGGAACAGTGAAGAGACGTTCACTAAATAAACCCCAAACTGTGAAGAATACGATCACAAAGCCAATCGGCTGGGAAACCACTCTGGAAATAAGATGAAACAATCAATCAAGTTAATATTTAAAAAAATAAGAAATAAGAATGTTGAGAAACTTCTTAATCTAAACTATTAATTTTGTACAATATTTACTTAGTTACAGCGAATCGAAACCAGTGATCTAATAATTCTGTGAAAAACAATGAATAGTTGATGGCGCAGCTAATGTTAGAGTTGTTTTGTGACTCGTTGCTTTTTACATGCCTGATACAAGTTTACAGCAGTTTAAGAGGTTTTCAATTCCCTAATTTACTATTAATAAACAAGAAATCCAACATTCTTTAAAATATTAACGCGGTGCAATAAGCATAGATGATTAAAGCAGTGGCGTAGGGAATGGAGAACTGTATATGATTGGATCCGCTTTTGTAGTTTTAGTTTACTTTATAACTTAATAATTAAGATAAATAATTTTTTTCGTAAATTTGTTTTTAGACTGGCATTTTTTTTTCATCCCCCATCCCCCCCCCCCCCCCAAAAAAAAAAAAAAATTGTAAATTTTCTCATTGGGAAAAGGATTTTAACAGTTAAACACAGCTACATGACCCTGATTGAAAAAACAACTTGACATTAATGCAATAAAAATTTAGTAATTTGAACTGTAAACAGTTGGATCTGCATATAACTGTTACCACTTGATCTGATCTGTATAAATACAGCAAGCGCTGCTTCTTTGGCGCGCACACCCATTTTGGGTTATTATTATTGTTTTTGTATATTTAGTTGTTCCATGGAATTTAAGTTGAATTCATCATGTTTTCATAAGTTAAGTTTATTGTTATTTAATAAATTCTGTTATTGTTATAACAAGTTTTGTGTACTTAACATTTAGACTTGGTGAACCACACCTTTCTTAAAACGTCATTGCTAAAATTAAGACCCTAACAATAATCCAAAAAATAGATGTTATAAGATATTAAATGTTAGTTTTATTCAGGAAAATCTTTAGTCTTTTTTAGTTCAATCACGATAAAAACGATTCATTTAAAATCTTGGCCTTGTTTTGTTTACCTGGTATTTATAAAGATTATGTAGTTTAGAATCATGGAAATCATGGCTAGAAATGCATTAAATATAAAAAAACAAAACTTTCAGATACTGATTAACTATTTTGTACTACTTTACTTTAAAGAACATGTCAGATAAATAATAAATTATTGAATAAATATTAATACAAAAAATTTACAATTCTTACTTGATCAATTGTGCAACTAAAGGCGAGTTAAAATACTTCATGTATTCTGTGGAAGGTTTGTAGGCTCTACATAGTCTGCAATAAAAGAAAGTTAATTTGAATATGGAATGTTACAGAATAGGAGGGTGAATAGATTAATTTAAAAATAGAAATTCTAACTCAAAAAAGTTTTAAGGCCAGCTATCTTTAGCATATTTTAAGCATAAAAAGGGATGTTTATATATACTAAAATGTATATTTATACATAATTTTAAAAAAAAATGTTAAGATTGAACCAATTATATTTAACTTTGAAATTTACATTTCTTGTTGCTTCTCTTTTTCAATACCTTGCCCAACCCCAAACACCAACTAACTTAAAGTAATTTTATTAATATCAATAAGCAATGATCCAAATACAGTATCATACCAATTTATAAAAATTTTGAACTGTACAATCGCTAATATATAATTAACGATTGCATTTTAAAATGAATTAAGTTGATTTAATACAAAACATCTGATAACGGGTATTCTAATGTTGCATTGCTTTTGCATATAGGGTTGTGTAACACTACACAACTTTCAATTACCACTATATTAATCAATACATTTAAAGGTACGCCTGAGGTACTGGGAACTAAACGGGTAAGTACTGGGTGTACAAAATATGAAGCCTGTAGCTCTTTTAGTTTCGAGCTGTATATAGTCAGATCGACCTAGGTTCAACACCACTTTTTTAGTATAGAAATATCCATTCTAATTTTTGACCCTATCACATTATCTTTATTACCCTATATTTCATATTAGGTAATTGGCTGGGGGTGAGATGTGATCCTGAAGAACATGGCAGGAAAACAAATTGCTAACTTCACTTATACTTTAATAAAATTCAAAATAATTTTAAAAAAAGGTTAGCCAAAAAAGCTCGAACATGGTGAGCAACTTGCCATTACAAAAGTTAGTTTGAATAAAGACGAGAGTCGAAAGTTTTAGGAAGAGCGAGCGAGAGTTGGGAAAAATAACATCCACCTCGGACATGACTTATGACTTTGGAGAGGGCTCTGCTAGGGCCAAGCACTGCGACCAGGGGTCTATTGTACTGTCCCCAAGAAATAAATCCCTCTCCCTACCACCTCAGACATGAAATGAAAAGTCTTAGAGCTAACTCAGTTGAGTTCCAAGTCGTTTCGTGATTTGCATATTATCTTCTCCGCAACTGGTGGAGTGAAACGTAGGTTAAGGGTTCCGGTAGCTTTTGTGATAACCAGTAATAGAAAGTAAAAAAGCTTCGGTTAAACCAACTCATTGTAATTAAGGAAAAGTATCTTCATTTGGATACATAAGGCTAATTGCATAACCTTAAACTAAACATGGACCTTACCGAGCATCCAGTTCATGGTCCATCTCGTTGAAGTGCCTCAAATACAGCCTAGAATAGTGTGACCATCGTCTCTTGGCAAGGAAACCCGGTTCGTACCGGAGGAAACCAGAATAAGATATCAGAAAGCTTAGTACTTGGTACGATATCTGGAAAGGTGCCATTAGGGCTGAGCGGACACCGTAATATAGGATCCATTTTGACAGGCTGAAAGATGAATAAATTTGCAGTGAGTGTGGAAAAGAGTAATATATATATTTTTGTAAACTTGCTTATTTTGGAACCAATGTAAGCTCGCTAATCATAATAAGGTAAATTCGCCAGTGGTTGATCCCTACAATTAACTATCATGATAAAAAATAATAGGTTAATATAACACATTAAAATCTTTCTTTTACTTTCATGACCAAATTATGTATATGCAGTAAAAAAAAGTTTCACTAAGCACAGAGTTGATAAAAAAAGAAATTTAGAATCCTATACATAAAAACTTAAATGTAACCACTTTACAGTTTATTTTTTAATCCAACCAAATTTAAAACCTTTTGGACCGGTGATCAGATGGCGCTGATTTAAAATTATGAGACTAAATTTTGAGTTTTATTTTAAAAAATGCGTTCAACAGAAACAATGCCAGCAATCTTTTAAACAAAGTCATTTTTCTTTGTGCAAATAATTGACCGTAGGATCATGATAGCTCGGTTGGAAAGGGTTACTAGAATAAAGTGGATTAGGTTATTTGTTGACATATGGCAACAGTATGCACTAGAGGGTTAAACCACTGCAAAATCGGTTTATTAGAATTCCAAATGAACGAGCTATAGAACATAGCTTTGAAAATGTGTAAATTACAAAAAAAGAAATCGCAATCCTCAAGCTAATTTGGTTAAAGGTCAGCAAATAGAATACATATGTAAAATTGTCAAAAAGATGAAAAAATAAAATAAAATGTTTAACATACTCAGCAGCTGCTTCCTGACGCGATATACTTTTCTTATACTCTTCCCTGAGTTTACCTGTGCCACCAAATGGAGAACTAGAATGAGCTGTAAACAGAAATAAATATATATTTTCATAGAAAAGATAATTTTATATCTAATCAAACATAAATTATGTTACATATGTAATTTTAAATGCATTAATGCAGATATACACAAAATATTAATGGACTCAAAAATACTTGTTTTTGTTGGAAAAAAAATTTAAACTGACACAGGATGTAGCAATATTTCAACTAAAATAAAAATAAGTTTAAATACTTGATTGTTTTTAAATGATGATTCGTTTAACTCCTTAACAAATGGATAATTTTCAACAAAACAGAAAAAAATTGCTAATTATTTTAACACTGGAAATTACAAATATAAATATATCATGCATAAAAATATGTGTAGGAACAGTATATACTCATTCTTAATTTTTCATTCATCTTTAGCTTGAAATTAAAAACAAAACTTTTAGGAAAAGCCAACAATCTCACTATTTCATCTTCACTGGAGCAAGAAGGAATGTGTTAAAATTATTTCACCTACTTCTAAAATTTGAAATACTAAACAGTAATAAATATATTTCTCAATAATACGGAACATTTAACAATAAAAAGTTAAATCGTTGTCGACATTTAGACACATATGTATCCTTATTGGGAAATAAATAATTAGGATGTGAAAAATTGAAATTATTAAGTAATACAATAGCAAAAAGGAAATAACACAATTCACTCACTAAATAGGACTTTGTGCAGTGCAGCATCTAGAGTAGAAGTGTAATAAATCCTGAAAATAAAAAGCTATGCATGAATATTCAAATAACTAAAACTAGTTGTTTTTAATGTAGGTAGTTTTGTACAGATAATACATACCATTCACCAAAATACTTTGTATGAAACTTCAGTGGTAAAATATTTTTATTTACCATAGCAACCATATAGTTTGTGTACCTTAGTATTCGATGTGAAATATCTGAAATTGTAAAAAAAAAAACATTAAGCATGCTTGTTCTAGTATTAATAGGATTATAAAGTATATAACAACAAATTTCAAACAAGTTAATATTGAAAAATTGAATACTTCTAAAATGAATAGTAATTCAGTGTCTTAGCAGAAATAGTACAAGAAATAATGTATGTGGGTATTTTTTTATTGTGAAACCCCATTAACTGCAAAAATACAACCAAGCTTACAACTTAACAACTTAAGTAGAATTATAAACAATTAACGAACTCAGTCTGATATTTATTGAGTTTTGAGCATTTTTTAAAAAACTTTTTTTCTTTGTCTTTCAGTTAGTACGAACTGACCCCGTTTACGTTACAAATCTAAAACAAAGATTATTTTAATAACAAAAAACAATATTCTTTTGATATGATTTTAATCAAAAAGCAATTATTGTAAGCAAAAAAACCCAACACATTCGTAAAAATAAAATCTATGGGTAAGTACACTTTAGTAATGTTTGGTTGAAAAGTGCTAAATGGTCTAAACCAAAAGAAGTCCAACACTTGTTCTTTTTCTTTTTCCTTTCACATCTTGAGATACTGAAGTCTAAAGGGCAGTTTTTAAAGCATTGTGCTTTTAAGTTTATTAAAAAAACTTTTTTTTGCATAAAGAAGACCAGGTAGTTTTCTATGAATTAAAGTATATGCATTTTCATTTATCTTGAAAGACTGAAAAAAAAAATACAAAGTAACTTCAACAAATACTTTCCCAAATCATAATCATAGCCTGACCCGATGTGTATCAGTGATCAACTTCTCTACTACAACCCCTGGCAATAAATATGGAATCACCTTTCAAAAAGTAAAGCAATCTTTTTTCAACAGTGTGTAGAAAATTTAAAATTAAACTAGATCAAACAAAAACATATCTAATTAAAAGTAGATGATTTAAGACACAAGTTAAAAACACAAACAAGTTGACTAATGTGTAAAGCATGAATAATGTTAGTTATTATTAACCAAACTGGAGAAATATGTATGGACTCAGTGACGACACGAGAAAAAAGTATGGAATCACCATGCAGCTTCTGTCTTGAAATCTGGCAACATGTATATTTGCAAATTATGCAAATTAATCGTAACATACAAGACGTGTTACCGATCTCGTGTTATCATTTGAGGAAGTTATTTCAGAGCAAGCATGGCTCCGACGAAAGAATTATCCGATGAGGTCAGGCAAAGAATAGTCAAGCTATTCAAAGGACTGTCAACCAGAATTGAGGCAAATCAAGTAGGCTGCTCTTAATCTGCATTAGCAAAGACATGGATTAAGTTTAAACAAACGGGATTCATTTAAAAGAGAAGCGTAGAAGCGGCCCAAGGAAAATAATTTCAGAGCGAGACGATCGAAAATTAAAGTCATTTTGCCTTCAGAACCGCAAAACAAACTTCAACAGTGTTGAAAATGAAATGGGCTGAAGCGGGTGTTGAATTTTGCGCCAGGACAGTACAAAATCGACTTCTGGGAGAGGATTTTCTTACAGAAAAGCCAAAAGAAAGCCGGCCCTGACAATTGCCCAGAAGAAAAAACGTCTGCAATGGGCTAAAAAATAAGACAAAGTGGACTGTAGATGATTGGGAAGAGTTAGTATTCAGTGACGAGTCACGGATTTGCGTTGGTCATGGAGATGATGCAGAAACATTCGTTTGGAGACGAGGAAACGATGCTTACTCAGACGGCTGCATTAAGAAACAAGTAAAGTTCCCAACTACCTTTCTGATTTGGGGTTGCACGTCAAGTAAAGGGCCCTGCGAAATGGTTGTCGTTAAAACAACTGTCAATTCGCATATTTATATTGACATTTTAGAGCATTTCCTGATCCCATCCATTGAAAATGCGTATGGAGATGACGATGTCGTGTTCCATGGCGATAACGCCTCCTGCCATAGGGCGAAAAGTGTAAAAAATTTCCTTGCTGATAGGCAAATTCCTACCATGGTTTGGCCTGCCAATAGTCCAGACTTGAATCCAATAGAAAATATGTGGTGGAAACTAAAGAAACTCGTCCAGGCGAAATCTCCACTTTGCAAGGAAGATCTGATAACTGCCATTAGCAAATCTTGGAAAGAAAATAGCAGTGACTATTGTCAATCATTAGTAACATCTATGCCTGCAAGGATTTGGGCAGTTATCAAGGCACGTTTAGGTGTTACGAAGTATTAGTACAAGGCGGATATGTGCTGAGTCCATATTTTTTTCCCGCATTGTTAGTGAGTCCATACTAATTTCTTTGTATACTTACTGTGAACTGCCCCTATTACGCACCAGATGATGTTATTTGACTAGTTTCTGTTTATAATCTGTAGTTCACATCTTCTACTTTCAATAAAACATGTTTATGTTTCATCTGATATTACTTTGTTATTTTTACATGCTTTTATCTATCGACAACATAATTTCTCTTAAGGTGATTCCATATTTATTGCCAGGGGTTGTATGAAATCATCATTACATATTTACAAATAATATTTTATTGACTTGGTTTGTTTAAAAAAAATATGAAATAGTTAAACTGAGACTATTTGCACATGCTTAGTAGCTAGACAATTGAATAACAAAGTAAATGGCAATAAACTTACTGAGCTCTGTAAGATCGTGACTGTGCACACACATTTGCTGTTCATGTTGCACCTCTCTAAGCCTGCACTGAACTTCGTGCCATGTTATGTTCTGTGTTTCAGCCTGAAATTAAGAATTATATGTCAAAATTTATGCAGATCTTTAGTGATTACAAATTAATTGAATTTTTGATTTTTAGTAAATAAATGTTCAATGCATATAAATACAGTAAACTTTAAGATTTTACCTTGGATATCTTCATGGCCGATTCATAAAATTGTTGAATCTCCTTATAAATATAACAGTTGCAGAAAAACATGTAAATTCTGTACACAACCACAACTGTGGCAAGGACAACTAGCAGCCAGCTACCAAAACCAAAGCTGAAATTGAAGAAATAATATTGATACAAAAAATCTGCATTAAATTTTTTTCTCATTGTTAAGAATATAAAATTACGTTATAGTATTTTGTAATATGCAGATGACTTTGAAAATAGCTATAATAGTGTTTAATTTTCCCATAACAGACAGAAAAAACAAAGACATAATGGTTGGCTATAATCCAAAACAACTTAAATAAACAAGTTAAAATAGTGAAATATATTTTTTATTTTATCTATATCAGAGTTCATTCTAGAATTAAAGAAGGGCAGGGTGCTTTAAATATAAAAAGGGCACTTGCAAAAAGTTTAGGGCATCTAAAATGCGATAAAATAGTTTTTTCGGATTTTTAGAAAATAGAAAATACACGCGCATACCAAATTAAATATTTATTAGTTTTCTACTCCATCATTTTATGAAACATTTTTTCTAGTAAGTGAAGGAACATAATGAGGCACTTATGCCTAACAACGAGCCAGAACTGCAAACAGATCTCCTCGAGCAAAGTGGTGAAAAACATTAATGCTACTAATCAAACAAACATGGATTTTATATGCATTCAGCTCTAGCATTTAAAATTAAAAGCATGGTTCATACATTTTTTCCAAGTTTAGCAGAACTCCAATTATTCAAAGAGGTGCTGACTATAAGAATACCAGAAAAATTAAACTTGGCCTACCTGTTACTGTTCCTCTTTATTCAATGTCATGTCTAGTAATTTTTTTTGTATCCACCAAAAATATTACTAAGCATGACATCCAACAGAGACAAACAAAAAAAATAGGCAGAGTTTGTTATAGATCCCATAAAAAATTTAGTACACTTTTTCCAATATTCTAATATAACTTGAAAGAAAAAGAAACTATTATAAAAAGATACAACTCAAACTGAAACAAAAGCTATAACCCAAACAACATCATAATTTGGATTTGGTTAAACCGAAATTAAAACTTCATTATCTCACAGCCCAACAATACATTGAGTAATTGATTACAATATATCTTTTCTCCAATTAACTCCAATTATCCAATTATATGAACGTGGTTAGGTTCCAATTCCAATTGCTTAGATAATAATTGGAGTTCTACTGCATACTATTCAAGAATTTTTTCCAGAAAAATTCAAGAACTAGTAATTACAAACAAAAATTTATTTATATTTAGCGTGTATCAACACTCCATAAAAAAAAACTAAAACCAATCTGAAACCCCAGTATAGGACAAAATAAAAAAAAAAGAGCCCAAGTTTCAAAAGTAAAAAAAAAAAAAAAATTTCAGCTGCTCTTGTGATCACAAGGTCACGACTCAAAACGATAGATTAGAAGAAAAGATTCTGGTTGGTCCAATTAGTCCTGTACCAGAGCTACAAAAGTATTGCGACACTCTTCCCGATCACGCAAACGCATCAAAGCCAGGGAACTGTCAATCATTGAGTATAGGCAATGTGACGTCATCAGTAGATTTCTAAAAAATTACTAGGCCGCAAAATAATCAAATCAGGAAGCATGAACTGCATATTTTTGGTCCGGATGAAGATGATCCTCTTTCAATGGGAGATTGCACCCGTTGGTCGATATTTGAAGACATTTTATTGTAATACAATCCTAATTCATTCTTTAAATTTTAAAATTTTTACTTTTATTATTAAAATCTATCATTTAAACTTGTTATTTATCAAAATTTAAGTTTAGTTTTCATCGATATAGACCGAGAATGAAGGAAAGAATTTTTTTAGGTTGGGGGGTGTTGTGGAAACCCCTTGCCGCGGCATTATTTTTGCTCAAAATTCTCGATCGTCTATCTAATTCTAAAATCGATTACCTTAGGTATTTTTTAATAATTAAGTTTAGAAAAACGGGTTTAAAAGTATAATATAACATAACCTGGGTTAAATAAACTTTTGAAAAAGAAAGTTGGATAAGAGTAATTTTTGAAAAACTCGGGAAAACGCTGACATTTTTAAAAGAAAATCGGCAACGAGGGCGGGATTTATTTTGTAAAAAAGGGCAACGAGGGCGGGATTTATTTTGTAAAAAAGGGCATTTAGGGCGGGATTTATATTAAAAAAAGGCGGACAGGGCGCCGCGCCCCGTGAAAAACGCCTAGAATGATCTCTGTCTATATACATAAAAGGCGACTTCTGTTTGTCTGTTTGTACATGACGCAAAAACTTGAGAACCACGCAACAGATTGTCACGAAATTCGGCACAAAAATTCATCTCATCTCCAGAACAAACATAGGCTAAGAATTTTTCAAATCGGACCATTCCTTCTATCGTTTTCGAACGTTTTAAGGGAAAAAATACACCACTTTCGCTCAAATCCGATCATTTTTTTTCTCTTTCGTGATGCCATCAGGCAGAAAAATTTAAATAAAACTTTTTAGAAAACAATTGAAATTGAAAATGTTTAATTTATTTAATATTTGTTCATTCCCTTCAGAAACTAAATTAATAATTTGAAAAAATAGTTGGATAAGTTTCAAGTTACGTAATCCTACCAGTCTCCATTATAATATTTTTTTGTGTATATATGATTTTAATTATGAATTTTTTAAAAGCATAGTTAAGCTTTTACTGAATTATGTTGTTTTTTGAAGACCGTTGCACTACAGATGCATATTAGGGTTTCATGTCTTCCTTCTTTCGCCAATTACTTTGCCAAACTCGCAAAATTATTACAAAGAACGTGCAAACGAGCATTTTTTTTAAATAGCTGGTTGGTTGTGCGATGGTCTTTGCGCTAGAGCTGAATGGGTGTAATGGTAGCTATATATTTTCCTCGCCAAATTTTTCAAACACGCCAAATGAGCTAAAATGTTTTCTTCGGGATATTACTACGGCATTATCCAGGGCCGGACTGGCTCCCTGACAAGGGCGCAGTTTCACCGGCCCTTACCAGCTTCAAAGGGCGTACCCCCCCCCCCCCCCGAATATTCTTAACCAAGCTTAATTTAATCTCGACTCAACAAACAAAGTGCTTATTATTGTATGTTCAAAAGTAAGGGCAATTTATACGCTAAAAAAAAACGCGTTTTTTTTCATGAAAGGCCCAACCCACTTGGGTTTTTTGGGTTTTTTTTCAGGGTTTTGGTTTTTGTTTCAGTGTTTTGGATGATTCTTTCAGAGTATTGTGATTTATTAAGGGAAGTTTTAATTATTTATTAAAAAAAACAAAACCTAACAGAACGTATAGCCAATGTTATAGAGATAATCAGGAATGTTTCAATTTAAATCAGAATAATTAAAAACTAATAAAAAAGCGTTTAATTCTTATATGAATGTACAGTTAAATTTCAAAATACATTGTTTAGGACCAAGTTATGTTTGTGCAAGTGTAAATAAATTATATAACCCAGAATATTGTATCTATAGAAATTTAATTTAGAAAAAAAAAGCATGAATTATATTTAATTGTTCTATAGTTAGTATAAATTTAAATTTGTTAATAAATTAAAAAAAATTAAGATATGTCTGATATCTGGATTTTAAATAACAAAAACATTGGCAGAGCTTGTTTATTCATAGCAAAAAAAAATATTATTACAGCTCAAAACAATAAATTCAACTACATTGAAGCGACCCTTACCAAATATTAAACTCTATTAAATGGACAAAAGTACAAAGATATGTCTCTGATATCGTATCTTTCAAATAAAAAAATAAAATCGGAAGGTAAGGACGGGAGTTCAAAGATACTGACAGTCAGATACGAACAAAAAGTAAAAAGACTGGTTTCTGAAGTCAAATCCTTCCTACCGCAAAAACAAACAACAACAAAAACAAGTAATCACATTATTTTCTAAATTAATTAAAATAGCCGAACCCGGTTATCCAATCTTTTAATCCAATACAACAAATTTGACATTATAAAACAAGTCTAAATTGTTTTAAATAGTTTACAGAAATATCTTCACTTAACAAAGTTATTGAAACTACTAGTTTTGTTTAAGTTAAAAAAAAATAAAGTTAAATAATAAACAAAATTCTTACCTTTCCTACTGATTCATTTAGCTATTTTGGCTTCGACTCTAATTTGGCGGGAAAGAGTCAGAAATATTATCCACATGTCATTAAATCATAGGAAGAATAAAAAACAACCAGAGTTCGAAAGATTTATGAACCATAGCTGCAAAATATGGCGAGAATATCTCATTGATACCAATGGCAAAAAAAAAAAAAAAAATGCGAGCGTCAGATAATTCTAATACATGTGCAGACAGGAAAAATATAATAATAAAAATCAGGGATATCTTACAAGGGAAGTGGAGGAGGGGAAAACACCACTTTTCAGACGCCGAACAAAAAAAGCACAAGCAAATTTGTTATTTCAAATATAAACATCAACTTTATTTTTTATTCGATTGGCGTTTGCTTCTTCCTGTTCTCTTTATTAGTTTCAAAGGAAACGAAACACCAGACCAAAGTACACTTTACGAAGAAAAAGTAGACAAAATGTGCATCGCTAGCGATTTCGAAGTCCTCTCACCATCATTAGACGATGCACCTGCTGTTTTGGCTATATACAAATTAAGAGCTGGGCTGGACTTCGATTTATTATGTCTTTTGAAGATTCCCGTGTATCAAACGTCCAAATAAAAAGTTTCAATTGCTAAACAATAAAAGGGCGTATTTCGGGTCTGGTGGCTTCTTTGGTGGCTCCATTTACAGCATAAATATTTCGTCAAACGTTCGAATCAAAATTTTCAAAAATAATTATTTTGAAAAATGTCACGTGATATTACGGGGTAGGGGGCAGGGGGTCAAGCCAAATATCACCAGAATGAGGGGGGGGGGGGGTAAAAAAATCGCAAAAATCGTAATACTTAATTTATGGACGCTCCCTAACCAGCTATCTTTCTCCGAAGGTAGAAAATTTTGTGACGGGGGACAGGAGCGGCAAATTGATCGTAGCCTATAGGCAGCAAATCTTCAAATCCGGCTCTATGCGCCCTAATAATGTTTATTTAGTTCTCTCATTTAAAAAAAAATCATTAAGACGACATGAGCGTGCACCAGTCCCAGACACAGGGTGCAGAAAATTTAGGAATGGATAGAAGGAAGTCGAAATGCAGTATGTTAAATTAAAGGCGCAATAATATACCTACTTGACACATGTTTTATTTTAGATTCCTCATTTGAAAACAAAAAATTCCGAAGTGGCGAAGTCATGATATGTATGAATGATACGTCAGAAATACGATTCTGCACCAAGTATCAAAATTAGAAACAAAAAAAATCTAAAGGCGTCTTTTGTGTTATCGTACGGTCGTAGGCGCCCTAATACTGATCGTTAGCGCTGGTCTTTTAGATCCTTCATTTAAGCACTAATCTCATATGGTCATATATATGCGCCGGCGGGAATTTTATACTGGTGGATTAGCTTTCTGCCCAGCAAAATCAGTTTTAGGCGAGGACAGAACATTTGAAGGTATCATTTGTGACAATGTAACGCCGTAATTGCACTGCTTGCGCTCCGTTTTACTAAAAAAAACCTAATGATTTTTACTCGGAAAAATTTAAAACATTTTTAAAAGCACCTAATTAATGTGAAATTAAAGCATTACCTCCTAGGTAATGATTAAAGGCGTTTCTCCATGGCGCATGATTTTTAGATCACTCATTTGAAACCAAAGCCTGAAAGAAGATTGCAAAGCCTAAAACATAGTTTGGCAATCGGTATCAAAATGATATTCAAATGGTAAGTGACCAGATTGTTTCATTGGCGCGCCTATGAGATCACATAAGGCGCCGTTTTACTTTCCTGTTTACAATCTACTTCTCGGTGAATGAAGCCATATGGCGCCTTCTTTGAAAAGGGAGGGCGCCTTATTAACACCCGTTTTTAATATTTGTCTTAATGTCAAATTAAAAAATTTTTGTTAAAATTGATTCTAACGAGTGTATTGAGGCGAAAAGCCATGATTGTTACCTTTGAAGGTTCTGTTTCGTCCAACCATCTCCTAAACGAATAACGTAAGTATATCCTACCAATAAATAATTCCATGTGTATGAAAATGTTCGTTACTAAACTAATCGCTTATTTAACCGGTTCGTCAGCGCCCAGTATGGAAGTGAAGGCGCCTTGTTAAATATTGGCTTATAGTTATTAGCATCAAGACGGCACAAAAAGACCAACACCCTTTCTCAAAAAAGTAAAAACACCCTGTTACTGTTGAAGTTTTACGACCTTCCAGGAACCTACAGTGGCGGATCCAGCCAGGGGGCGCGGGGGGCGCGCGCCCCCTCCTCAAGACATGTTGACCATTTCTTTTTTTTTTTTGTTATTGAAAAAAAAATTAAAGGAAAAATCTAGACAAAATTCAATCGCCACAGACCCTCTACACAGATTATTAATCATCGAACATTTTTTGGCAGCACGGGCCGTTAATCGTTCGGCAGTTATTTTTGGGATATTAATAGGAACTTAAACACCTTAAGTTAAAATTAAGTTGCAATTTTTATATAACGACATACATGCATACAATTTGAAAATTGTTTCACATCGGCGATTCGGGCCTGTACGACGTCCTAAAATTAACTAAAAATTTTACTTTGGTGAAGTTTAAAATGATAAATCATGCGATTATTTTATAGCTGAGCTTTCACATGTCGTATTTAACATAGTTACTTCGAATAACTATGCTATTTTCAAGATATAGTCATTGTTTGGATTGTTTATATGTTAGCGACTTAATGCTTCTTGCTGTGCTGTTGCTTGTTCAAAACATTTTTTAGCGTAGAATATCATCTACTTCATCTATTTCGGTCATTTTAGAGTGAAACCAAAACAACCAATGCAATCGCAGTACATAGAAAAGTGAAAAGAAGAGCGTTCCATCATCTGAAACATTCCCATTAATTGATTTTTCCCTATTTGTTGCACTTATTCAGTTCATAAGTAGTAATTAGTAAAAAAAATACCAGTAAAAATACGTATCTACCATTTAGAATATTTTAAAAAAAATAATGTAAATCAAAAATAAATAATGTAAATGAAAAATAAAATAATGTAAATGAAAAATAAAATAATGTTAATAAAATGATAAAATTTAACGCCCCTCCCTTCCCCCAGAAATTTTTTCTAGTTGCGTCCCAGCTTTTGTGATAGCATAATTGTGGTTTCAGGCAAGTTTTTGGGTGCGCCCCTCCCTCAGAAAAATCCTAGATCCGCCACTGGGAACCTATACACCATGAAAGCGCGAACAACCAAGGAGAAGACGAATCTGGGGTTCAAAATCAAAAAGTCTTTTTTTTTTTAGAAGGGCGCACCGGCCCGCCGGCCGACGGGCCGGCGGGCCAGTCCGGGCCTGGCATTATCTGTTAATTTTATAGCATTTTTTAAATTTTGAATTTTTAATGTAATATAAGTAGCGGGATTTTGATCTTTAATAACAACGGTATCAGCAACATAAGCTTATTAGAAAGCAAATAAACTTATAAAAAAATGCAAATCGTTTGCTGTTTGCTGGAGTAGCTTATTTTTAATTCTTACTGATTATTTTTTTACTTAAATATGAATTCTCTTTAATTTGAGCTTCTTATCAAAGGTATTTTTGAAATTAATATTAATTATTCTATATCCAAGATGGGTAATTAAATGGAAAAAATTACTGGGTAATCTTCATATCTTATGTAACTCAAATGAAAGAAAAAATAGTTAAATTGACTATAAAATTATTTTTTCACCTCTACACGTGCAACGTCGGGTATAACAGCTAGTTTCAAGTATAGGAATAATTCAAAATAATTTCTAAAAATTATAATGTGAATCGTCCTTGTAAGAGACTTTTTATAACTCAAATGCCTGTTTAAACTCGTTTAAGGTCACCTTTTAGGACAAGCAGTATAGGAAATATCTATTTTAAAATAATCAATTTTATTGCTACAAAAAACTTTGTAGAATATGCTTAAATAAATAATTCAACCAATAAAATTAACTGTAATTTCCCATACAGCCACCATTGTCTACTGGATATCTATTAGTAATCTACAACATCCATTGGACGTTCGAGATTTCGATTGGACATCTATTACATATCTGTCTACAAAATCTATTTTTGGGATATCTATTAGCTATCTACGTGTAAACTAATTTAGACTTAGATATTTGGGACATCCTATATTCGTGCATCATCTCCTATTAATTGGACATCGATATTCTGGATATCTAATGGATATGCACGTCGTTATATTTTTCAACTAACTAAAATGTGATTATTATTATATATCTAAGTCAAGGAGTTCAGAGATATTCAGTCGTTGTGTTTGATTTTTCATATCCCACATAGCCATTCATTATCCAGTCGACATCTATAAGACGTTATTCGGAAAATCCACGATATCCATTAGAATTTGAGTTTACCATCCATAGACGTCTTATAGATATCCGTAGTTTCCGCCGAGTGATATCCATTAGGAATCTATTTGACAGCGATATTCTAGACATCACGGACGTGTTTTAGACTTTCTGGATGAATTCGTGATATGGTGAACGTCCATTAGAGGTCCACAAACTCCATGAGTAGTCCGAGAAACATCTAATGAAAGTCCATTTGACATCGAAATTTTAGACATTAATTAGTAATAGACGCCATACTATAATTACGTATGCATATCTATTAGACGTCTACTACAACCAATTTTTTACGATTGTAAATTCTATTTTTGATATCCGCAATAAAAAAATAATTAAAATAACTGTGTAAAATTGAGTAAAGATCTTTAAAAGAAGTAAAATTGATTTTTAAAAAATCTACATCTGCCAAGTATCTGTATTTTCAATTTTACGCTTAAAAACGTATTTTATACGAGAACCAATAAATATAAATATATTAATTACTAATAGTTGAAAAATGCTTTACTGTTTTTCATATAGATGGCAGCACTAAAGCTCCTTATAATATAAAAACTATTGCATTTCTCAATCGCGCCAATACCTGAAAAAAAGAAACCAGCTGTTTTGGCAACCCTGTACTGATGCACAATGGCTGACTGATAAAGATAAGGTTGTTGTCTGTGTGCTGACGCAGGCATCGGGGGAGGAAGGGTCGAAACTTTCCCCCTTTTACCAGTGCGAAGTTTGAACAGGAAAATCGAAGGGAGGGTCAGGGGTGAGGAAGGAACGTGAGAAAGATGTAAATGTTTTTTTATTGTGTTTTTTTGCACACTAATTTCTCTTAACTGTATTCTGCATAAGTTTTTTAAAGAAGGAAGTAACAGATAAAAATAAAACAAGGTACTATTTACAGTATTATTTTACAAGATATAGTGTTCTTTTTTTTGCAACTTCTAATAAAACTAGATAAATTTAAATTGTGTACTTCTGTGGGTTTTTTTTCAACCTTTCAATACATTTCTTAAGACATGCAATGCTTTAATAAATGAAAATTTAAAAAATGTACAATCAATGGGTCAGTAATGGTTATGAATTTAAGAGCAATAGGATACACTAAATTTTAGTAAAGTACATATATTGTATAAAGTATGATTTTTCTATTTATATAATTCATTTCAGACCAACTAATTTAGTAAAAAAAAAATAGTAGATTGATACCTAAAGCATATTTAATACCTCTTTACTGTATGTTATTACTTACTAGTAGTACTTAATACAGTAGAACATCGATTATCCGTCTCTATTTTATTCAAACTCTCCCTAATCCGAACGTATCTGAGTCAATATCAATACATTTCTCCAACAAGGTAATTTTCACCAGTCTCAGACATCTACGGCAATTCTAAAGAGAATAATCTCAGTCCAGATTGAAATTAGCAAACCACCGTTATTAAATAATCATCAATCTCCAGAAATTCTGAAATAGTATAATCAAGGCGTTTTATGAAATTTGGATACTGCTGGAATTTTAAAATAGAAAACTTGGGCTACTCAAAAAAGTAAAAGCGAACTTCTGACCATCCCAAATTTTCGGAAAAGTCCTGAAATCTTCTAAAATCGTGAGACTCTATAGATGATATCTACTATAAAAAAAAGCATTTTCTCCAGAACTCCGTTCAGATTTAATTTAAAAAATATAATTAAAATTAAGGTATCCAATCACCTTTTTTCAGCAAAAATCGACTATAGATAAAACATTTGTTTTTCGCCTTTTAATATAAAATAAACGTTCAGCTTTCTAAATCTATTTCATTTTAATATCTAGTTTTTAATAAAACCAAAGTTATAGCACTTGCGTTTTTTTAAAACGCATTACGCAAAACATAAAAACTGAAGTTCTTTATTATCAATTGCTTCCAAATTTTTACAGTAGTTTTGTAACAGTATGAAGGAGGTTTTGAACTAGAATCGTGTATTAAGAATGGAATATTTTAAAACTATTATATGATTTTTACTCTCTTGTTTCTATGTGTCTTTGATGTAATGCTACAAACTTTTGCCCATAAAAAAAATTGGGAACTGATATCTTAATGATTTTAGTTCATGACCTATATTAATGTTGGTTAAGCATATTTTAATTTAAACGATGGAAAAAAAACAAAGAATTTGTAAAGATATCATGTTTTGCGTAAGCATGATTTTGAAGCATATTTTACTGTAAATTTCCACAAATACTGAAAAAAAATTAAGATTTTTTCTTAACTTTTTTTATATTCATAACTAATAATAAAATCCCTCAATTTCATAGTTGGAATAGATTTGTCACAAAATTACTGTCAAAGGTGATCGGCCACCTTAAACAAGAAACTTTAAAAGAACTAAAATATAACGTGAATATAATAACGCTTTCTTAGAAAACAAATAATGAATAATCAAATTATCACATTTGAGACGCTATTCCAAACTGATATATGACCATAATAAATTTATCTTTAAAAATAATCTTATTTTTCACTAAATAAAGTTTCTCGTACCATTTTTGTTTTGGCAACAGCAATTTAAAAGACTTGAAATTAAATTCAATGGATAATTTGGCGACAAACAGTAAGCAGATGTCCGTCTAAACGTACAGACAGACGGACAAAAAGTATGAAGGGCGAGCCTCTGAGGTCATATCTTTCTAACAAAAAAAAAAAGAATTGTTATTTTTAAGATCTTACTGACATGGAACAGATTTTGGAAGAGGAGAAACTGACATCGTCAACATGTCAATATCAAATTCTTGATTCTAATATCTATTATAAAATCCGAAATAAGCAGTTTTCCCAAAACTCTGTTCTTATTTTAAGCTTAAAAAATTTTTTAAGAAGTTCTTAGAAAAGAAGATTCTAAGAAATTTTAAAAAAAAAACTTTCAAGAAAGTTTAGTTCCTTAAACTTAACGAACTTTTTAATTCTTCCGAGTAAAAAAAAGAAAAGTAGGCTATGTTTTAGCACTTTCTTTTCGCTAGGAATTCTCAAATACCTTAATACTAAAACTCAATGTTTACAGTTTTACTACTTAATGAAAATTCTTTATCCGTATTTTTCAATTATCCGAATTGCCTCGGGTTCTCATTAGATCGGATAATCGAGGTTCTACCTGTAAAACCATGAACAAATTGAACTATCGAAGTGAAATGCCGGGCCAGTGAAATTTCGAAACTTGGAAATCGTAAATACTGTTGCCAACAAAATATACTAAAAGTCTTGTTATAAAAAGGTCTATAGAAATGTTGCTTTATTGCTGCAGCATAAAGAGCTACAACTGACCGTTTGTCCAATAAAACAATTCGTTTCAAAGTTTTTTTATTTAAAAATATGAGGCATGGGACGGCCAAACAAAAACAATGAAAGTTGGATTTGAGAGATATTAGAAATGGGGGAGAGCCATTTTCTTGAAATATGGGTGGCGCGTCACCCCGCGTCTACTCACACTACTACCACTGCTTTTAATTATCTTTATGGTATTTCTAAAAATTCAACCCAAAGATGGCAAAGAAATAACGACAATGGGGGACAGCTGACCCAATGACCCTTGCGCCTGCAAACAGGTATAATATCGCTACTTATCTTAATTTGATTATTAGTGTTTTTACGTTAGGTTGCCAAGTAGTGAAATCTTCCAAATTAGATCAATATTTGCCTTTCCGGCATGGTATTATAAGTAGTAATACTAGTATTGTTTTCCTTATTACATTTCCATAATTTATTAAATGCATAAATATTATACAACTAGTTCAAAATGTAAAGTTGAATAAATTAATAACTGTTGAGTTGAATAAACTTTTTGTGAGTGTGATAGCGCTGAGTTCACTAGTTAGAAATCATAAAAGAAAGAATGAAAAGAATGTCTTAAAGAGTGTCAAGCCTCAAACATCCTATAAACAAATTAAAACTTATACTGTATCCCTATCCTTTTCATAAAACATAACCAAGTAACTTGATTTTACGACACGGTGATTTTTTAAGACATATGAACATTTTAAAAGTTGGGAGAATAGTAATTGCAGTTTTATAAATATTGTTACATGAATAAGAGCATTAATGATACCGACTGGCAAAAAAATTGTCTTTTAAATTAACATGGGGATCATTAAATTTTTAAAACCAAAAAATTAGTCGTCTATATAACTTTGGAAATAAAATTATGTTCAAATATTCTGTCGCGTAAAGACCCAACGTAGCAAATCTGGACGACCAGATAATGTTCTAATCATTATCTCGACCTCCCGTGATGCGTCTGGACAGCGGGACCATCTGGACCCTCAAGCAATTCCTAGAAATGCTGCTAGTAAGACAAGGGGAAGGGGGTCTGTGTAATGTGTATGATGTGAGTGTTTTTATTTTCGGTAATAAGTTAATACTATTATTAATGCACTTTTCAGCCAAATAAAAAATTTTCTTCTACCCTATAGTAAACCAAAATATGAAAGATTTTATTGCATAAACTTCCCGTATAATTTCATTAAGGAAATTATATTCTTATAAATCTACCAATGGTTGCCTTTTTTATGTTAAAAGTCCTATATCAGCTTATTTTGTAGTCCTTTAGTATTGAAAATTCTATATGGACAACATACCTTTTAAGATTTTGCGCTCTTCAAATAAAAAACGTTAAAAACCAGCACTTTTATTTTCAAAAAACCATTTCCCTTTTATTTATTTTGATAGATAATTATATGTAATAACACAAACTTAACTAAAGTTAAATCATCCAAATAAACAGTTATCGCAATGAAAGATTAATAAAATAGTTTGAAAGGAGTTATGAATCATGATTTGCGATTTTTTTTTAGCTAATTTGAATAAGGAGAGAAGTGTTTATTCTTCAAACAATGTTTTACATATTTTGTTAATGCTTTTCAACATCTTACGAATAACCAACTAATGTATAGTTATCAATTGAAGATATTATTCTCGAAATATTTGTAGTGCAATCGATGTTTCCTTTTTTTCTTCTCTTTTTTTATAAAAGGTACACTTCGCTATTTTTTTCTATTGAAAACCTTAAACTGAAACTTATGTTTGTTTCTTTCCAATTTGTATCTTTAGAACAACTTTTTTACTGTTTTTCTTCAATTATGGAAAAAGAATAACGTTTAACAACAGATAAAATCGTTAAAACTGATGCGGCCCGGAACGTCAAGAAAATTTCTTATATTTGTTAATTTAATCATTTTCGTCTGTCCATTTGTAGCCTCCTTTAGAAGCTTTTATACAGCTAATTACAGCTCTTTATTAAGATCCCTGGTCAAGTAACGATTCTGAAATGCATGTAGGAACACTTATTGACCATTTTAATAAAAAAGTTGCCGACCACTGCTATAAACGTAGAAATAAAAAAAAATAATAAAAACTTAGCTAGTTTCATGTGACTTAGATCATTAAGGCTTTCATTATTTGATTTCATTAGTATTTTTGGTGATTGGTGGTGTGACATGGTTAATGAAGTAAACTACGTTGATAGATTTTTGTAATATTATTTTGATTAATGTAGAACTGTTTCCAGTCAAAATAGATCAGCGTATGCAAAGAAATATGGTGTAGAAGACTATAGAGAGCAGAGCATCCGATATTGTCAATAATTTTGATTAATATCGGACATTTAAAAAACAAATAAGTAGGTTTGGAAAACAGTTGTTGTCACCAAGAACCACTTCTACACACACGATATTAAAACCTTGGAAACAAAATCGCAAAACACATTCAGTTTAAATTTAAACATTTAATTATTTTCAGTTAGTTATACCAGTCAGTTGTACTAATTCAGCAAACCCCTGCTAATATCAGCATTATTTTTTTAGCCTACTTTTCTTTTTTTTTTTTTTAATTAGAAGAATTTTTTAAAAAAAGTAGGTATTGACAAGCTGTCGATGTCCGTCCGTACTCCCTCTAAAATCGGTTCCATCAATCCGATCTTAAAAATTATTTTTTTATTAGAAAGGTATAACCTCAGACAACCAACTTTCATACTTTTTGCCCGCCTGTCTGTGCGATCGGATGGACATAAATCTTCTATTTGCCGACGAATTTCCCATTAAATTAGCATTGCAATTCGATTTCGAGTCATTTAAATCACTGTTGCAAACAACAAATGCTATGGACAAGTGAGATACGTCAAAATATTCAGCTCATCAAAATGAGAATACATTGAAAAATTCAGAAAAGAATTCGAATTCTAAGTACTTCAATCATTTAAAAATCTTCAAAATGTAATGCTCGTTTAAAAAGCATGGGAAGCTATTTTTATTAGAATTAAACCACCATTGCCATCGCAACAATCGCTCGGGAAACTTTAATTCTTTTAGACAATAAATTAACATAAAATTATTTTTTTTGGCATCGATCAGTTTGAAATGACGTCAAATATATTTCACTTCGAGATTCTTTGTATGTTGGTATGAAATGCTTTCGTTCTATTTAAAAGCGAGACATATTACATATTTATTCTTTGAGATATAAATTTTTGCAACCGATTAAGTAATAATTATTTAATTTTCGAAACAAAATAAATTAAACTAGCCGAAATTAGAGGGTAAATGTTTAATATAGAATTAATGCTGTGTTTGGCACCTTTTTACCTGTTAAACACAACTGTTGTGTGGAAACGGGTTAAGTGACAGATTCTGTTACAAACCTACTTGTCAATTTACATTTCCTATTTAAAGTGCATTTTGGAGTAGTTTTATGGTTTTTGTTCTACTAATAATTAAATATTTATGTATAACTGCAAATAAGTCTAGGGACGATAAGTAATATTTATTTTATTGGCGAAAGAAAATTAATGAAAATGATTGATTTGGCTTTAAGAAGTTGATATTATAGCTGGGATGCTGTGTTTAGTGAAATTGATTCCAATGTATATAAATTTAATGTAGAAACGGTTGTTGATGTCACTTACTGTTGCGAACCTAGTTTTTTCAAGATAAGGAATTTTAGTAAGTATTTAAGTAACTGGAAAGTTGGCTAAATTTGACAGCATTAAAAACGTAATAAATATTTCATATATTAAAAAAATCTAATGATACAGTTCATATTGAAATCTCATGTATGAAACTTACGTGCTTATTTGTACTTCTACTTAATTTTCGCTCGCGTGAAGTTCCTTCGTAATCAAAAACTAGTTGGTTTGTTACAGAATCTGTCACTTACACCGCTTCCACACATCATTTACGCTCATCAGGTAACACACTAACAACACCTCAGAGAGAAATTTGCCAAACAGGACCTTTAGCTAGTTCTAATTCAAACGTTTATAAGCCAAAATTAATAATTTTCTTTAATCTTCTTTTGCAGATTTGATAATTAATCTTTATCGTTTGCTATTTTTTTTGAAGATCAAAGAATAATGATGTAATATTTAATAAATTTCTTTCAGTCGCCACAATTTGAGATTTACATTAATTTTCTCTAGAAAAGGTTGCTTTAAAAATAAAAGCGAATCTTCATTTTTTTTAATGCAAATTTAAAAAATTTTATGCATCCTTCTTCATGCATATATAATGAACCATCAAAATACATTTATTGTGCTATTACAACAATCCAAATTGAATTATATTAAAAAAATAAATAGATTTTTTTAAGAGTTTTACTTTTATTTTAAACAAAGTTTCTTGTACGTTTGATGTAATTGACAACAGGGGTAGGGTAGGGTAGGGTATTTTACATATATATTCCGACTTGTGTGCTTGCTCAGTGAGCCTCTTATAAGTCTTCGTCAAGTAAGACAGACACAGAAAGATTTTTTACTGTCACAAAGACAGGAAATACACCCAGGGCGAAGGCGGGAATCGAACCCGCGCCAGTTACAGCACGCAGACTGCTGGCCTGCGATGCTTACCACTCGGCCATCCGGGCCCCAATTGACAACAGTGAAAATATGGAATAAATATGGAATTTGCATGTTACTTCAAAGTAGATTAAATTCTTAGTTATTTAAATTTTAAATAAACTTCTAATTCAAATTTTCCTAATGAAATTTGAAATGTAGCCTAAAGTGATTTTTTGCTTCAAAATGGCGTACCCCACTTGTTTGTGAGACTTGCGGTTCGTTCTGTAAAGTGGGTGACGGGCAGACTGTCGGAAGGACTGAACGATTATAACAACCTTTCGCTTTTTAACGTTATAAACGTAATGTGGAAGATAAAATTGCTGTTAATCTTAAGCGTACGACAATATACAATGCTATTCCTAAGAAAAAATCGTCTCACGTATTGCGTTTCAAGGCCCGTTCCGGATCGAATTTCGAAAAATGTGTGCCTTCAGTACCAAAGGAATAAGATTCAAAAATTTAGTATGTGTACCTCCAAAAGTTTTGACTGGACTGGCTGTTTAATGCGGGAACCTTTTAGTTAGGACTCATTTTTCGCTATCGATATAGATTAGCTTGTTTTATGTGACAAATTTCATTCCTGCCTTCCTACTATCGATGCTCTGTTCGCATGTGACATTCATTCACCAATCGAAGAAAGAAAAAAAAGATGTTTTCATTCAGCACTTTTGTTGCCACTCAAGACTTTAAAAATGCCAATTAAAACATACCTCCTTCTCAAAAAAAAAAAATGAAACTTATCACAATATCGTTCTATGGCTTTTTTTCAAACTGGATTCATAGCACAAGAATAAATATATATTTTTATATATTATTTACATTTTAAAATTAAGTTTCTCGTTCGTTTGACAAAGTGGCAACACTGGACACAGAAAAAAATGATTTTTTTTCTTGTAATCTCTTAAATGGAGATTCAATTATTCTTTTTAAATTTTTACCTTTACTTCAATTTTTTTTTACTTTCATATGAAATTTGGGTTATAGACTTGTCTGATATTTTCGCCTAAATATGATGTAACCCAATTGTATGTGAACTTGCGATTCTTTCTATGAAATTATGGGTGACGGGCAGACAGACGTACTGAACAATTAAAATACGTTATACTTTATACAACCCTGCCACCCCTTCCCAAAAAACATTAGTTTATATTTGTACTGCAAAATGTCGTGTACTTTTTGTGATGGTTAATGCAGGCCTTTTTGCATAACAAATATAAAAAAACCGGACAGTTTCGCAATATTTAAAATATCTTCATTAGTAACACTATAAAAATGAAACTTTTTCTGTCGATAACGCAACCAGAATAAAGCGAGAGAACTGTGATGTTAAATATATATACTTCAAATTCTTTCAAATCTCTCTCAATCAGTAGAATTTTATTTGTTAGGTATCACATCCTTTTATGAAAGCAGACTACTGAATAAATTGTGATTACTATATTTTTAAGGACAAAGAAAAACATGTCTTTTACGAAAACGACCCTCGCCTAATCCTTCGCGCGCGAACCCATGAACAAGCAAGTTTGATTATCTTTTTCAGTTGCTTTGGGGGTTTGGGGAGGGGATACTCATATGGGCATTCTTCGTGTCTTGAAGGTAAATAGGAAGACAGAGCTTCTTGGAACCAAGGCAATTAGTGGGGAGAGGGGAGGGGGGGGTGAAAGAGACTTGCGGGGTTGTTACCAGATTTACAAATATATCTCTTTTTAACGATCGCCAAATTGCCCAAAACTTAGCTCACTCTATCGGGAGAAAATGACACTAAAAAGAAACACTTTAAAATCATTCATGGTAATTGCTTGTAAATAATTTATCTAACGTAGTTTCTGATAGTCCATTTTTATTCGCAGTAAATTTTTAGGCATCCAAATATAATCAAGACTTTTTTGTGAACTATTGTATTTTTTTTTTTTTATTATGGAACTGCAAAATATATGACTTCAAGCCTATATAAACTAAGATTCGAAAATTTTAAACTAGGTTAAGTCTTAAATTTAATAACTTACTAAAAAATTTAAAAACCTTAAAAAAATTTAAAAAAAATAATTTTAAATTTTAGTAGTTCAGCGTATTTTTCACAAAGAAGATACAAAAATTTCTTTAATTTCTTACATTCCCACCGAATTTTCCCGAGATTTTTTCTTGAGATTTTTTTTTATTTCAAAAAAATAATGTGTCCAGATTTAATTTTAAAAAAAGGCGATGAAATAAGAAAAAGTTAAAATTAACCAACTCAAATTAAATGAAATTTTTATTTATTGAAAAATAAGAACTGTAAGAAGAATATATATATTCATAAGGTCTCATTTTATTAAACTTTTAGGTTATTAAAATTAAATATTTTTCTTCATTTTATTAAAATTTAATTTTAATAAAATGAAGAAAAATAATTTAAGTTTTTTCTTCATTTTAATAAAATTGAAGCTTTTAATCATTTTATTAAAATTATTTTTTTACATTCCTATTTCGATTCTCCAAGGATTTGTTCTTGGGATTAAATTTTAAAACAAAACGTAAATTAAACCGTAAACCCGATTTAAAAATAACATCCACTCTTTAATTTTGAATGCACTTTTACTACTGTCATCTATGAGGGTAATTAGTAAATAAAACTTCATAATGGAATGCAATAGACAAGAGTATGCATTAGAAAGTTAAACTGAAAACTTTATGAAATGAAACATAAAAAAAAAATTATAAAAAATAAATAATTAAAACCGATTATGGTAAATGGAAATGAATGGTAATTGAATTTTATAAACTGAAAATTTTAAAAAATACTAAAATCAAAAGGGCAAAAGGAAAAACGATTATCTTTTATGAAAAAAAAAAAAAAGAACAAATCAATAGTGTTTTTTTACATTTTCATTTCAATTTTTTCTTAGGTATCTAATTTTTATAAAAAGGGAGATTCTTAAAGTATGTATATTAAATAATCCAAAAACAAATTAGAAAATTCAAGGAAAAAAAAAAGCAATATAAGAGGAACCAACTACGTAAAAAAGTAAATTTTAAAATAACTCTTCATCGCTATTTGTGATTTTAAGAAGCTTTGAATTTTATAGGGAAGAATATATCATTTTTAAATACGAATTATGAGTTTAAATAATGAAATATGTGAAGAATTTAATTAAAAAAAAACAATACGATAAAATAATGAAAATGCAAAGAAACACACTTGAACTTATAACAAATGTCAAAAATCTAGCAATTTAAAATAAATTGGTTCAAAGAAATATCTAAGTATTTTATGGGACTTTATAGAATTAAAAAAAAAACCCTCCCTAGTTGCTAAGTATATGACTTCGCCTTAAGAACCTAAATGTGCGCTTACCAACCAAGTCCCTGTAGCTTAACGGATAGCGCACTGATCTACGGACATGAAGATCCGTGGTTCAAATCCCGATTGAAGCGTCTCCCGGCATTGAAAGTGAAAAAAATTCGTAAAATAAGTCAAACGCTGAGTAGGACAAATGTAACATATAAAACTAGTTCAAAAATAATTTTTAAACAATAAAATAATTTTTAAACCCATTTTAATAATTCATTGGTGGCGCCCCCTATCTTTGCATTTTTCAACTATTTGTTCTAGGTGCATTCTATCACATCCATAAATTCAAAATGTATCCAACATGTCTAGAATTGGTATATTTATTAGATATTGTAGATCTCGTCGAGAAATGTTTTGTTGTTAGGGTTGGTCTAATAGATATCCACAAAGTACATAAGACTGCTCATGGAGTTTGATGACCTCTAATGGACGTTCACCATAGCACGAATTTATCCAGAAAGTCTAAAACACGTCCGTAATGTCTAGAATATCGCTGTCAAATAGATTCCTAATGGATATCACTCGGCGGAAACTACGGATGTCTATAAGACGTCTATGGATGGTAAACTCAAATTCTAATGGATATCATGGATTTTCCGAATAACGTCTTATAGATGTCTACTGGATAATGAATGGCTATGTGGGTTATTTTACCATTTATCCTGGAAGTTTATGAAAAAAGTGGCAACAGTAAGGCATCTAAGTATTGAGTGGAGGCACTAACAATATTTGGCAAATTATGGGTAGATATAAACTAAATTTCAGCCAAATGCTTTTTTATAAATAAAGGGAGAGTTCCAATTATAAGTGAACAAGGTACACACTACACTTTTTGTCATTTTGAGTTAGAAGGGCAGAATGCACTAACAATGCAGAATTGCAATAATGAAAGAAATTTGTAGAGTCAACATCCGCTAGACAGCAGCAATTAAACAAAATTAAGAGGTTATTTTATCATAAAGCTTTAACTTAAAATCTCTGTGGCAGAAAACAGCTTTTAATAAACTTGGTTCACTTGTATTCTAAAACCTCCAATTATTAAATACTATCTTATACTTCTTAGTTTAAAATTCAACTTGAGATAGGTTAATCAAGATTAGATAATGAATTGGAACAACACAATCTTTATGACAGATTGTAAGAAAAAACACAGCAATTACCAGAAGATCTAGGACCTATAAAAAAATGGGTCAATATATTTTAACACAAAATCCTATGAAGAAATGCGCTTTATCAGAAAATCTTGTCTGCTATTTAAAAACTCGGTACAGCTATGATATAATGGCCGGTCTGTTCATTGGTGACTTTTAGCAAGCTGTAAAATTAACTTATTATACCTATCGAGTTGTATGAAATTGAATGTTTAAAACCGTTTGGGGGGCATATAAGTTGAGTTGAATATGTAGCGCAAATCAAGTCTGATCATTAGATCACAGCTTTTCCCAAAACTGCAAAATTAAATAAAAATTAACTTACTGGTTAGGGGCACACACAGACAAAGGTATGAACAAATCACTAAGCACCACATCAGTCTTGTTGTACAGGAGGGAGTACGGTTCATGAAAGTTGAAGTTGATACAGTTCAGGCAATAGATGAAACCAAATGCAATCAACATAAATAATCTAAAAAAAATCATGATTATGTTTTAAATTTTAATAATGTTTGTACGAAAAAGAAAATATAATAGGATAGTTTTGTGAGAATGTTTTTTTTTTAAATATAAGGTATTCATTTTGATCATGTAATACAGTACAAAAACTAATATTTATATGCAAACGCAGATACTAAATTTAGACTTGGCGTTTTGAAAATGAAAACCTTAACTACTAAAACAGAGCATTTCTTTCTTAAATAAAAGCCATTACAGAAATTTGGTACAGTTTTTAAAAAACAAGTTTGAATAGTAATAAAAATATGTGTAAAAACATAATTTGAAATTATTAATGTAACAGGGAACAAAATGACAATTCAAAATATTGAAATTTCATTTAACTTTAATTAACGAATCATGCCTTTACAAAAAACTTTTATAATGCACATTTAAATATGGGACTGGAGTTGACAAATTTGGTAGTTAATTTCAATATAACTTCGTTGCCAGCTTTAAATGTCATTATTCCAAACCACAAATTTATGGAATTAAGGTACACTTTTCTCTTTTACAAGAAGGGTTAAATTTTCTGTGATGTCGTATGCATGTCTATTTAACACAGTGAACCAAAAATATTCCAAAAAATTAAGTGCGAAAAAATAAGACGATTTTTCTCATTTAAGAAATTTGCAAAATTTCTGTTCAAATTAATAACTTAAAAAGTAGGAATGTTTTATCGTCAAACTTGAGGTTCACTGTGTTAAATAGACATGTATACGACATCACAGAAAATTTCAACTCTTCTACACTTTGTGCCAACTTAACTTGGGTAAAAACAAAGAGTAAAAAGACGAAAAGCGCGATTGGTCCGTTAGTTGGAAAATCTTGAAAGGTAATATTTACACACCAAATGATCTGAATACAATTTAACCAAAATACACTATTCATTCCGATAAATTGCCAAATTTACTCGAATAATATTCAAATCTGTTAGACTTTAAACGAAATTAAAGATTTAAACATGTTTTCTGGATGGATTCACAAATTATTTAAGGAACTTTTTACATATGTGGAAGGATCTTCTCCATAGCATATTTCCATTTACCCAACTTAGGTTGGCAAGGAGTGTAAACAAATAGAAAAGCGTACCTTAAGGCTGAAAATTGGTGTTTTGGAATAATGACATTTAAAGCTGGCAACAAAGTTATATTGAAATTAACTACCAAATTTGCTAACTTCAGCCCCATATTCAAATATGGTTCACAGAAGTTTTTTCGTAAATATCCCATTTAGTGATTGAAAGTTAAAATGAAAATTGGCTATGCAGTCGAACCCCGCTATAGTGAACCCTCTACGGAACCAACAATTGGTTCACTATATCCAATTTTTCTGGAATAAAGTTTTCTACGATATAAAGCTTTTACAAGAGTAATAATGATTTTACACATCTGGAATTAATTGAATAAATAATCGCATTAAAAATTAATTATTTAATAAATTAAAAAATATTAATTAATTTGTGAAATTTTTAGGAAATAATTATGAAATAATGCAATACATTCGGTTAAATATTAACTAATATTTAAATTTTCCCGAAACACGTCTGCAATGTAGAAAAGAAATTGGCATTTTTGGGCTTCTTTCTTCAGAGAAGCCACCATTTTTCAGACGGTCTGCTTCAATTCAAAAAGCATCTAAAATCATTCACAAAGAAATAAGAGAGTAACAGAGAAGAAAGGTAAATGGACAATTAGACAGTTCCACATATGCTCAGTTTTCAAAGGGTGGTTGAAAATAAAGAATAAGTAGCTGGGGAGTTGAATGGCTTAATTTTACTCCGGAGGGGGAAGGGGGAGGGAGTTGCAACATGAGTGGTATTGCCATTTGACCAGACAAGCCTCCCAGAGAAGTTTGTACGAGTGGGGTATATGAGTACAAATAATGGTTCGAAAAGAAAGGGTGGTTCCTGGAACCCAGAGGGAGGAAAAGAAAAGGTCTATTTACTTTAAAACGGGTCTAGTTTGAGTACAATAAGATGGGAAGGGCAGGTTGAAATATGACACATTGTTAACGATTGCTATCTTGCTGCCTCTTGCCACTTGTAGTAGAACTAAAAATATGGAGAACTAAAAAAAATATTAAGGAATGGAAATCTAAGTTCACTATAAGCGATCTCCCATTTTCTCAGTAGTTCACTACGTCCATATAAAATAATATTTGTTAAATAGGAGTTCGGAAGGGACCACTAAAAAGGTTCACTATAAGCAAAGGTTCACTATATCCCGGGTTGACTATAGCGGAGTTCGACTGTATTTTGAGTGGTGGTTTTTTTCACTGTAACCTTAAGCAATTATATGTATAAGGAACCAAATTTCCTTAACATTAGTTTTATTTTATGTAATGTTAAACAGAACTTACATCACCCAAATGGCATGTTCCACCAGGACCCCAATGAGTCCTCTCTTCTGATGAAAAGTATAAATGTGCTTTCAGTTAAGGAAAAACCGTACAACCATAATAAGTAGTTTATGATAATAATCAGTGTTATAGTTAAACTCATAGTTTCCTTGCACAGAAGACCATGGGCGGAGCTATAAAACACATGGAGCAATCAGATAAAGCGAAAATTTCAGCCGTGTTATTTTGTCCATATGATTTTTAGCGGGTTTTATAGCTCCGCCTATGGTCGTGGTTTCTGTGCAAGGAAACTATGAGTTTAACTATAGAAATTGGATTGAAAAATTTAAGGAGCAATTTGTGCTACTAATTAAAACATCTAGGAGCAAATGCACAATTCTAAAAAAAAAAATTCAAAAAAAAAAGCTCGTTTAATGTCATTTATGAAACAAACACATAAGATTGAGGTAGTTGTGCAATTTAGGAGAACTAGAGTTCCTAAATTTTAGAAATGTATTGCCAAAGTTTTGCGATATAAAGATTATTTTTGGCAAGGTCTTTGGAAACCACTTCACTTTGGAGATTTCAGAAAACTAGTCGTGATAACTGCAACTAAATTGATCTTTAAGTAGCAAAATTGTAGGATTTAATTGCATTTTGAGACTTGTGACCATGAATTTCGAACAATGATAATGATGTGAACAAAGTGAAAAGCATTTTTATCAATAAATTATTTGGAATGGCCTTAAAGGAAATATGGAAAGTACATAATTTACATGAATATAGAAAAATATAACATTAATCATTTAATTTTTTGCAAAATGTTCTTTAAAAAACAATTTTAATTAAATCACAAGCTTTTAAACTTGGGTTTTCAGCAAGTCCTTTTTAACACATTATACTTTCATAATAAGCATGGTCCTTAAATAATGCTAACTCTATGCATAATGCTTATTTTACCTCTTAAACAACTAGACATAAAAGTCAATTTAATAAATTTTGGGTTAAACTAAAGATCGTGGATGGATTTGGCTTCCTTTCAAAAATATCACCAGGTCGAATGAGGACAAACTCCAGCGCATGTCGTAACAACCAATGAATGACCGCAGTATGGAGAACATGACATGACAAAAAACTTTCTCATTGCTAATTTTGCCAAAGGTTGCCATAGTACCAATAAGTCGGGGTTCCTAGATTTGGCTCAGAATATTCAGCCACAATTCATTAGTTTAACCAAATTTTGTAGCTAAAAATTAAAAGGATATTCTTCGAAAAAAGGCGTCCAAATCTCCAACATGATTCCAACGAGCTGCAAATAAAAAGAAAAGTATTTAGTATGTATTTTTTTTTAATAAAAAATAATTATTACTTAAACCACATACAAAAATAGTAAAGAAATAATATATCGTGTCTTACTTTTCCCATTTTCAGCAGCTACATGAAAAATTACGCTTTCTAATGGAGCTTCATTTTCATCAGATATTAAAGCCTGGTAGTTGGTCTGAAGAGAATTCATCGCTGGAAGCAAACTAAAAAAAAAATCAGAAAATTTAAAGTTCCAAAACTAATTTAAAGGATTTTTCATAATAACATTATTCAAATAAAAAATTACCTAGACAATATTCAAAATAACTTTCTAGGTTGTTTTTCGAAAATAATATTTTCGAAATCAGCTGTGCTGCTGCGTAATCACAACAAACAATGGCATACCCAAACAGCGCAAGATTAAGACGTTTAACCTAAAATGAAACACGCGAATCGTTTCGAATGAAATAAAGGTGTGTCAAAAAACACTATCCATTACAGAAATAACGTAAAAAAATATCATTTATTAAACACAAAGACACCTTGAGCTTTATATTTGGAATTGCAAAAAAGATTGTTTATTATTTGTGAGAAAAATTGGCTAATGCCAAAAGTGTCAAAGTAACAATGTCACGATGAAAAAAAAATATTTAGATGGGGCTTGGCGGAAGTAGTTGTATAAATTTTAAAGTTGAAAACTAGAACTTTTGATAAACAAGTTATCTTATATTTTTTATTGATACAATGCACTTGATGGATCATAAAGCCTTCATATATATATTTTTCAGATTTTTTGGGGAAAAAAAAGTAAATGCACGTCGTTAAATTCACAGTTAAGTAATATTTTAATTATTTTCAAAATCAGGAATCATTGAGTGGCAATGGTCCTGTAACGGTTATTTTAATTTTTAGGGATGTGTGCGTTGGTATTTTCGTGGTAAATTTTAAGCTTTTATAAGTCTAAAAAAGGTTATATATTTGCTCTTCGGGCACTAAAAAAAATATAAAATAATAAAAAACTAAAAAAAATCGTAAAAAGTAACTAAAAGTACCAAAAAATAACTTGAAGAGCGAAATTGAAACCTCTGGATCTAAGTAAGGCTTAAAATTCTCGTCTTTATCGCAATTAAATCGAAGTAAAAGATGAATCCTAACGGTCCGAATTATCCCATCGCATCCTTGTATGTCGGAGATCTTCAACATGATGTTACAGAAGCGATGTTGTTCGAGAAATTCTCGACTGCTGGCCCTGTGCTGTCGATCAGAGTTTGTCGCGATCTGATCACCCGACGATCGCTCGGCTATGCCTATGTCAACTTCCAGCAATCGGTTGACGGTAAGTGAATTTTGAAAAATTAAATTAGTTTGAATGAATAAAATTTGATTTGTTGTAAGATGATTTACTGTGAAACGTGGCGACGTTATCTATAATTTGCGATTGCGTCACTGTTGTTTTAAATTTGTTTTAACTACACTTTAACGTTAAACAAATTTAATTATTAAATAATTGTCTTAAAATATATCCTACTTCTTTAGGCTTTACTGTGTGAATCATAAGTTTGTTTTAAAATGACCTAATTCGAATGACAGTTTACCACGTGAGTTATTTGTAGGGATTATTTCCCCTTTCGCGCTGGGGAAAATTTCATTTGTCAAGACAAAGGAAATATAATTTGATCGCTAACTTCTGGGTTGATTTTGATTTATTGGTCGATGATTTTTTTTTGGAAACGCATAATTTTTTGTAAATTTTAATATTTCTAAAACAATAAGATCATAACAAATAATTCAAATATTAATTAAGATAACCACATGGGTTAAATCCTAGTTTCGGTGGACGGCGACTTTTTCGGAAATTTGGCGACAAAAAAAGGCGATAAATAATTCTAAACTACAACTGTGTACTGAAATTCCTCTCACGATGTTTGTTTGTGGTAACCCTAAATCCAGACGGGGGAGGTTATTATGGAGGAAAATTAAATTACTAAGCAAGCTACATGAAACTGACAGCAGTTGACATGAAACCCCAGTGGGTGTGTTTACATGAGTCATGGAATATCAAAATCCCCATTACAAGAGGCGGAGCAGGATTTCTAACCCAAATGATAGTCTGTGGCTGAATCCATGGTGTGGAACATCAAACCCTCCTTCCTTGGAGGGTTTATGAAATCCCTCATTGAACCCTGCAATTCAGATTCTGTCTGGGAGAAAATCCCCAAGAGGGAAAAATTGTTGATTTTGCTCTTCAATCCATGGATTTGAATGCTCATGTAAACGGGTCTATTGTTTAGTTTCTCAAGCTTGCTTTGTTCTCATTTTATTAACCTTTCTATTAAAATCATATAAGACTTGGTGAGGCTTTTCGAATCTGGGATTTGAAACTAAGCCATGTTAGTTGTACTGGTTCTTTACTTAAAAATATAATAAAAAAAGAAAAACAATATAGAATTTTTTTGTGATAATCGAATCATGCCAGTCAGCAGGGCTAGAAAAATCTCAAAATTTTTACATGCCCTGCCGGGCATGTTGGTCTTGGAAATACTTATACCCAATAAAACTTTTTCATGCCCAAGCGCAGGCCGAGCGAAAGGGGGAAGGGGGGGGGAAAAGATGTACCCAGGCATGAGTTAGACAAAAATAACAAAAGCTGAAACTAAAATGCGTAATTGGTCGCGTAAATTTTTTTTAAGCAGTTTACTAAATTCAGGAAATAAACTGTTACATTATGTAAGTGGAAAACCAAATTCTGACTTTTCCAGGTTTTCTCGGAATTTACAGAAAATTCCAGGTTTTATCAATGTTAATTAAAAATACGTATATCAAACTATTATACCTTAAGAGACCTTGCCAAAGTAACTACAGGGCTGCCGCTGGCTACTATTTAGGCGACTATTTTCAAGGGAAGGCGACTATGGCGACTTTTTTCGGAAAATTTGGGTTAAAAGCGACTATTTCAGCTTATACTTCTACTATTTTTTAACTATCGGCGACTATTTTTGAAAAAATATAACTACGGCGATCCGAAAGTCGTAAAACTACGCGGGGATCAGAAAGTTGCGAAACTCGGGAATCCGAAAGTCGCGGAAATTCGGGGATCCGAATGTCGCGAAACTCCGGGGATCCGAAAGTCGAAAAGCTACGGCGATCCGAAAGTCGCGAAACTCCGGGGATCCGAAAGTCGCGAAACTACGGTGATCCGAAAGTCGCAAAACTACGAGGGAATCAGAAAGTTGCGAAACTCGGGGATCCGAAAGTCGCAAAAATACGCGGGGATCAGAAAGTTGCGAAACTCGGCGATCAGAAAGTTGCGAAACTCGGCGATCAGAAAGTCGTGAATATCCGGGGATCCCAAAGTCGCGGAACTTCGGCGATCCGAAAGTCGCAAAACTCTGTTGATCCGAAAGTCGTGATACTCCGGCGACCCGAAAGTCGCATCGAGTTTCGGCAATTGGGCTGCAGAGATCTCCCAATCCAATTGGGGCAGATGAGTCAAAAGGAACGAGAACATTAACAGAAAGCAGAAAAAATACCGAATAGTTCAAAAATACAAAACAAATTTTATTGATTTCTATTCAAAATCACCAAAAATTCCAAAAAAGTTGAGTGTAACTTCACAACTTATATTTTCTAACTGTATCTGTATCCTTAAAAAATTTTTTGTCCTTACTATTAATTTCTGCTATGTTTTACTACTGAAATTTTGGAAAGTTCTTTACTGTGCATTAATTTTATAACTTGTTTTCTTGTTAAATACAATTGCAGCCCTTTTAAACTTAAAAATATTGCATTTCCCATGATTAATAGTCTTTCTTATGGCTTCTATTTTGGATCCCAGGCTACTATTTTAGCTACTATTTTTTACATCTGAGGCTACTAAAGCAACTATTTTCAATGCTATTTACCAGTGGCAGCCCTGTAACTAGGACTTTGAAAATTGTAGGAAGTGGTGACATTTCCCGGCGCCCACCAGAATTTTATTGATGAAGAATTTCTATTTGATGCCATAATGACAACATTGTGAAGTAACTAATTTAGATACAAGATTAAAATTAAATCAATTTTCAAGAAGCAAGGAAGGAATATGTTGGGGATTTATTAAAACGCAAAATGTTTATTTAAATTTATGGAAAGGTATTTCTGATGAAATGTTTACATGCCCGGTCGGGCATGTAAGGCAAAAAATACATGCCCGATTGGAATTTTTACATGCCCCGGGCATGTCGGGCAATATAATTTTCGAGCCCTGCCAGTCAGTACAATTTACTTCATAATGTGATCTTTATTAACATACTATCCATCACTTTAGGCAATTTGATTATTAATAGCTTAGATTATTTTGCCATTTTTAAATTGAAAGCATTTTGTTTTCTTACAACTTGACATTTTATTCTTTTAGCCGAGCGTGCATTGGACACCATGAATTTCGACACCGTCAAGGGTCGTCCAATCCGCATCATGTGGTCACAGAGAGATCCATCCCTGAGAAAATCGGGAGTTGGCAATGTCTTCATTAAGAACCTGGACAAGAGTATCGACAACAAAGCTATGTATGATACATTCTCGGCTTTTGGCAACATTTTGTCTTGCAGAGTGAGTATATTTTCTATTTGTTTGAGAATTTAAAATATTGTATAAGAATATTAATGTTAGCATGCTAACCATTTGTGTTCTCCAGTGAAGATAAACTTGGGTTAAAACTGTTCTAAGTCATCGAATGAATCAGGGTTCAACCAATTATAATGTAGTAATTGGTGGAATAGATCCAGAGAATAAGATAACCCCAAGTTAAGGATTTCCCCATGTACATAAATGTCACTTCTCTAGTTACACTAGAAGAAATTTACGTGTCCTTACTCCCCGGCGCAACAGCCCATTACTGGGCCAAGGCCTGCGGTGCCCATTTCAGCTTTCGTGACCTAGGGCTCTGGGGTGCTGGCATATGTCCTGGTAAGGTAGTCAGCCTCACGCGGAACCCCCAGTGTTTAGTTCCCAAGCATGCTTGGTACCCATTTTATCGACCCACTCAAGGGATGAAAGGCTGGGTCAACCCCGCCGATTTGATCCCAGGACCTGTGGTGTGGCAATGCGAAGCACTACCACTAGGCCTTACGTGTCCTTAGTCTTTAAAATTATTAAGCTTCTTGTAATTTCGAAACGCTTGACGGTAATAGATAGAGATTAAATAATCTGATAAACTTAATTTATTTTAGGTTGCAACTGGTGGTGACGAAAGCAGTTCGAAAGGCTACGGTTTTGTGCATTTTGAAACTGAAGAAGCCGCCAACAATGCCATCATGAAAGTGAATGGTATGCTTCTCAACGGAAGAAAGGTGTAAGTGTATAATTCCTCTCTTTTGGATTTTAAAATCTGTTTTGTTAGACAATTTAGTTATTCAAATTCCCCTTCTCCTGGGTTGTGGGTAGGTCTAAATAGTGCTTGTTCAATGGCAAAGTTGATGTTAACAAGAATTCGTAGGTCTAAAGAAAGAATTTAAATTTTTAAATGCTCTATGAATATCAAATGAATTTTTTGTTGGAAATTGTCAAACATATTAATTAACCTTTGTAAGAACCAGGGTTGGAAAAAAACATGTTTTTTTTGTTTTAAACGTGTTTTTTTTTTGTTCTAAACGTGTTTTTTTTGTTTTTAAACATGTTTTTTTTCAAACAATTAAATTTTGGTAATTGAGCAAGTTGTTTAGGTTTAAAAAAACATGTTTTTTTTATTTTGGTTTCATATATTTACTTCCATCCCCAATAATTTTAGGTATATGCCTTACATCTTTATTTGTCGAAGAATCATAGAATACAAGAAATCCTTCGATTATCTGGCGATTCGGTGTCTTCCTTTGATTAAATCGGATGGGCAAATAGAAGAATTTATAAACTAATAATGTTATACCAGTTTATGTTTGGTATTATTTTAATGTACTAAAATTATGTACCACATTGATCATTAGCATAAATCTCACAAATTGGGGGGGGGGGGGGGGTTAATAAATTAATGAATATCAACAAATGTCAGTAGTGTTCCATTTGGGACTTAAGGTATCACATACAAGGTTTACCATTCCATCAGGGTCTACTATTTATCACAATCTTAATCTTTAAGGTGATACAGCATGGTCATATATCCTAAAATAAAACCTATTTCTTTAAATGAACTGTATTTGGCCAATAAATTATAAAACATATAATAATTAATAAAATTGTTTTAAACATGTTTTTTATTACTATGTTTTAAACATGTTTAAAACATTTGTTTTATACAAAATGTTTTAAACTTTACAAATGAAATACAATAAGGGTCTGGGGCTTAAATTTTTTGTGTTAAGATAAAAAAAAAATATCTGTAACTTTAAATGTTGGCGAGGTGGAATGCTTATTAGAAGTGTCTGTGTTGCCAAGAACTATATAAATATTTATATATTTTAAACCTATTTTTTTACATAAAATTTTGGTTAAGTTATTGCCTTGAACCTTAAACTAATTTTATGCTTTTATTAAAAACTGGTTATCTTTGCCAGGTTCGTGGGTAAATTCATACCTAGAAATGAACGCGAGAAACTTCTAGGAGAGAAGGCCAAACGCTTTATGAATGTGTACATCAAGAACTTCGGGGATGATTTGGACGATGAAAAACTTAGGGAAATGTTTGAAAAGTATGGAAAGATCACAAGTGCGAAGGTTAGTAGTTCTATTTACAGGGCTCCCACCTAGTCACAATTCTCGTTTTAAGTCAGTATTGGCCAAATATGATCACTATTCAACAAGGTGTCCTGTTTAACCTTTTTTTGAATTATGAATACAGTAAAGTCCAGTTTATCATAATCCTGGTTATTTGAAATTCTGTTTATAAAAGAAAAACAAATCCTGAGCCTTGTTTGTATTTATTTCTCAAAATATGCATTTTTTTTTTTTTTTGCTGCTCAATATTGGTCCTGTACCTTTAGAATAACCGGGACTCTTCTGTTCATAAATTTTTAGTTATTCTTTAAAAATGCAATTAGCTTGAATTACTGTTGGATTTGCTATAAAGTAACCGGTAATGATAGATTATACTAATATAGTTCTTATATTTAACCACTTTTTGAGATCTCCGTATTTCCCATAAAGTTCTAGTCTTTAAAAGATTAAAAAGTTCCAATAAATTGTAAAAAATATTGTAAAAATATTATTTATCATCTTATGATTGTGTTTAACAGTTTGCCTTTTCTATGCAGGTAATGACCGATGAGACAGGAAAGGCCAAGGGTTTCGGTTTTGTCAGCTTCGAAGATCCAGAAGATGCTGAAAAGGTAAGTGCTTCCTTGGTGGTTTGTTAGCTAGACAGAATTTTGAAACAGCGTTAAATATTTTTTTAATAACTACTTAAAATTTTAGGTAAATGATTTTTTGAAAAAAAAAATTTAATTGCATCTGAATTCTCGTCTCCAATTTAAAGCCTGTTATTCATTTACACGTGTCGTGTGGTAGTAAATTCATTAAAAAGTTATGTGTTAGTTTTGACTACTGTTCAAATTTTTTTATTTATAAAATGCAATCATTTCATATTCATCTTGCCAAAGATAAAATTCTTAACTGAATCCTTAAATTAAGGTTCTTACTGTTATACCCACCAGGGGTGAAACTTTTCCGGGGGTACCCCGGAATTCCGGATTTTTTTAATATTCTTCCCCCGGAACTCCGGGTTTTATTTTTGACCAAAAATTTTGTTAACTGTTTTCAAAAAAATCAAGTTTGTACTTTTTAAATCACATGAGCATGAAATCGCATTAGCGCTGCACTTTTCACGGAGATCGGACAAGAGTCCGTGACTTTGTGACGTCGTACAGTGTGTCGACAGAATCGGGATGCTAAGGAAAAGTCTGGAGAAGTCAAGGAAATTCGTTATGTCTTTTAAAAATCAGGGAAAATTTCAAAGGTGACATTTCGCACCAAATAATCGTTAATCGCCAATATCTCGCTATTACTACTCTAATCCAAAGACGACAATCGTGTAGCTCTAGTGCGACGATAATTCAAACCTACCTACCAAAGACGACAATCACCATAGCAACCGATGAAGAAAGGGGGAAAAAAAGTTATGTCGTTTTCACTGCCTGTAGCTCTGGTTCAGGCCAAGTCAGACGATCAGGATATTTTTTTTGATCAAGTGTAATACTCGCTGCTTCCTTGAGTTTGTAGCTCCGGTTCAGGCTTAGTCAGACGACCAGGATATTTTTGTCGTACTCGCAGCGTCCTTGAGTGGTGATCACAAAAACAGCTTGAATGACTTTTTGTTTTACATTTGGACCTTTTTTCATACTTCGGCATTTACTGGGGTTTCTGATTTTAGATAATTTTTTAGCTTTTTTTTAATGGAGTGTCGGCGTATACACGCTTGATATATTTAGATTTTTATATTGGGTAGTACATTTCTAGTGGAATTTTTTCTGGAAAAGTACTTGAATTTTTTTCTTAACAAAAGAGACCAAAAGTTGAGGATTTCAATCCCAAAAAGGCAGTAAGGTTTTTTTTTTCTTTCAAAACCTGATGCCTAAATTTCTTCCCAGATAAAACTGCCAAACAGCTAAAACAAACAAGTTCATAGATAAATCTGATGAATATGACCCCCTAGCATAATAAATAAAAGAAAATGTACTTATTTTAAAGTGTATATAAATATATTAAAAGTGCATTTAGTAGTTTAGTATTATATAATTATTAAAATTTATATTGTCGTGATAGGTTTTTGGTTTTTCAAACCAAGCATTTGGTTTGGATTTCAGCTTTTTTGCTCAACAAGCACTAACATCCCTGTATATCGTAAAATTTTCTATACCTAAGGCAAGACAGAATTTATGTAAGTCTATAACATATGGTACATGGTAGAATTTTAAGGGAAATTTTCAAACAGATTGGGGGAAATGTTTGGAGTAAAAAAAAAATTCTGCACCCCTGTTTAACTGTAAGCAGTTATTTGATGATTAAAAAACCCCATATGTTTTTCAACAAAATCAAATATATTAATTTTTCCCCCTTTTACCTAGACTTAGTTATCTCCCCCCCCCCTCCCCCCCACAAGACTCGTTTTTAGTTTTTTCAGGATTTTTTAGTGGAGGGCAGTTTCACCCCTGACCCACTACTCTTGCTTTTATTCAAATACATTACTTGTTTTGTCGATTAGACTTACTTAAATTTAATTCCATCCATTCCAGGCAGTGCAAGACTTGAACGAGAAAGAATTCAATGGCAAGCAACTTTTTGTGGGTCGGGCTCAGAAGAAATCCGAGCGAGCCATGGAGCTCAAGCGCCGCTTTGAGCTCATCAAGAGCGAGCGCCTCTCTCACTACCAAGGGGTCAATTTGTACGTGAAGAACTTGGATGACGCCATCGATGACGAGAAGCTGAGGAAAGAGTTCACTCCTTTCGGTACCATCACAAGCGCTAAGGTTAGTGCGGGGTTCATGGTTGGGTTTTTACCAGGGAAAACCATTATATTTTGTATGCTTGAACATAATTTCGCAATCTGTTTATAATTTGCATTTAAAATATGTATGCACACCTATATGGACACACGTGTGTATAATTGGACACATTTCTTAGTAAATGAAAATATTTTTCTACGTGTTTATCAAAAGTTTATATTTTTGGCTTACTCATGGGGGCATGTTTTTTTTTATTTAAAAGTGGTAAAATGCATAGAAAAACAGGTTTTAACCATGACTGGGGAAAACATGTTTTTTCCAAGGCAGTAAAATTAAAAATAGTAAGGTAAATACTTTGGCAACCATGGTGCGATTCATACTGTTTTTCTTCCTGGAAAGGGTTTTTGAAAATGTTAGAATGGCCTTTAAAGGGCTCAGAGAAAATATCATGCATCAGTTTAATGGGCTTGACATTTAATTTTTTAAATCCCCCCTATCAAAATCATTTAGAGTAATTTATTTGACAATGTGCTGTAAGTATGAAATGTAGTCGTTTTTATATAGAAAATATCGGTTCAAATTTGTTAATATATCATAGTCCTACAACATGGGTTTAACGTTTCCTTGCACGTAGTAAATGAGTTGTGATCAATGAAGCCTAACTAGCTAAGACTTCATATTAATAAATAATATCTATTAATTGTTCTAAGTACTTTAAAGAAGCTACATTATACCAAAAAGTTATCTGTCCTGGTATCCTTCCTATTTCAAAAATGCACTGGAAAGATGACAAAGCAAATAATTCAGGGTAAAAAAACATCACCTTTGCAATGTAATTGTTTTTTTAAAAACGCACTCCAAGAAGAATGATAGAAAAGCTCAACAGAATGCTGAGTTGTAATGAAACTTGTATAACAATAAAGTTTTTAAAACACACATTTCTTTCTCCAGGTCATGACAGACGGCAACGGCAGATCAAGAGGATTTGGTTTCGTGTGCTTCAGCTCTCCTGAGGAAGCCACCAAGGCTGTGACGGAAATGAACGGCCGAATCGTTGTCAGCAAGCCCCTTTATGTGGCTCTTGCCCAACGAAAGGAGGATCGAAAGGCCCACTTGGCATCGCAGTACATGCAGCGTATGGCGGGTATGAGGATGCAGCTTGGACCTATGTTCAATCCGGCTGGCAGCGCTGGGTAAGTTGACATTTATTATTATCTTGGTAATTTGTTTCGCTGTTTTAATTTTCTTTTAAATTAAATAAATCCTATACTTAATCTGAATTAATTTATGAATTGGGTCTTTTTGCAAAAGTTTGAAAAAATGTCTGCTTATTCTAATTGTAAAAGGCCTAAACCTATTATATGGATGGACATGTTTATGTTAATATGGTAGAAGCACTTTCTTTCTCTACCCTCTACCTAGTATTAAGACCATTAGTTAAAACTGCCAGGCAACCTTCTTTTCTGATGTTACACATGTTCTTATTTCTGAATACAAGAAAATCACTATGTTTCAGACACTTTTTCCCTCTTCTTATTAATTAACTAAACATTTCCTTAAACTTTTTCCCATACCAATACTATTCTATTCATACTTGATTCAGAACCAGGACCTGATTATCCCACTCAAAAATCATGCTTCATAAGATTTTTTTAAAAAATCCAATCACAAATCTATAACTTATTTATCCCTAATAGGTACTTTGTGCCCACCATGCCTCAAGCCCAGCGTGGATTTTATCCACAGATGCCGCAGATGAGGGCAACACCAAGATGGCCGCAAAACCCACAGATGAGGCCTGGAGCACAGACTGCAGCAGGTTGGTTCAAATTCCTAAAGAATTTTTGTTTCATAATTTTGAAATGTTATTTGCTGCCATATTATCTACTTCGTCAGGAATCCATTTCATTAATGTGTCTTACTTATTTACACCTCTTTCACTCCAACATGGAGCATAGGGCCTCCGTCATGGTCCGCCACCTCACCCTTTTGACTGCACTGGTCTTATTCTCTCCCCATGACTTGTTAAGTTCTTTCACTTAATTGTTAATTGTTCGACGCCACATTGTTTTTGGCTTCCCTCTTTTGCCTTGTGGATTCCATTCTAAGGCCTTTTTACCTTTAACTTTTCGGGCTTGTATAGCACATGCCCGATCCACCGCCATTTTCGTTTTCTTATTTCATATTCTATTGGTTTTTAATTACAAGTTTTTAATATTTCAGCATTTGTTACTTTATGGATCCACAGAATGTGTCTTTATAAAATGTCGTAATTAAAATTCCTATATACAGTGGTGGCCAAAAGTGTGGATACTTTTTGAAAGTTTCACGTGTTTCAACTGTTACCTTTGCTGTTGCATCGATTATATTTCGCTTAAATACAAACATTTAAATATTAAGTTGAAGGTAATTTAATGTAGAATTTCATTAAAAAGCAGAATTTAACTATCTGTATTACAAATAAAGTTATGCTCATTTTAGTTGAACAAACAAGCACAATCAATCAATGGATTCTCTTATGCTGAAATTACAATACAAGTTGGTGGTTCAATGACTTGCAAAACTAAGACAGATCATACTATTAGTTGCCTAACTTATTCGTTAATACATATATTGTATTTTGTATTTATTTTAAATTCTACATGAAATTACTTTGATGATGATGATGTTGTGCCTATGGATATAGATTATATGGAACCAAAGGTCTCATAGACGGCTCCAGATATCTACACAAGGTGGTCCTCATAAAGATTAAATTACTTTTAATTTGACATACAATTAATATGTTCTGTAATCACACAAAATTGAAACACATGAAACTTTCAAAAAGTGTCCACACTTTTGGCCACCACTGTAAATGAATGAACAATGATGAAACCCAAATACCTTTTCTCTCAAACCCTCACTATTATTATTTCTTTCCAGCCTTCCAAGCCATGCAGTCCACTCCCTTCGCTCGAGCCGCCCGGCCAACCGTCGCCGCCGGCCAAAACCCGGCTGCCATGCGGGCCGGCATGGCCGCCCGGCCAATCACCGGTCAGCAACCGGGCGTGGGGGCTGCGGGCGCCGGTCAGAGAGTGGCAGCCATGGGCCCAACTGGCGTAGTGGCAGCTAGGCCCCCCGCTGGAATGCAGGCAGCCGCTGTCAACCAGGTAAGTTTGGTTTCGAACATAGAGATAGTTAAGTCGTGTGCTGTCACATACTTTCTAGCTAGGAGACTCTTAAGGGGACAGGGGGGGCAAATTAATTTTCGTTTTTAAGTTACAGACCGAAATGGATGAAATTTTTTTTTATAGCTCAGGGACATAAAATTTAATGAAAATACAAAATAATAAAAGAAAAATATGCAATAGTTTTTTTAGTGAAAAAAAATATTAATTTTTTTTTAGCTTTTTTTAAAAATGCTCCTTGCTATTCAATTTTTTATTTGTCCTATTGATTGGTTAATTAATTGTAATTAAAAAATTTTGTTACTTGGAAATTTTTGATTATATTCGTGATATGCTAAAAGTAAAACTGAGTAAATAATAATTTTTTTTATCAGATTCCAAAATCCATGCACAATTATGTTTGAAAGATTATCAATAACAATTTTCCCACAATTTCAAAGCAATACACAAATTTTTGAATCGCAAGGAACAATTTGAATGTACGACAAACCACTAAAAACACTTGTGGAGAAAAAGGCAAAGAAAGAAATAACTTCCACTTAACGTACGATTTTCAAGTTTCGGTGTTTACGAAAACTCCAACTGTATTTCGAATTCTTTTCTGATCGTTAAAAGTAAGGTATGTTCTTAAAGATAAAAGTTTAAGCTATAACTTATTATTAAAATACCAAAATCGATATTTTTGACATTTTTTCCCTCCCCCCTTAATAAAGAACTAAGAGGGAAATAGTTTATGAGCGCAAGTAGAGGTTAGCTGGATGAATTTTGTAGAAGGAAATGCTACTAAGGTTGTGCTTTTTTTAGAAGCTTTTATATCGGAGTCTATGGCTAGTAGCTTTTTGAAATTTTTGTTAGATATTTTTATACTTTTGTTTTCAATAACTGGGAAAGTGTTTTGTTTTCCTTCAGAAAAAAGTTTTTATGTCAAGTTTTTTCATTCATTACACATAAATGAGCCAAAAAATTAAGTATTAGTAATTTAAATAATTGTGTTGTTGTTGGAGCTTTATTTCGATACTACTTGAAAATCTCGTACTGTAAGCTAAATATTAACGTGGGCAGTTAGCATATAAATAAATGACAAACCTTTGTTGTTTGCTGGTCATACAACCTGCAAGAAAGTTTTACTAAATCTTGTATAGTTTTGAGACAATTATGGGATGATCCTTTGCCGAGGATACCACAATGATCCCATCTGCAGCACGATAATCAACTTGGATATCTAGTCTTTACAAAAATTAAGATTATTATATAATATATTTTCTCTTTGACTGTTTTTGTTACGTCAGACACCTTGCTTACCATTAAATTTAAAGGAAATAGAATGTCATTAATGCGATTGTACCTAATAATGCAATTTTTGTACTTCTGATGAATATGTACATGTGTTTATATTTTAAGCCAGCGAGACGAAGACATTAAAGAGGAATGTTTTTATTACTTCTTTGAGCTTGTACTGCCATGGGCGGGTCACTACAATAATAAAGAAAAATAATTTAACCTTTTTCTATCTGAAATAATTTGTCCTTGTTTGAATGTTTCCTTATATGGATGAGAAACTGAGTGCTTCACATCAGTGGTCCAATTCATTAAGTTATTGCATTTTACCTTGGTAGTTTTTCAGGGTGGCTACAGGATCAGGGAATCATGGAAAAGTCAGGGAATTTAATCAATCTGGAAAAGTCAGGGAAATTGGGGATTTTTGTTAAAAATCAGGGAAAATTTCCAACAGTGCCATTTTAACATTTATTAATTTAAAGCTCATTGTATATTCATTAATTAAATTTTTTTAAAAAATCTTTCTTTAATGTTAAATATACTAGAAAGTGGTTTTACAAATACTGGAAGGAAACCAGCATGCTAATATAGTTCATTGCCGCTAATCAGGGAAATTTTTTACATTCAGCCTGGAAAATCAGGGAAAAGTCGGGGAATTTGTTTTCACAGATTCTGTAGCCACCCTGTTTTTACGAACACAAAACTCAACCTCCCTTCCACCATTCCAGGGACGCCCAGCAGCCTACAAGTACACCTCGAACATGCGAAACCCACCCCAAGCCCCGCAGACCGTCCAGCAGGCCGTGGCCCAGCAACAAGCTGCCCAGCAAGCTGTACACATCCAGGGCCAGGAACCCCTCACCGCCTCCATGCTGGCCGATGCCAGCGCCCAAGAACAGAAGCAGATGCTGGGAGAGAGGTTGTTCCCTGTCATTCACTTGCTGTACCCAGACATGGCGGGCAAGATCACTGGAATGTTGCTAGAGATTGATAATTCGGAGTTGCTGCATATGCTGGAGCATCATGAGTCGCTCAAGGCCAAGGTTGGTTGATTTTTTTTTGTTTGATGGTGTAATGTAAATGGCTCTGTGTTCTGGGGGCAAATGCTGAGTATGCAAAGGCTTGCTAGTTAGTATAGCATCCCCGTTGGGGAAAAAATAATAATGTAATGTGGACTGTCTAGGGGGCTTACTCTGATGCTAACCTATAGCAGGGGGGATTGGATAGTTTTTCATGACCAGTATCCACAATTGTTTGCCGATTGGTACCGAATTTGGTTGGTTGGCTTTGGTATTGATTGGCTCCATGCTTGACGATGCTAGCGCCCAGGAACAGATGCTGGGTAAGAGGCTGTTTCCTGTCGTTCATTTGCTGTATCCAGACATGGCGGGCAAGATGTTGCTAGAGATTGATAATTTGGAGTTGTTGTATATGCTGGAGCATCATGAGTCGCTCAAGGCCAAGGTTGTTTGTTTTATTGTTTGGTGGTGTAATGCAGGGGTTCCCAACAAAATTTTCTTGCTGACCCCTCCTCGAGCGGTTATTGTGACAAGGACCCCCATAAATTCTTAATACTAAAAATAAACAGTGAGAACCAAATTAAGAGTCTTTTTACATTGTATGTTTTTTCAGTTACAAAACATTATACTCCATCAGTTAGTTTTAATTTTTAGTTCTTTAACAGGCTAGTTAAATCTGTACTTTGAGCCCATTATTTCTGAAATATTAGGTTCCAAAATGGAAACTTTCACTCTAAAATCAGACCGCATGTCGAGCCGATTCCTATATTTGTTTTTCATAAGACACATGGAAGAAAATGCTTCTGTCATCGATCTGCGGTTGCAGATGGAAGAATCTTTTTCATTGCCTTATCTCCAAGTTTCTTGTAGTCCTTGTGTGCTAATGCCCAGAAGTCTGTAATTTTATTGCTGATGAAAAGTTTTTATGCTAATAGCATTTTGCTGACTAATAATTTGCTGGAAAATAATTATTATATGTAGATTGTCTTAGGGGGACCTCGATTTGCAAAAACAATCATTTTCCCTCCGAGAACCAAAAATATGCTAATTTTTAAAAAAGCACTGACTAATATAAGAATTAAATTTTCTTGTGGACTATTAGACTTTGGATAAGTTTTAAGCAGCTATTTTACATGGACTGTATTGGTTAAATATGGATATCTTTGTGGCAGCAATTTATACCTTATACCAACTTTTCAGAATGTTACTTCAAATGTTGTTATAAAGAATGCCCTGTTAATTATTTTAGATTAAGTTTCATAACAAATGATTTTTGTTCCTTTTCATATACAGGTTAAAGAAGCAGTTGCGGTGTTGGAAGCTCACCACACCAAAGAAACCATGGCTGGTGGCATCAAGAAAGAAGGCTAAGGCGATTTTTTTAAAAATAAAATAAAAAGTTTGTTCTTTATGGTAGGACAAGCACCCAAAAATAGGGAACCACGTGAATACCAACCTATAAAAAAAATGACAAAAAAAATTGAAAAAGTTAAAACGACAGCAGAGTTATTATTCTGCAGTTTGCTTATCTACACATACCTTAATGTTTGAAGAACTTTTTTTCGTTATTGTGGTCGATAATTTGACTCCCTTTTTCTTTTAAGGTTTAGGGAATTCTGTGTAATGAAATTCTTTTTAAATAAAAAGATTCATTTGATTTGGTGCTGTTTGTGTGTAAATTTTTAATTACCTTATATTCTCTTGGGGTCTTGGTTTCAACAAATACTTAGTCTCTGGATTATACCCGGCGAGATTTCTTTTGAAATAAATCTGACAATTTGTTCCTGAAAATGGTTAACAATCGTGTGTTGCCTTTCTAAATCTGAAGAGTTGGCATTTCTGTGTCTAGAAGTAAGAGTTCCTTTTTACAAAATGATATTAAGAGGACTCCCTTGGAATTCCACATCTTGGAAATCGTAATGTTATTCCTATGGAAAACATTTGCAAGTCAATTACCGCCACAATTTTAATAAAAGGTTATTAGTTTTTGGTATCATTGTAAAGAATTAGTAGATTTCGTAAAATTAATTTGTTTTGTGAAAACCACATATTTAGTATTTTTAATAATTTTTTGAAGTAAGTAAAAAATGGAGCACACATTAAGTTCTGACTTCAAAAAATTACTAAAAATACTAAATATGTGATTTTCACAAAACAAATTAATTTTACAAAATCTACTTTCGTTCTTCACAATGATACAAGAAACTAGTCACCTATTAATAAAATTGTGGCGGTAATTGACTTGCGAATATTCTCCATTTCCATAGGAATAACGTTACGATTTTCAAGATGTGAAATTCCCAAAGGAGTCCTCTTAACTAAGTTTTTTCAACCAGGCATGCATTGCTGCTGTTTCTACTTAACTTACACACAGCAAGGCGAGGCTTTTCGTGTTTCGTAAAGTATTGGTAAAAATATTTTGAATTTTTAACGTTCAAAACCGCATTTTAGCAATTTTTTTTGATGAGCGAAGCAATACTTTTTATAACGATAATACCGTTGACCTTAAAATGCATGGCTTCAAATTAATTTAGCTTTAGTTCGTATTGTTGGAAAACTACTACATTGAGAACACTTATGTAAGAAATTTAAATTCAATTTGTTAAATAGGTTTTTTTTCTTCAATTTCTTTTGAATATAACTTACTAGATCTAGAACATAGCCTAATTCTATTTCAATTTGGGTAAAGTAAAATAAGCCGTTAACCGTAGAACGAGTTAATATGAAATGAGTTTATTATAATACTTAAAAAAAAAACGTATAGTTACAATAACTAGATGCCAACAACGATATTTTTTGATAAACACTGAAATGTGGAAAAAATGCACAAAAATATTTAATAGAGGTGGTATGTTAAGGGGCCCCTAAAGATTTAAGTCGGTCCCGGGGGCTCGAGCCAACTAAAATATCACGAAATCTCACCAGGTTGGAAGGGAGGTCAAAAATCGTCAAATACTCATATCGTGCTTACTTGCGCGCATCCGCGGAGGAAACGTGAGTAAATAAACCTCACTATCTAATCAGAGCAGGCGACGAAATTTCGCCTGCTCTGATTAGCTGCCCTTTTGAGATACTCTGATATTCTTGTTACGTCAAAATTGAAAGAAAAAAAATATTACATTCTAACTGAATAAAACTAATACAAATAACGAATGAAGTGGTTTATTGAGTGTGAAATACCTTTTTTTATTCAATTCTCGCGCTCGGAAATGGGAACTATTTACCCCTTTTTCCGTAGAACATTTACATGCTGCAAACTTAATGTGAGTTTTACTGTAGTAGTGGAAATGAATTGGTTGAGTGAATGAATGTTTGGGACCTTGAACGCTTACATAAAGCACTTTTCAGGTCTTACTATTTGAAGACTATTGGGTCATAAGAGCCAAAAACTTGCTTATGAAATTTTTCTTTTAAAAAAATACGCAGGCCTACAAGAACAAATGTTTTAAAGCCTAGGAAATCGAAAAGTAACCGAGCTTCGGCGCGAGGCGTCCTTAAGAGGACTCTCTTGGGAATTTCACATCTTGAAAACATAGAGCTAAGAAAGACAGGAGAGAACATTCCCCACTAACGCGCATAGTCTCGCCTGAAGTAACTGTACGGGAGTGGCGGCCATGTTGGATCAACCAAAAAGAACCATAATCAGCGCCATCTGCCGGAGTCTTAAAGGAATAATAATTAAGGTTTTATTGGGTATCGATTATGATAACAGATTAAGAAGACTCCCTTGGGAATTTCACATCTTGAAAATCGTAATGTTACTCCTATGGAGAATATTCGCTAGTCAATTACCGCCACAAATTTATAAAAAGGTTACGCCGGATATTTTTCGAAATAAAACGAATGAACTATATTAAAATTAGATAATTCATAAGTTGTTTTGAACAATTTTGATATGATTTTAACTTCATTCTAATTTTTAATTCGAATACAAAAATAAATTGAACAAGCATAAACTAGTAGTTATTTTGCTCATTTTAATTTAAATCTCGTTTTTTTTTTTTTAAATTGAGAGTTCTAGAATAATTTGAATTTTTTTTAGTCGGATTTTCTAGACACTCTATATAGTTTTCACACAATTTTATTAAGAGGTTACCAGTTTCTTGTATCGTTGTAAAGAACGAAAGGATCTAAAAGGATAAAACTCATTTGTTTTGTGAAAATCACATATTTAATATTTTTAATATTTTTTTAAAATTAGAACTTAATGGTTACTCATTTTTTACGAACTTCAAAAAATTATTAAAAATACTAAATATGTGATTTTCACAAAACAAATTAGTTTCATCCTTTTAGTTCCTTTCGTTCTTTACAATGACACAAGAAACTGGTAACCTCTAAAAAAATTGTGTGAAAACTATATAGAGTGTCTAGAAAATCCGACTAAAAAAAAATTCAAATTATTCTAGAACTTTCAATCTAAAAAAAAACGAGATTTAAATTAAAATGAGCAAAATAACTACTAGTTTATGCTTGTTCAATTTATTTTTGTATTCGAATTAAAAATTAGAATGAAGTTAAAATCATATCAAAATTGTTCAAAAACAACTTATGAATTATCTAATTTCAATATAGTTAAAAAAAATCAATATAGTTAGTTACTTAAAACTGAAAATCTATCTAATTTATTTTAATAAATATAGAAAATGCGAATAATTAAATTACATAACAGTTCAGTGACCAAAGACGGTTCAGTGACGACTGTATATCTAAATAGGGCCCGCTGGGAGCACCGAAATTAGTGTCTGCAAAATGTAAGTGTCCGCTCTGAGCACGGCACCTTTGAATTAATGCATGTAATAAAGAGCGTAAGTTCAAGTCAGGCCTTTTAATTCATACTCAATTCATCCACTGTTGATAAGTCAAATAGCCAGAATGGGGCTAAATAAAGCAGGGAAATACAAATTTTTCTAACGTAGCTTACTCTTATTCAACAAAAAACACATAGGATTAATACTCGAACAAAGCATATAAGCATGTACTGTAAGTAAATATCGTCACTAGATGGCGCATTATACTCAGAGGTAGTTTTTCAACCACTGCTTTTTTGTGTAAAAAAAACTATTTCTGCCGTACTTTTTTTGACAACTATGATATGTAAACAATGCTTATTACCACTTTTATATACTAGAAACTAAGAATTGAAATTTGAAATAAAGCGCGAAATATAAATGTGAAAATACCGGAGATCGGAGATCGAACTAACAATACGAAGCGTCCTGTCTAATATAAAACAAAGATGAAAATGAACATCAAATAAGTGCAAAAAGGTCATTGAATTACATAACGTCAAGCACTGAAAATACCTTAACTACTTTTATATTACATACTTTTGGCTCTTGTGCATTTGGAGTTTAAAATAGTTTGTGGGCATAAATAAACATTATAAAAATTTGAGTTAAATATATCGCTGTTTCACAAAATGTGAATCTTTCCTTCGTTTAAACATTTATTCGATTGGTGGTTTCAGTTTTTGTTGATTTGAAGCGGTTAAGCCCTTATCAGACGGTACGAAGTCTCCCGTCGAACAATTTTTTTGGCACTGGAAAAAATGTCATAAAGAGAACGGCTACGTCATGCGTAACATCAAAAACTTAAGCTGCGGTATTGGAGGAGGAGGTACGAGGAGTGGGGGGGGGGGGGGGGACTCGGCCATGACGTCATTACTGATCGTTTTGATTGAAGTAGCCGTTCAAACAGCAAAAAAAAGTAAAGGATTTTTTCAGGTCGATTCGAAAAAGCCCAGTCAGCAAAAAACCGCTCCAAAAACCAATTTTTGATATGGCGTTCCGACGTCGCTGAAAGAACGAGTTCTCGTGTCGTGTGATAAGACCACAAGTTTCGCACAACATTGATTAAATAACAGAGACCTTATTTTTATTTCCGTAGAACTGAATTGTCGCCTCTAAAGACGTCAAACACAAACTCTTTAAAAATATTGATAGCGACTCAGGTGACTTGTATTAGTCGTTTATTTGTATAAAAAAATGACGTATTTATTAATAAGTTGCTGACATTGATTCTGTTTGAAGCAGCTTTCTCGATTAAACTCGTAACATTTAGTCCCCTAACCTTAAGTCAGCGCCATCTGATTGCAGGTCTTAAGGGGTCATAGGACTCTTAAAAATGTGCAAAGAAGGAACTACAAAGTTTAGTTTGATCTTTCATGTAATTTTTTAACTACTCTATATATAAGTATAATTTTTTTATATGTAATTCTACAAGATTTATTTAATATAAAACAAATTTTAAAATTTATGAAACTTTAGCCAAAGCTAAAATAAATGATATTAAACATAATGCTATTTGAACACATTGTGATTAGGCTGGCGCGGCAAATTGGGAGGTCAAAATTGAAGACATGACCAAGAAAATGACTTTTTATTGTGCAAATATGTACAAACAAAGACTTATACCTAAATTCTCAGCTCATTTTTTATTAGAAATTATTTTAAGAACTTTTTTCTAAAAAAATTAATAAAAATTTCAAAGTTTGATTTAAATTTTTTTTAAAAATAATTTCTAATTAAAATGAAGCTGAGAATTTAGTTAAGTCAATGATAAGGCCAATTTTACTCTACGCCTCTCCAGCGTGGGCCGCTGTTCGCAAGACACACAGAAACAAACTACAAATATTTCAAAATAAAACCCTGAGAAGAATGACAAATGCTCCCTGGTATGTGCGAAATAAGATCCTTCACAGAGACCTTAATATTGATTTTATTGACTCAGCAATTCTTTCTGCTTCACATAATTACAAAACCTCTATTGATGGATCTGCACATGAGAACCTGAAAAACATTATCGCTTATGATCATATAGTTGAACAAAAATATAAACGTCCATGCACCGTTCATCACGACCCTTCTTGGTAATACCGTTATGACAGTTAAGTTTTTTCGTTAACTAATACTTTTTACCCTGACAACAAGTTGTACTTTGAATAGCATTGTTATGTCCAGTGTTTAAAGATATGTATTCATTGTCCTTTTTGGTGTTCATTTTCATCATTGTTTTTTTTTATTAGACAAGCCTATCGCTTTGCCCTGGGGTCTCTCCCACGGGTTTTCCACATTATTTTTATATGGACTTATGGTTTACTTTTGAAACACAAACGCTCTCCCTTTATGGGGTATCTTAGATGGAAAAGTAAGGACGCTTCGCGTCGATACTTCGTATTGCTACTTCGATCTCCGATCTCCGATAAAAAAAATTATACTTGTATATAGAGTAGTTAAAAAATTACATGAAAGATTAATCTTAACTTTGTAGTTCCTTCTTTGCACATTTTTAAGAGTCCTATGACCCCTTAAAGGGCTATTTATAACACGTCTGTTTGTGCTGTTGAAGACATATAAAGGAAATATCACACGAGTAGTTTTCACCAACCCAACCGCCAACGCCAACTTCTTTCCCCCATTGCTCCAAACCTGATTGGTAGAATTGCCGCGTGCTATGACGTGGGCGTTGGCAATAAGTTGGGGTCATCGCGTTCGTTCATCGCGACGGAGTTGGCCAACTTGTCCCTAACAACCAATCAGGAGAATCGATGACTGACCCTACACCGACGTCACGGTTCTGTTTAGGTTGAAGCCAAATCTTCAAGCCATATTGCGCCAAGTTGTTGTTTATTTATTTACAAGCACGATATTTTGATTTTCAATCTATTTTTTCGATACAAATATGTTGAAAAGTCGTTTTTTTTTAAACGAAAATTGTTACTTAGAGCCAATTCCACATAAGATTGATTTCTATATCTCAGGGGGAAAAATTATTTAGCAGCTTTTAGTTCGATTTGAAGCATAAGAAATTAGCTATTTTTATGGATTTTCTTTCGTAAAAGCAATAACTTTATATAGCATTTGCTATATATAAAGTAGATGGGTAAAATCGCCCCTTTTGTTCTAAATGTGAAGGCTAAACTTCATATAAGCTTTAATTTAAAATTTGTAAAAAAAAAAAAAACATTTGCAACTTTAAGGAAAATTCCAACAATTTATAGCCTTCAAAATATCTCTCTACGCAAGTGTGATTTAACAATCTAAATGGAAGAATTAAAAATTTCAACCTCTTAGTGTTTATTTGTTTTGTTTGCAGAATAAGGATTTTAATAGAATGTAATCATCAATGAATTCTGATATATAGTGACAAATTGAGATTGACTGGCAAAATTCTTTTTTAAAGTGAGCAATCTTTATCAATTGTAACATTATTGTTCACATATTTTTCACAGTTGTTTTCTTTTTTAATGTCACCACTAAAGGATTATTTGTAAAAGAAAAGAAAAAGCTTCCATAACTAAACCCCATTCCATAACCAGACTAATATTTTTTTTTTATAACGTATACATCAATGGATCATATCCATCACTAAATAATAGCGAGATAGAAAAAAAATAATAATTCTAAGATAAATCCTACAAGTGCGATAAAATATTACTCAAATCAATCCTAAGGTCCGATTTTTTATAAATTGTCGCCTACTGTAGAGATACCGTTTTAGTCATGACAGTCGGAAAAGAGAAGTCTTCCCCTACTTTGGCAACCCCTTAACAAGTTTTTGGAGGCCGAAATTGGGGGGGAGGAAGTTGGCGTTGGTGAAAAACCCCTCGTATGATACGGCCTTAAGGTTACCATTTTTTGTAAGTTGTAACTTACTGGTAAAAATCTATGAAAACATCACCACTCTTATCAATTCATTCATAATTAGTTTATCTACGTCTTAAATATTGCATTTTCTGATAGCGCAATTTATTTTGTTCTGATTACCACTTGATCGCAATCGAGACACGATAAATGTTGTATAATGCTATTTATTTGTAAACGGATTTCTTATTGTATTCGCTCATTAATAAATGCCTTTCATGTTTAATCCCTAACGCTTTTCTCTTAATTACTTTGTTCATATCCAAACTGCAGCCCAGAATCTATCTCATCATAGACCCCCCTTTTTTTCCCTAAAATGTTTCATATTTGCCTAGCATGTTAAACCGCAAAGAAAATACAAATCGTGCGGGTAGTGAAGAGAATGTTCAAGCTCTTTGAAAATATCGATACTGAAGCAGTTGATTTGTACCATCCGTTATTTGTATAAAAAATGACTTTGTTTTTAAGAAGTTGCTAGCATAGATGCTCTTTAACGCATTTTTTTCGATAAAACTCCAAATTTAGACTCATAGTTTTAAATCAGCGCCACCTTACCGCCGGTCGAAAAGGGATATGAGAGATAGTTCAAACTTTTCAAAAATATTAATACCGTCTCAAGTGACTTGTATTTGTCGTTTATTTGTATAAAAAATGATGGAGTTCTTTATTAGTTGCTGGCATTGATGCTGTTTAAGGCAATTTTTTTTTTTATGAAACGCTTAACATTTAGTCCCCTAACCTGAAATCAGCGCCATCTGAAGGGATTGTTAAGGGTTACCGAAATAATTGCATATTTTTGAAATTTATATATTCTGATTTCGTTTTCTTGATTAATGAAACTAAAAGCGCAAACCACAAAATAAACTACTATCGATTAGCAGATCTGTCCCTAGGGGGAAAGGTGAAGCCACTTGTGAACCAGTATCCCATAAGGCAGTTCGCAAGCCCTAGCACACGGCATGCCATACGCCATCAGATGGCACAATGAGATAATTCGACTAATAAAAAATATATATTTATTATAAACTAATTAAAACTTTTTTACCAGTTTTTGCTAGCATTAATTTATAGCTGGATATGTATTGATAATTTCTGGCAGACATGAGGTACATATTCATAAAATTAAAAATGCAGTTTTTATTGAATGTAACTCTTTGGCAAAAGCATTTTTTTTGGTGAACCAGTATCCCGTGATGCATTGCAAAAACTGCGAAATGTGGACTCATCACACAATCGTGGTTTGTATTGCGTTGTACGGGATTGCGCAATCGATGGGCATATCTGCTATTTTCTAAATCTATGGTAAACTAGGTCATGCTATTATTTGTTTAAAACATGCGAAATTTCGCAACAAAAATATTGTTCCAAGTCACATATTATTATTGAAACATTTTTAAAGTATGCTAGTATCTTATGCCTCCTATTTCTCTTCTGTGGAGCTCGCACCCAGGTACTTTTATTCTGAAAAACCTTGGGGTTTAGTGTGTATTTTTGATTTGTAGATTTACCTACCAGTTATTCAAATAAAAATAAGATTTTATAAAATTTTTTGTTGATTCCTTCTTTTCTCACATTCTCTAATCAAAAGTATTCTTCTTTTTCAGGGAAGAGTGCGGTATGTGTAGGAGGGAGATAGTGACGACGGACGTACCGTCAAAGAGGGTACCTTTAGCCAGGGAGGATAAATTTGGTCCACGCGTCGGAAAAATATTTTTTTCTTAATTTTCTTCAAAAATGATCTCTTCTTAAATTAATTTATATTTTTGGAATTGTGGAAACATCACCTTTCACATCATGCATTTTTTTTTAATTCAATACTAAAAAAAATGCTGTTTTCATTCTTACGAGCATTAAATTGTCACAAATCTATCTCTTCCAACTTTTGTCTGGAACTCTTAAAAAATATTTAAATAAAACACACTATTCGTTTCTTTTATTTATGCGGAAGAAATTTATTTTCTAGGAATTGGCGAACGGTCCAAAGAAAAGAAAATTAAACATATAATTATCAAAAGCATGAGAATTGAGGAGTCACTCAAAAAGTATACTTTCATTTGTACAAACCTTATCTCTATGGTACAAACGCCATACTACTACTACTACTACATATATATCCGGCTTGTGTGCTTGATCAGATATCCGCTTCTTAAGCCTTCGTCAAGTAAGACAGACACAGAAAAAATATTTACAGTCACAAAGAAAGGAATAACACATAGACAAATAACGACATTTATCGACAAACACAAACATTCATGCCTGACTAGAATTCGAACCCGAACCCAGCAGCTCCAAAGGCTAGCACTCTAACCATTCAGCCGCCGGGTCGGCATAAACGCCATATAAAAGCAAAGAAAAATGTTCTGAAATTAGCTCCTATAAATCCGAATTTAAAGTGAAAAGGTATTCAAGCTTTTAGAACATATGCATTCAAAGAATAATAGAATATATTTTAAATGATTTGAGAACAACTATTCTTTTCAATAACTAAAATATTTGAATCTTTTTTCAAAATGGGCATAAGATGCAAGCTCAAGTCAGAGCCAACTTCAACACAGATTCCAATCCATTAATTCTTCAGATTCTAATAGTTCTCATTTCATGAGTGCTACTGCAATTGTATTTTGGAGATGATCATGCAAAAAAAAATATGATCTGAAATAGTCTTAGACCAGGGCTCCTCGATTTTTCCGTCAAACATCTGTGCAGTTTTATAGAGGAATCAGAACTCGCTGAAGCTACTTACACATAGGAATACTTAGAGCTAAAAAAAAAAAAAAAGTAGATCGGAGATCGAAATAGCAATACGAAGTATCGACGCGAAGCGTCCTTACTTCTCCATCTTAGATACCCCAAAAAGGGAGAGCGTTTGTGTTTTCCAAAAGTAAACTATAAGTCCATACAAAAATAATGTGGAAAACCCATGGGACAGACCCCATGGCAAAGCGATAGGCTTGTCTAATAAAAAACAATGATGAAGATGAACACCAAAAAGGACAATGAACACATATCTTTAAACACTGGACATAACAATGCTATTCAAAGTGCAACTTGTTGTCAGGGTAAAAAGTATTAGTTAACGAAAAAACTTAACTGTCATAACTGTATTACCATAGTAATTTTAGCCTAAATTATTTTAAATAAGGAAGAATAAGGCTTCATACTTCCAAATACATATACAAATTTAGAAGTTTCTATCCCATTGGGGGGGAAAATCAGAGCTTTAGCCATGTTTTTACCCCCGTTGAACCACTGCGCACCCCTTAAAAATCATTTGGCAAGGCATCCCACTTTTTCTATTGTGGAATTTTTTGTGGATTTGTATTGAGTTGAAAAAGAAATCTGCATAGTAGCGCGTTTAGTTAAAGAAAACTAGTTTGAAATGGAATTTTATAATTGAACAAAAGTATTTAATCGATTTATAAATTTGTTGATGAATTGCGATTTTTGTTTCATTTTAAATTATTAATAAAAACCGTGTGAAGTGTCCACGGTTTGAGGTTAATTGTTGGTTATATTTGGACCAATTCGAGAATGAATGTTAATTTTTTTTATTGTTAAATTATACCTAATTTAAAACAGAAACTATGCATTTAAAGCAAATTCAAATTATTTCAAATCTTAAAATTGTTCATTTATATTAATCTGTTATACTCTAACAAAATAGAATTGAGAACCATTACATGCAATTTCTTTTTTTCCAAGATGATGAAAATTATCTCCATTATTAAAGTATTGCTGAAATTTCAAAAAATCAAGCAAGTTAAAAACACTGCATATATATGTTTAAAGCTATTTCTCATTAGTAATTTTTAATAAAAAATATTTATACAATTTTTAATGCAAACGTAATTTCTCGAAGCTGGCGATTAACCGACATACCAAAGTTTCTTCGATATCGATGAAGCGGAGGCGATAGCAGCGCCATTGCGGATTTCTCCCGCTCCGGAGGAGAAAAGTAGCATAAGATCGGTACACTACGCCCTCAAGCCACTATACAAATACTCGCACATCAATGGCGCCAAGACGCGTCTGCAGGCAGAGATCGACTATAGCATTGTTCGTTCACAATGATTAATGCTCACAGAAGGTGGTAAAATAGGTTCGTTCCATACTTAATAAATAAAAAGTTTATAACCTTCTCATGGTTTTTTTTTAAACTTTTTTCCCCTTTCAAGATTAAATAAGATTCATTATGTAAGATTTTATCAATTCCTTAATACCGAGGCGAGCTTCTTTTGGCGATTCCCGTCAAATATCCTGCATATAAGAATTGGGGAAGTAGTGCCAAATGCTTTGCAAAGCATTTTCAGAACGTTTTATAGCAAATCAAATAAGAATCTTTTCATTATTACCAATATTCACACTCCAAAGAATGCAAATATTTTTTTATTTTTAAGGGTTACGCCAATATCTACACTTAGTTTAAATAAATAAAATATATATATCAAATTTTAAAAAAAAAAATCTGGTAGCTACAAAACTACTTAAAAATAGTGTTTAATATACTTGAATGGTTTAAGAGTTATGATGATTTTTAAGAAGGGCGCGGTTTGATATTTAGAAAGGGAAGGAAGAGAAATCTCCAAGGGGAAAACAGTTTAAAAAGTACCTCTAAATATACTCTATCAACTGTACAAAATCATCTGTTCCGATGAAACATTTATTTAGCCGGAGTAAAATACCGTGCACTAATTCAGTATATCCAGTATGACGCCTGAAAAAAATTTGGTCCAATTTGACCACAAACCCAGAAAGTTTCAGAAATGTTTCTCAAAAGGCACAATTTGTCGCACTTGCAGCTGGACTAGTGCAATTATTTGTAATCCTAACCCAAGCGACTTTTAGCAATACCAGCTTGTAGCTAAAGCTTTCAATCTAACAATCTTAAATTTTACTCCTTCAACTAAATCAATCACTATAATAACTAATTTAAAAATTAGTGTTTGTTTTATCTGAATTTTCTTACGATGCAATTTAGTATTGCACATTGTGATCGAGACTGTTGTTTACTGTTTTATACTGTTGAGCTTGTTGACAGTGTCATTCAAATGTGAAATTAATATTTACCTGTGGAGATCGGAGATCGAATTAACAATACGAAGTATCGACGCGAAGTGTCCTTACTTCTCCGTCTAAGACACCCCAAAATAGGTGAGAGTTTGTGATTTCTAAAAGTAAACTAAAAGTCCATATAAAAATAATGTGGAAAACCCTTAGGAGAGACCCTAGGTCAAAGCGATAGGCCTGTCTGATTTAAAACAATGATGAAAATGAACACCTAAAAAGTGCAAAAAGGTCAATGAACAAATAACGTTCCCGAATAACGTCAAACACTGGACACAACAATGCTAGTCAAAGTGCAACTTGTCAGGGTAAAAATAATATTAGTTAAGAGAAAACTTAACTGTCATAACCAAGAAGGGTCGTAAATGAACGGTGCATGAACGTTTGTATTTTTGTTCAACTATATGATCCAAAGACATAATGCCTTTAAGGTTCTCATATGCAGATTTATCAATAGATTTTTTGTAATTATGTGAGGCAGAAAGAATTGCTGATTCAATAAAATCAACATTAAGGTATCTGTGAAGGATCTTATTTCGCACTTACCAAGGAGCATTTGTCATTCTTCTCAGGGTTTTATTTTGAAATATTTGAAGTGTGTGTCTGTGTGTCTTGCGAACAGCGACCCACGCTGGAGGGGCGTAGAGTAAATTGGCCTTATCATTGACTTATAAAGTAAAACCTTGTTGTTAAGGGACATTTTGGAGTGTTTCCCAATGATGGGATCTAGACTGACGCTGGCACCTGTGGCTTTAGCTATTGTTTGATTAATATGTTCTTTCCGAGGTATTTGGTATGTGGCTCGTTTTTGATATCAGTATTAAAGATCTCAAGATCGGTGTCATAATTTGTCAATGTTTTGTGCTTTCTAAAGAGGACTGAGACACTCCTTTGTGCATTAATTCTGACTCTCCAATGTTCACACCAAGTTTTAATTAAATATAGAGCTGTTTGTAATTTGTAAAAGGCTATTTTACCATGTTTAGATTTGGTTAGTATGGTCGTATCGTCCGCGAGCTGGGCAGTAATACAATCTGTCTGAGTAGGGAAATCGTTTATATACAGATTAAATAGGGTGGGACTCAAGGTGCTTCCCTGCGGGACTCCGGCGTTAATGGTTAAGACTTTGGACAATGTGTTATTGATTCGTACCTGAAAACATCTGTTTGTGAGGAAAGAGTTAATAATCTGAATTAGTCGTTTCGGTATGTTTTGTTTGACAAGTTCTACAATTAGGCCATCATGCCAGAGGCTATTAAAAGCTTTTTCAATATCTAAAAACACGGCTCCCACTGTTTCTTTGTTGTTGAAAGGCATTTCCAATTATTTCTACTATTCTATGAACTTGGTGTGTTGTTGAATGTCCCTTTTTAAAATAATATTGCTTAAGGTTGATAATCTTATTGGCGTCTAAGAAAGTGTTCAATGTAGTCAGAATGATTTTTTCAAGTACTTTTGCTAGGCAGGGTAAGAGACTTATTGGTCTGTAGCTGCTAGGTAGAAGTGGGCTTTTGCCTGTTTTTTTTAAAAGTATTATAATGCCTTTTTTTCATTTAGTCTAAAAGCTATTGTGTTGGAGGCTTCCGTTAAAAATATTCGTGATGGGAACAATGACCTTTTGGGATAGATTTTTTAAGGCTTTATTAGAAATCATATCGTATCCAGATGCCTTTTTAGAATCACGGATTTTAATAATATGTGCTACTTCCTCAGGATAATTTTCTAGAATAGTTACATTGGGTATAGAGCTTAGATATCGATGAGAGAACCTCTCTACAGTAACATTGTCAACCATTTCATCATTTATTGGATTGTCATGGGGCGAAAATTTGTTATAAAGGCTATTTGAAACTACGTCTGCCATGCTCTATTCTGTGTAGGTTATTTTGTTTGGACCTTGGAGTGGGAAAATAATGATTAGAAGCATAATGGTGCCTAATGGCATCACTGGCACTGAAAGGGTTAAACTTTTCAGGTCTTACTATTTCGTGTCTAATGAATCCTAAAAATCAAGGACTTGCATGTAACATTTTTCTAAAAAAAAAAAAGGCACATATCAGTTTAACACGACTTACTTTACTTTTCCTGATCAGCCTTTTTTAAATTGTGTTATTTGAAGCGTTATTTGCGTATTCTCAGAATAAGTTTACACAAAAATAAAACACATAGCTCCGAATTCTTCATTTATTTAAAATATATTTAATGAGTGTCTACTAAAAGAAATGGGTATATTTTATGCTTCAATCAATTGCCGATAGATGTCCTCCTCTTATTACTCAGTTTGATATACACCTCAACTATAACGATTAATAATTTATTATATTAGAACAGAGAAAGACCAAGAAAAAGCTGTTGACCTGTGAATTAATGCATATAATAAAGAGTGTAACTTCTAGTTAGGCCTTTTAGTTCTTTCTTTATTCATCCACTGTTAATAAGTCAAATAGCCAGGATGGGGCTAAATAAAGCCTATAATACGCATTTTTCTAACGTAGCATACTCATATTCAACCAAAAAGCTCATTGGATCGATACTCGAACAGAGCATAAAAGCATATAATCTAAGTTAATTGTGTCACTAGATGGCGCCTTATACTCAAAAATAGTTCTTCAACCGCGGCTTTTTTGCGTAAAAAAACTATTTCTGCCTATTTTTTTTTGACAAATATGATATTAAAACAATGTTAATAACCTCTTTTATATACTAGAAGCCAAAAATTGAAATTTGAAATAAAGCTCGAAAATATGAATGTAAAAAAACCTTAATTACTTTTATAATACATAATTGGGGCTTTTTAAAAATTTGAGTTACATAACTATATCGCTGTTTCACATAATGTGAATCTTTCTTTTAAACATTTATTTCATTGGTGTTTTCGGTTTTTTGTTGTTTTGACACGGTAAGCATCGCATCGCACACTACATTGATTAACTAATAATGACCTTATTTTAATTCCCATAGAACTGAATTGTCGCCACAGAAGACGTCAAACATGCCCATGGTTTCCGTATTGCAAATACTTTAGAAATGAAGAAACCTCTTCGCTCTCAAACTCTTCAAAAAGAATGATAGAGACTCAGATGACTTGTATTAGTCATTTATTTGTATAAAAATGACGTAGTTATTAATTAGTTGCTGATATTGATACTGATTGATACTAACTTTTTCGAAAAACTCTTAACATTTAGTCCCCTTACCTTAACGCAGCGCCATCTGATGGGATTGTAACCTCTCTCGCAGAGCTAAACCAGGTCTATGATGTTTGTCACTCGTAAAAATTCCAGGACCATGATAATGTTAATATTAATGCTTTTTATTTTTAAACTGTTTCCCTATTCTATTCGATCATTAATAAATGCCTCTTATGTGTAAACCCACACACTTTCTTCTCAATTACTTTGTTCACAGCGAAACTGCAGCCCAGAATCTATCTTATGATTGACCCCCTCTTTATAATAAAATGTTTCATATTTGTCTAGCATGTTAAACCTCAAAGAAAATACAACACTTTATGATCTGAGCGATTCAATTATTCGGGTATAAGAGAGAATGTTCAAACTTTTCAAAAATATTAATGCGACTCAAGTGACTGGTATAAGTTGTTCATTTGTATAAAAAATGACGGAGTTTTTTTTTTATTTGTTGCTGGCATTGATACTGTTTAAAGGCAACTTTTTTGATGAAACTTTTAACATTTAGTTCCCTTAAACTTTAATTAGCGTCATCTTATGGGATCGGAAAGGGCTAAAGAAATAATTGTATATTTTTAAAAGGTATATAGTTTGATTTAGATTTCTTCAAAAAAGAAAATAATTGCACTCCATAAAGATAAAACCAGAAAGTAAAGTCACATATTATTTAATGTTAAATTTTTCAAGTACCGTCGAAGCGGGTGTCTTTGGTCATGGCAGTTACTATTTCTCTACTGTGGATCTCGTCGTATGCATAAGCTTTATTTAGTGTGTTTGTAGGTTTACCTACCAGTAATTCAAATAAAAATAAGATAATTTAAAAATTTATGTAAAAGCCATAGTTAGCTTAAATCGTAGTGTCGGCTGTATAAAAAGTACACTCTTCCATCTTCAGGGAAGAGTGCGGGATTACCTAAGCGATTTCTAACCTACGACCTTCTTTTTTTAAAATTTGCTAAAACTCAAACGACAGATCGTATTCTTAAAGGGTTAAATGAAGCCAACGATATAAAAAATATTTTCCTAAAATTTGATAGCTTCACTTCTACTACCCCAATTAAAAAAATTAGAATAATGAAAGAAAACGCGGTCAATGAAATTGTAATTTATAAAACAAATAATCAACTGTATGAAATATAATTTATTATAATATAAATCTGCACATTTATAAAATTTATAAAAATGTAAAAATCTTACAATGAAATAGAAAAATTCAAACGACAAAAAATTCAAAATATTAGAATACTTCCTAACATGGTTTAAAAAATTAGAATAATGTTAAAAAAGTGAACAGAATTTGAACTCTAAGTGTTCTTACTTGCTAATAATTAGTTTGTCGCCTCACCCTTAGCATTGATTACAGCTCTTAAACAGTTTGGCATAAAAAAAAACTATTAACCTTTCGTTAATTATACGTCCAAATTCGCCATATCCGTATTTACCTAAATACACTCTTTGTAGTGTGTGTGAGTTAAGTTAATAGAGTCAAGAAGTTATTTTTCATAATTATCCACAAATTCTTGACGGGATTTCAACCGGTGCAGTTCGCAGGCAAAAAGAGTGGAGTTAGGTTCTTCTCTTTGAGTCATTTAGTTGATTTGAAAGTGTGGGGAGAAGCTAAATTTTGCTGAAACAAGAAATCGTCGTCAACAAATTCTCAGCTGAAGGAATCATGAAATGTTCAAGAATTTCTTAATAGACAGCCTTTCAGTCCCATATACTAAGACATCTATCGCAAATTTAACATAACATTTTAAATACCCTTTATTTTAAGCTTCTTGTTTCAGTTTCTAAACAAGTATGCTTTGATACCCATGAGACACACTTTAACATACTTCCATTGTTGGAGAATACCTTTTTCCAATCATCTTGGTCCCAAACTAGCCATTGTTTAGACCATTTAACTCTAGCAGGCTTTTGTTTAGATGATAAAAATGGCTTTAACATAAGCACACGTGATCTAAAACCTAATTTGGGAAGTTGTATTGTTATATAGATTTAAAGACATTTATAACCTTTTCTTTCAAATTTCTTTGCAAATATATCACACTTCGAAAGCGATATTTCTTCACTATTTTACAATTTCCTTTAATCTGTTGTTGTAGTTAATGGCTTTCGACCACTTTTAAAGGATTTATTTTAAAACACTAATTTTTAGAATATTCTCTGAAAAATTTACTCACACATGCTTGAAAACATTTAACTTCTTTTGCTATACAAATATGTGCTTTTCCTTTGTGCAAGTCCAAAAAATTAAATTTTACACATTCAGATAAGTCAAGTTTTCATCCCATATTAAGCAAAAATACTACAATAAAATCCAAAGCCAAACGACTTTTCATTATCTACATCAGAACACATTTTATTAGCCCCCTCGATGTTAATCTCTCAGTTGTTCGACAAGTCGATTATTCTAATTTTTTGAACCACTCTCAACTGATATAAACAAGTTGATTATTCTAATTTTTTGAACCATGTTGTCCGGATATTCTAATTTTTTGAATTATTTTAATATTTTTTAAATAGTCAATTATTAATGTAGCAGATAAAAACAAATATGTATGTTATATTTTTTAATGCTCTGAAGATAATTAAATATTTTTAATGCATTTTTTTCTGAACACAATATCGAAATTGACATTTTATAAACATTCAACCCATTCTTTTTTAACATTATTCTAATTTTTTGAATCGGGGTAGTAGTAGTTTGGGCTGGGTGTTGATACGTGAGTGAGTCAGTCACGACTTTGCCCTTTATATATATAGATTTGTTATTAAATATTGGTTCAAAAAGAAGTTATTTTCCCTTATTAAAAGTGAAGTTTACTTTTCTTTTACCTGACAATCAATACTGGTATTCATAGTGTAATGTCATTTTACGATGCTCATCAGTGTAAGTGTTAAGGTATGTACTATTTTTAATAAGTATGTACCTTATAACTTTGTATTTTTTCTGTTAAAACATTTTAATCTCACTATTTAATTGAGTAACACAGCCTTTTTAAGGATGTTAAAAAGTATGTTTCTTTTAGGATTTGAATTCTTTTGGAAAATTTTATGCATCTTGCCAAATAAAGTGGTGAAATGTTTTCAGTCTTATTATACCTTCAATTTAAGTGTGAAAACATTTCACGGGAAAGCTTAGGATATAATTTCCCTTCTCGATTTGGTGAGCTGCAGTAAGTTGCCAGGCAACGAAATTTCCTAAATTTGGTAAACATTTCACTTTATATTTCATTCATTTGATAGGTTAGAAAGATATGCTATATTTTCAAAGTAGCCAATGAACTCACCAACCATTATATCATAAATGTGCCCATTTCACAAAAGCAATTTGTGTTGACATATAAAATATAAACTTGAGTTTAAAGTATTTCAAAACTAGTAAAGTGTTTTTAAACTTGAGTTTAAAGTATTTCAAAACTTGTAAAGTATTTTTAAACTTGAGTTTAGTATTTTAAGTTTTGAGTTGAAGATTTTTATGACTATATAAGTCATAAAAATCTAATCTAGTCATAAAAATCTAGACATCTATACCAAAACCGACCTTAAGTTTGCAGTATACAAATGTTCTACTAGAAAAAGGGTAAATAGTTCTCATCTTTGAGTGCGAGAATCGAATACAAAAAGGTATTTCACATTCAATAAACAAATGTATTTGTTATTTCAAGACATAAATTTATTCTTTTTATTGGTTTAGCTTCAGTTAGAGTGTTATTTTAATTATTTTTTTCCTTCGATTTTGACGTAACAGGGCGCGCGAACATCAGGGTCAGAGGAGCAGCCAATAGGAGGATTCGAAATTTCGGCGCCAGCAGCGTTGTTTACGCAAATTCCTCCACCTAGTACATTTCTCTGCTGCAAACTTAAGGTCGGTTTTGGTATAGTCATGAAAATCTGCAACAATAAAGGAAAGCAAGAAAAAAGTGCCAATTGGTTTTTTACTCAATATATAAAACCATTGATAAATAAAACCAAAGAAAAAAGTTGAATCTCAGACAAATCGTAGTCGCTGGCTCGCCGACTTGTTGAGCTCTCGGCATTTTGAAAATCATATTTTCTGAACCCTAAATTGAACTCAATCGGCTTCTGGATGTGTGCAATGCTAGCTAAGCTTCTTCTGATTAGTGTACATGGTTGCCTGAAATTTTTTTTAATTCTTATTAAAAACTCGCCAAATCACCGGGGAAGCAAATAGGATTTTATCTTGAATCTCTTTAATGTAAACTTTCTTTTAAACACGTCCTTTTTTAAAATACGAATGTATGTTTAATATTTATTTTTCTATAATGAAATTTTCTCTGAGAGTATTTTCTTTAAGTCCCTGTAGTTTTCTAATACTGATTATATGTAAAAAAATATTTGCATTTATGTATTGTATTAGTAGTTGTGAGCACCGAGAATTTATACATAGTATACTTATGCATATTTCTAAGTAGGTGAAAATCTATGTATTATATGTATTTATTTATATGTATTTTATACTTGCACAAACAATTAGATTATATTGATTGATAAATGAAAAAATAAAACCACATTGTCCTTTTAATTAACTGAGTTGTTTATGGATAATTCTTCAACATGTAGCAAAGAGAAAATTACCAAAGTCATATAAATAATATTTATTCAAAAAAAAAATATACACTTAGTACTTTGGTTTAGGTGATGAAAAATATCTCACAAACCACAACATTATATCAATTTACTTTCTAAGAAAAGTAAGCATTAAATTAAATTTTATTCTTAAACTTTAGTTGATGTTACTCCTTATTTGGTACAATTTCGATTTTTATATCTAACGTTGCAGAGGTTTAACACATTGAATAAGTACTGGAAATCGTCAGTGGTAGGGTCAATTTCTTAGCTAAGCATCGATCCGCCAAACTAGTACATGTTTCAATTCTAAGATTGAGTACATGTTTCAATTGTAAGATAAATTATCCTTATTGAATAGAGCGGGCAACTTGTCAGAATAGGTTTGAATTTTTTTTGCCATATCATCTTTGTGAAGTTTTTATATTCGTCACTAGGATTTCTTTTAAGTTAGTATGTACAGGACACTAATTCAACTTTTTCCGTCCATGGTAGAATGTGCAATTTATTATTTTTATGCAGCGTTTATCATTACATACAATACAGGAAACTTGCATCTTAGAACAACTTTCTTATGTACAGTTTGCCTTACATCACTAGATTCATATTCTTATTTTGCCTTGTACAGTTCTTCGAGGTACATCACTGTTATTCCAACAGTCAAAATTAACAGCTGACAGCCCAGCATGCGAATCAGCAGCTGATATAGATCATAATTTTTCCCCAATACTATTGTATGTGCATCTCGAGAACATTGCGACAGTTTGTTCTGTACCAGCCTTCTTAGAACAGTACTAGATTCCTATTTTTTCTGCACTTTTCTTTTTGATACAACATTAGATTCAACATTTCAGAATTCGCAGCCATTGAAACTGCTCAACATGCATTCGAATACAGATTATAATTAAATTTTACGCTGACTGGCAAATGCCAAGGATTCATATTGGGACAAGTTGTGCTATACAGTCAGTCTTGGTACGCACTAGATTCATAGTCCTATGTTGTTCTGTATAGTTCTCAATACAGTACAGCACTATATTCCAACCAGTCAAAATCAACTAACTGTCCAGCATCTAGCAGATACAGATTATAAATACATGCAATGCTGGAAAATTTTACGTTTTTTTTTTTTTGTTTTAGCTTTTGAAAAACATTTATATTCCTACAGCCAATATTCTCACCCCTGTAGGTAGGTAAACTGCCGTCTAGGGTATTCAGGTAGGTCTACATCTTTTAGAGCTTCTCCTTGAGAGCCCGTCCCCTTCTTGGGCCCAGCGTCTTCAGGTCATCTTCAATGAGTAAGGACAGAGCTTCCAAGTCAATGCGCTCACGAGACCCTGGTTCTTTAAGGTAGACGAGTACCCAAAATTCCCCCAAATTCTAAAATTTTTACTATTACTTTAATCTTTTCCAAATTTGGCATAGTGATTTCAAATATAATGAATAATACTTTTTAGGCATTTTTTTATTTAAATATAATTTATTTATTTTAAACGGTGTTCTTCTACTAAAAAAGAGGTTTACGCTAACAAGTCTACCACATTGAATTTTCATCCTATCAACATTAATTATGTGTTAAATTCTTCGTTTTGAACTGATACATGCAATGACACTCTAGAGTTACATACAAATTACAAGAAAATAAGTTATTAAGGAAAATGTTATAAATTAACCACACAAAAAGGTTTTTTTTCGATTAACTTACACTTGGACATTTAAAAAAAAAAATTTGTATATTTACACCAGATGTTAGAGGTTCATGGCACAGATATATATTAAAATAGCATTTGTAAAAAATTTTAGGTAAATTAATGCAAAACTATTTATGCTAGAAGTGTTCGCGTAAACCCCCTTTTTTTAGCAGAAAAACACCGTTTAAAATAAATCAATTATATTTAAATAAAAAAAATTGCCCAAAAACCATTGTTCATTATATTTGAAATCACTGTGCCAAATTCGGAAAAGATTAAAGTAATAGCAAAAATTTTAGAATTTTGGGTACTCGCCTACCTTAATCCTTCAAACTCTTTCCTTGAGTTCTACCAACAGCCTGCAGAGGTACAGCTTTTATAATAATTCTTTAACACTATATCTGAATTTTCTTTATGAATTTGCATTGTTTCCACGGTTTTCCTTCTTATTATCACTGTTCCATCCATTAATATGATTTGCAAAGTATTTTCTCGGCACGGGTATAAATTAAAGTTTTCCATCTATAGTGTGATAAATAAAGTTTTTGATGCAGATTACAGTTACAAGTCCATACGTATCAGTTTCCGACCGGGCTAGCACGATCGTGCGGGTATTGAAGGGAATGTTCAAGCTCTTCAAAAATATCGATACCGAAGCAGCTGACTTTTACCATTCGTTATTTGTATAAAAAAATGACCTTTTTAAGGAGTTGCTGGCATTGATGCTGTTTAATGCATTTTTTTCGATAAAACTTCAAACTTAGCCTCATAATTTTAAATCAGCGCCATCTGACCGCTGGTCGAAAAGGATTATACATCTTGGAAACATTGAAACTTTTTGTTCTGCTTGTTGTTTTTCGGTACAGCACAAAGTTCAAACTGTCAAACAACTGTATTTTGCTCTGATCAGTTCTTATTGCACCAAAATTTCACAAGGGACTGTCCAGCACAGCCCCTGGGTCTTTAATCTTTTCGAGCCTCTCCTTGAGTGCCCGACCCAACTTTCTTCTAGGGCCCAGCGGCATGCCCAGCGTCTTCAGGTCATCTTCAGTGAGTAAAGACAGAGCTTCCAAGTCAATTCGCTCACACTCCAATAGGGGCAGGTATTCTGACAGGCCGATAGCTGCTAGTAGAAAGGAAAGTGGATTGGCGTCCCTGTAAATGACAAAGATAATATGTTAAAAATACAAGTTGAGACAAAACAAGAAAACAAAATACCAAGTGCCGATGAGTTACTTCAGCTTATTTTTGTTGTAAAATAGATAACTGGTAGAAGAGGAGTGGTCATTCAACGCCATCTAGTTTTGGATGGTAAAACAGCGCCATCTAGGTTTGGATGGAAAATCAGCGCCATTTGATGGTCATTGAAGATCGTGAATGGCACAAGGCTTTCCGTTGACGCTTATGTTTGGGAGAACTTCTCTGATGGTCTCTTACCTTGTACAGGCCGTGATAATTCTCATATGGCAGTCAAAGTGTTAATAAAAATCTTTACCCACCCTGCGTCCCTTTCCTCGTCTTCCTGGACGTCCCCTTCGTCTTCAGAATCGTCGGTGGCGTCGTCGTCTGCGTCGTCCAATTCGTATTCGTCCTCCCACGTGATGTGACGTCGAGCCATCAGACTTCCCGCGCTGCCGATGCTGTCTTTTAAGGACGAGTGGCGAAGGGCTGACTGGGCAGTGAAGATACCACCTGGGAGAATGTATGGAAGTAAAGTATTGGATTGTAGATGTAAAGTTTTGTGCAGGATATGTAAAGTATTGTATTGAAAATGTAGAAGATTGTATTGCAATTGAAAAATATTATGCTGTAAATGTAAAATATTGTATTGGAAAAAAAAATATGTTGTAAATGTAAAATGTAAATGTAAAGCATTGCAAGATGGAAAATATTTTAATGCATACATAATATATTATATTATAAAAGTATTGTATGGTAAATGTAAAATATTATATAAAAAATGCAGTAGGTATATTTATTCCATGGTAAAAGTTTAATTAATCGTCATTCATATAACTGGATAGCTCAGTTAACCAGAAATTTCAAGAAATGCTGTTTGGTTTTCAGGATTTTTAGTCTCGAAATAATTATAATGACGTCTAGGGGCACTGGAAACTGGTGTAATCTTTACCTCTTTTCAATTTTTAACAATAACCTTTAAAACCAAAGTCGGAAGTTGTTGAAAGTAAAAACACCCTATTCCCTATTCACAATAAATAGATTTCTCAAAAAATACGCAAAACTCAAAAAAAAAAGAAAGAAATTAATAGGCGAATACCATTTTATTGATTTGATCGATAAGGCCGGTATGAAAAAGGCAATAAACTTCACTTGATGGAATGTGCAATTTTCGGTAAACATCCGATAGTCGAAATCTCATCGTCAGATAGATCGAAGATAAAAATACGTTAATCAAGCATAAAAAAAATGCCAACTAGAGACGCATCTAGCCAAAAGGCGGCCAAAAATGACTGTGGTTCTAAATTGAAGAGGTAAAACGAGATAAGTGACATTTAAAAAAAATTCAATTTTCTGTGTCAATTATCATGTTATTCCCTCCTTTAACGATAACAAGATTCCTCTTTGATAATTTTTAAATTAAGTATTCTTTTTACCTTTTGTAAATGCCGTTATTGACGAATTCAATTGAAAACAGAAAAACTTTAAATGCTCATTTTCTCACTTTGACCTTTTTGTCACTTAAAACGTTCTTAATTCCACTAAGCTCTTCAATTAAGACGTCCGTAGCCATTAGCCCTCTCTTATTTCTAGTGCGCCGACAATTCAATTCAACTCAAAAGACGACGAAGTGGACGTCTTTTGCAAATCGCCTTCAATCCCAGAATCCGTCGCATGCAAATCTAGTCAGTTTGAATTTTATTCTGTCAGTTTTTTAATAATTTCTAGTCAGTTTTATTAATAATTTTTCATTTTTATCCGTACTGTGATTTCATAGGTTTCGATTTTATTCTCAAAATGAACATACTTTTCGTCTGCTTCTGCTTCGTCAACATGCGACTTTTTTTTAATCTAGGATCAGAATGCGGAAATAGAGGAAAAGGAACTTTTTATAGCAAGTTTTCTTTCATAAATGATTTGAACAACCAACAGCACTGTACGAATGTGGCAGTTTCAAAAATTATTAAATAAAATATTAGAAAACTCTATTTCGAATATTAATCAAATCAAAAGTAATTCCAGAAAAATGAAAACAAGACCTCTTAGCTGTTACCACCCAAGACGTGAAACAACCCTCATTGACTACGGTTCTAAATTATGACGCCCATCGCAATTAGCCCTCGTGTAGGTCAACTCAACTTACCAAAAGACGGTGGAGACGAAGACGAAGTCTCCTGCAAATCGTCTCCAATCCCGGAATCCGTCGCATGCAAGACGTCAGATCCGGCGTCATCAGAAGACGAATGTGTACTATCCGACCGGGACGAGTGCTGGGTGTCTGGTGACGACGTCCCGTCTTCGTCATGACGTCTTATGACGTCACCGGTCAGAAAGACGACGCTTTTCTTCGTCCTGGTTGGTAATGTTGAGGAGGAGTTGGAGAAACGTTTGGCGAGAGGCTCTTTCGGCGGGCAGTTGTTGACGATTTCGGAGAACTTCGGAGCGCTGTTGGACCTGGGAAAGAGAACAAAGAAGAAATGAAGTTAAAATGTTATGTATAAATGTTATATGAAGTACATATATGAAGTATAAATGTTAGAATGAAGTTAAAATAGGCTACTGTGATGTTGCTTAAACACGTTAAAGATGGTTGGTAAGAACATTTTTTTTTCTCTAATGGGGCTGCAGCATAGGCGGTCAAGCCTTTGCAGCCTCAGCATATTCCCCAGAAGTGAGAGTCATTTTTTGTGGCACCATCTAGGCGACTCTCGCTACCAATTTTGAAGCACAGATTACAATGAATCTGAGCTCTCGGTGGATGTTAAAGCATGCCGAAATTCAATTTTGCCGAGAGAACCCAGGTAAGAACATTTACTTCGCGAAAATGAGCTTTCTGCTACTTTATCTAAATAAACAAAATAGGGTAACGAGTACAGTGTTTGGCACCCTCACAGTGATTGGCCTCTTCATTCATTATTAAAAATAATAAGATGTTAAAGCCCCAAATAGGTGTGACAAAGGTTTTTAAAATTCCCGCCATTAACATTTGTCATTTTGGCAACAGTTCACCAATAATGGGAAAAGCAACATGGCCGCTAAATACGGGGGCCAATCACTGTACTTGTTACTCTACGAGACCAAATGCAGATCCTGATGCAAAACAATTTTTGTAGGATAAATTAAGTCACCCGAAAAAAAAATAACGTTTTGATTCAGAAATGAAGGTATTATGGTATTCACAAAGGTGTTGTTAATGGGTTAAAACACGGAAATTTTTATTGTACGAACAAAAGAATATACAAAATGTATGCAAGATAGGTCTCCTGCGAAAAGTCATACCATTCAAACAAAAAAAAGATTTTTTTTTTTAAATCTTGAACGAAACTCCAATTGCAGGAATGACAGGTGATTTGGGTTTGATTGGATTAATGTTGTACTATAAAGTTACTCGAAAGCCTTTAAAACGGTCATTGATATTTCCGACCGCCGTCTACACTCCTTGCCAACCTAACTTGGGTAAAAACAAAGGGTGAAAAGGTAGAGAAAAAAGCGCGATTGGTTCGTTAGTTGGAAATTCTTGTAAGGTAATACTTACATACAAACTAATCTGAATAAAATGTAGCGAAAATATACTTTTCATTCTGATAAAATTGCCAAATTTTCTCAAACAATATTCAAATATGTTATACCTTAAACGAAATGAATGTTTTAAACATGTTTTCTGGATGGATTTACAAATAATTTATGGAACTCTTTACATCCGCGGAAGGATCTTCTCAATGGCATATTTCTATTTGCCCAACTTAGGTTGGCAAGGACTGTAGTGGAAAAGTGAATAGGTGCTCTTAAACCGAGATATTATGTTCTTTAAAATACTGGGACTGATAATCTTGAATGGTACCACAAAAAACTAAAGCAAAATTATATACTTGGCATCTTTCCGATTTTTATCGCCAAGCCTCCTCTCTTTTTCTTCTTTCTCTGCCCTCTTGGCTGCTTTCTGCTGCAGCTTCCGGTAGCTTTTGACCCTCTTTTCGGCATCATACACACTCTTTTCTTTCAACCGCTGAACCTAAGAAAACAAAAAGGACAGTGTCAACTCTGAAGAATAGGAAGCCATAAAATGCATTTGCAATATTAAAGGGAGTTGCTATATGCTGACTTACACTCAGGGCCTGATCTAGCCTTTTAAGAGAACTCCCTTGGGATTTCACATCTTGAAAATCGTAATGTTATTCCTATGGAGAACATTCGGAAGTCAATTACAGCCACAATTTTATTAAAAGTTTACTTGTTTCTTGTATCATTGTAAAGAACGAAAGGGACTAAAAGGCTAAAATTAATTTGTTTTGTGAAAATCACGCATTTAGTCTTTTTAATATTTTTTTAAAATTGGAACTTATTGCCTACTCCATTTTTTACTAACTTCAAAAAATTATTAAAAATACCAAATATGTGATTTTCACAAAAAAAATTAATTTTAGCCTTTTAGTCCCTTTCGTTCTTTACATTGATACAAGAAACTAGTCACCTTTTATTAAAATTGTATGAACTATGTATCAGATTTTCGCTGCAATTTTATAGGCTTCCTTATAAACATCGATAAAACATTACACAAGGTCAATATTTCTCACCCGAAATCGGGCAAAACACAAGGTGGAATACCATATTTTTTAGTTTACTGATATTTTGGGGATTTAAGCATTTATTATAACAGAAACTGAAATTTAAAAAATTATCGGGCTCTAATCTGGGCCTAACGGGCCTTGTGGAAGAAAAGGCATTGCATGCGGGTATAGAAGAGAATGTTCAAGATTTTAAAAAATATCGATATCGGAGCAACTGACTTGTACCAGGTGTTATTTGTATATAAAAAATGACTTCGTTTTCAAGAAGTTGCTGGCGGTGATGCTTTTTAAGGCATTTTTTCGATAAAATTCTAAAATTTAGTCTCGTAAACTTGAATCAGCGCCACCTGATAGCCGGTCTTAAAGGGCTAGGAAAACATAGATTGTTGGCACAACAAATTTTGTGGACCCTTGAAAAATGTTGCATTTGATTGCAACCGGTAATGATGGTGCTAGTTGGCCGATGTATCATATTTTTATACTACTATTTTATCAGATTCTTTATAGCATCAATCATACCAATAACGATGGGTTAATGTCTTGGTCAAAGTAAAGCTAAAAACAAAGTTAGGCATCAAAATTTTTAAAATTTACTGAAATTTTTAGAGTCCACGGTATTCTTTATGAAAGAAGAAGAATTTTAGAGGCCCTCTAAAATTTGGAGGGTTCTTGACCTTATGAAAGATCAGGATCTGCTTGTACAAAAAGTACGGTGTCTTTTTGACAGCAATGGCCATTCAGTGAACTCTAATCCAATGAAGATATTCAGTGCGATCATTAGATTCAGTTTAGTTATAATTATCGCCACACTAGAGCTACACGAGGTACTATTGACGACGGGCGTCGTATTTTTAGAACCACAGTCAAGTGACGTGCGATCTTTAGAACAATAGCTTAGTTGACAGTGGGTTGCCATATCCCCAGGGCCTGTTCTTTCATAAAACCCGTTAGGCCCAAGGCTATATCATCCAAATTTTGGGGGCCCATAAATTTCAGTTTCTATTATGATAAATGCTGTATATCCCCAAAATATCAGGAAACTAAAAAAAATCTGATAATCCACTTTGATTTTTGCTCAATTTTGACTGAGAAATTGACCTAACGTGATTGTTTTGATCGATGTTTTCAAGGAAGCCTATACAATTGAAGCAAAAATTTGATACATAGGCCATAGCACCACCATTACAGGAAATCATACACAACAATTTCCGTAAAGGGGCCTCCGAAATAGATTGTGCCTATAGTTTCAGAATTCCTAGAAAAGGCACTGCATATCGCTAAGGTTGTCATGACTATGTCTAAGCTATTGGGGCCAGGGCCTGATTTCCAGCAGGGCAAACGGTGCACGCTGTGCCCAGGGCCCACCACTTTAAGGGGGCCCAAAAATTTTCTTCATGGACATTTATGCTCAATACAACTGCCCCAAACTTTTTAATCTGAAGTAAGCAAAACATTAAATTCATGAACAAAAGTTTACTATGAAATTGTGTTCAAACTCTGAATTAATCAATTCACAAAAATAATTATTGTGGATGGATTAAGCATGCTTTCCAAGCTAATTACTTCGGCTATTATTGCTTTGGTAAGCACTGTAGGATAGGAAAGTTCAAGCAAATATTTTGCAGATTAATGTTTTGGGACCCCCAAATTTGCTGGCGCCCTGGGCCCCTAAAGTTGTAAGTCGGGTCCTTATTGTGGCCACTACCGAGTGACTGCAATTTGCACATAGAGTTAGGAAGGAGGAGTAGAAAATCTATCAGTTCAAATGGCTTGAAGCAAGGCTGTCACGTTTTTCGAGCTACTGCGCATAACAAACCTGCACCGAGGTATCCCAAGATGCACCGCTTTAGCGATTTTTTGAGCTACTGCGCTTAACATGGTAGCCGAAACTATGGGAACTGGCACTGAGGTATCTCAAGAGGCACCGATTTAGCCTGCTTCTTTTGTGCGTTACTGCGCACATACATGGCCCGCTCTATTCTCTTTCCTAACTCTATGAATGGGCATGTCCCAGGTTTTGAATGGCCATACAAATCGAGCTTCGATTGGTGATTTTATTTCACGTGGAAGCAGAAGACCAATCAAAGCCCCGATCTCAAGAGGTGCTAGAATGAAAGCATGAAGAAATGTCGTCACCCGAAAACACCCAATACCAGGGTTGGAAAAAAACATGTTTTTTTTTTAAAACAATTTAATTTCGGTTATTGAACAAGTTGTATGGGTTAAAAAAGAAACATGGTTATTTTTTTTGTTTTGGTCTTTTATATTTACTTCCATCCCCAATAATTTTAGGCATATGCCCTACATCTTTCTTAGTCGAAGAATCCAGGAATCCTAGAAATCCATCGATTATCTGGCGATTCAGTGTCTTCCTTTGATTAAATCAGATGAGCTAATAGAAGAATTTATAAACTAATAATGTAACAGTTTATGTTTGATATTATTTTTAGTAACTAAAATTATGTACCACATTGATAATTAGCATAAATCTCACAAATAGTTGCTATGATAAATAGTTCTGATTCAGAACTGAAGTGAAATGGTTATTATGAATACAATACGTTATTATTGTTTCAAGCTATTTTTATTTCAATCCCATTAAAAACAGATCATATTGGATGCATTTTCTCCATTTTATCTTACTGAACCATTTAACTATACAATTAGGTAATTTTATTGGACTTCTTTCTGCACAAAGTAATTTCCCATCCGTCATATTTTCCTTCACCTTGCAGTAAAAAGAAATTGCTTTAAACATGTTTTTTATTACTATGCTTTTAACATGTTTAAAACAACTGAATCGGTGAGTGCAGAAACAACGTCAGTCACAAATTTCAAATTTTTCAGGAGGAAAAAAAAAGTAATAACTCCTCCTCTATTTCTGCACTAAACACTCGAAACAAACGTCCTGTATTTACGGAACTACTCAACAGACTAACGTAGTTTTGGCACCCAACACGCATCTTGCCTTTCTACGCTTATTTTCATTGAAAACGAGTTTTCGGATTTTTTTTGACCGAAGTGGTTTCTGCACTCACCGATTCAATTGTTTTAAACAAAATGTTTCAAACATAAAAAACCTGCCCAATACTCACCAGTTTCTTATTTACAAGCGCATGTTTAGACTGCGCGTGGTCGAGCAGTCGCAAGCAGTCGTCCCTCCTGTTCAGAACGGCGACATCCTTCGCAGAGTGGAAATCGTTGTCCAGGGCCCACAAGTTCACCCCGAAGTTCACCAAAAACGAGACGCAGTCTGCATGGCCGTTACCCGAAGCACAGTGCAGGCATGTGTTGCCGTAGTGGTCGCATTTGTCCGGGTCACCACTGTAAGAGAAGATGAGTTGTAGGAATAATATTATATTTCTGTGCTTATATTAAAACTAAATGTATTCTGAAGTACTTTTTATTTGGATATTGTAAAAGGGACATTTCCTTACTTTATAGTTTTTATTTTTATTTAGTATTTAAATTGGTCGCATTTGTATAGGTCACCACTTTTTTAAATTTGTCGCATTTGTCTCGGTCAACACTGTATAAGAAATCGGTAAGTTGTAAGAACAGTATTACATTTCTGAACATATAAAAGCTTAAAATATTTCGTAAGAAACCGTGGTACTTTTTTATTTTGATATTGTGAAATGATATTTCTTAACATTTAATTTTTTATTTTAATTTTATATTAAAATTTGCATTAGACATTTATCACTTAATTTGGTCAGTTGGGCTCATTGACGTTTCATTTTTTCTATCTATCATTTATTTAAAATTTTATTAAAAAAAGTCTTACACATAGATTACAATTAAAAAAATTTTTTTAAAAAAATCTTCCATGTATTTTAATCCTAAAAACTTATTTACAGTTTTTTTTTTTTTTTTAACTTTTATGAGCAACATCAAAAGATGGCGACACTAAATATCACAATATAGATAAAAGTTCTCAATAACAGTCATAGATGGCAGCACCAAAACAAGTACGTCTCCTCAGATTGTAATGGTTTTTTTTTGCGACCGCAACATTTTTGAACATTTTTTCACGTAGGCATCATTTTTTCACGCACGCAACATTTTTTCACGTAGAGAGCCACTCACTCAGTTTGGGAATTAATCCCTCAATAGGGCTAACAGATGTTTTTTTCCACACTGAATTGCTTTCCCATGTGTCCAAAAAATCAAGTATTCCCGAACATCTTAGGCAACTTGCACTAGAAGTTATAAACGGGATTCCACAAGACGCTACCAAGATTTACACAGATGGCAGCAAAGGCGAAAATAACCAATCCGGAAGTGGTGTATACATTTGGTCTCCAAACGGAGAACAAAAGATATCTATCAGAAATCCAGACCATTGTTCTGTTTTCAGAAGCGAACTGATTGCCATCGAAGCGGGACTTAAGACTATAGAAGAGGAAAGAAGCGCTAGTGAGGTCTGGATACTATCGGACAGTAAGAGCTCTATCCAACACCTAAGTGACTGGAGTACTGCGGGAGACAGGACCAGTATCTCGGTGCTAAACATGCTAAAACAGATTTCCAGATACCGTACAATCCACCTGCAATGGATCCCCTCACACGTCAATGTGTACGGTAACGAGGTGGCAGATGGCCTTGCAAAGAGAGGCTCCGAGGCCCCAGCACCCCTCCCGGTCTGGACTTTCCCGGAGATCCATTCCATCAGGAAGAACAAGGCAAAATTGAAATGGCTAACACCCCCAGCAAGTAATTGGTACAGGAGAAAGAACCCTGGGGGCTCCCTTGGCCTCATTTGCGATCGCAGAGACCAGACGGCTTTATCAAGATTCGCAAGTGGCCATCTGAAGACCCTTACTTTTCTTGAAGGACGCAAGCTTTTCCCAATTTGTACGAAGTGTTCTACGGAAATGGCCTCTCCTGACCACATTTTGGACTGCCTTAATCTTTCCTGGGACGATCTACTTAAGGACCCCTTGTGTTTCCTGGACTTCTTACGTGTTCATAATCTCATGGAATTCGTCTAGCTATCGCTAGCCTGGAGGATTTGTAAAAAAAAAAAAAAAAAAAAAAAAAAAAAACATTTTTGAACGCCAAGCCAAGATAAATGTTGACAAAACAAGTCTTGCTAGCTTAGCACAAAACTGACTTCTGAGTCTCATCAACCGTACACTACATTCTTTCTTAATTTATTCTAAAATAAACAATGTTTTTTAAATGTAAATATTTGTTCGATGTTAATGTTTTTAATTTAAATATTTATTTTGAATTCCCGAAAATATTTATTGGATGCGGATGATTAACAACGATTGCAAAAGCAAATAAAATTCTATTAGTATTATTTGTGGACGATTGAACATTTAGCAATTATAAGATAAGATATATATATATATATATATATATATATATATATATATATATATATATATATATATATATATAATATATATATATATATATATATATATATATATATATATATATATATATATATATATATATATATATATATATTTTATAGTAATTAAGATAATTGAAGAATTTAGTGTAAGTAAGTGACATTCTTGAAAAAATTGCATTTTGGTGTCAGGGAACTTATTTCCTCTTTTAACCCTCTAATGCATACTGTTACCGTTTGGTAACAAGGAACATAATCCACTTTATTCTATTAAATTAGAACTCCGCCTAGGCAAATCTGTGTTTTTTCATCTATTACATTTCATTTTAAAGTTTTAGTTACTAATAATTCTCATAGATGACAGTAGTAAAAGTGTATTCAAAATTAAAGAGTGAGGTTATTAACTTTTGTGAATTACGTCTCCCAGGCTGGGGACCGCTGCCCTAAGCTCTTCATTTAGGACAAAATACGATTTTTAAAAATTTAATTCAAAAATGAGTTTATTACCAGTTTTCCTTTTCGCACAATCCTTCTAAAGGACTTACTAAGACGAGGACAGAACATAGAAAGGTATCTTCCAGGGCAAGACACCTTAACTCACCGGTTCACCCTATGGTTGACGTGCATTTAAAATTTCCGAGAAAGTGACCCCACCTAACATCTCCCCCGACAGACACAAATAACATTAATAACTTGTACAGTTATAGTTTGACCGTGACCGTATCCGACGACGAGTTCACGTTGTCCATTGGACCGTTGATCCTCTGCCACCGTCTGAATGCAAATTGGCGCCGGGATGCCAAGCTTGGCACGAAAGTGAGCTTTTGGCGGGAAAATATTAATAAGATAAAAATAGAAAGTTATGATAATTTTGGTGCCCTCAATATTTAAGGGGAGTTGGATCAGTTAGTTTAAGTAATCGTCGCACTAGGGCTACACAAAGGCTATTGGGGGAATATCAGAGTCATATTGATAAATTAATGCTGAATGGCATTGTTTATCTTATGATGTCACACCCAGATACTGCGATTTCATTGGTTGTTTTGTTTTCTTTCCGTACTACTTGGAACAAGCCCATACAAAAGAACGATTAATTTACTTAAGGGTTTATCTATGAATTAATCTAAAGCATATTATACATAAGATTATATGCATTTGAAATTATATTACTCTGTAAAACGTAAAATTTTAAAATTTGGCAATGATATTACTTTATTTATCAATTGTATTACATCATTTAAAAATTATATTATTTAAAAATTATAGTAAAGCATTTAAAATATTTAAGAAAAGATACAGTTCCCCTAGACTTCCTTAATATTATAGGTTTTCATTCTGTCAAAAACTTTTTTAAAATTTACAAATCGACATTTGGTGATATTTCCCAGGTTGGCGACCAAAAACATCGCCACACCCGAGTGTCACCCCCGCCACAGTTGAAAGTGGCTCATCTAGGAATATCTATATAGAAATCAACGATGCATGACGGATGGAATTGGATAACGACACGGATTACCAGGAGAGACACGTTTTTAATTTCATTCCGTTGTTCGCAATGATGAACTGCACCATTTCTGTTGAATATTTGATTTCTAAGGTCACCGGAAACCAGATGAATTATACTTTATACTGATTTCAAACAGCTCTACCTGTTGCTGTTACAAGAAAAAAGTTAGAAAATCTCACTTAAAAACCATTTTCACAATGATTTATTTACCTAAAATAGAAACAACGTCACGAATTACTAAAACAGGCAAGTATTTAATTTCATTCCGTTGTTCGCAATGATGAACTCCGCTATTTCTATTGAATATTTGATTTCAAAGTTCACCGGAAATCAGATGAGTTGAACTGATTTGTACCTGTTACAGTTTTTAGGGGAAACAAACTGAATTGACTCTAAAATATCACTTAAGAACACTTGCACGAAGTTTTATTTACCTAAAAGTAATCTTATTGAAGTTGATTGAGTGAATTGTAATGACACGATTACTTAGACAGGCGAGTTTTTAATTTCATTCCGTTGTTCGCAATGATGAACAGCACCATTTCTGTTGAATATTTGATTTCAAAGGTCACCGGAAACCAGATGATTTGAGCTGATTTAGACCTGTTACAGTTTTAAGATGAAGCAAACTGTATTGTAACAGTAAAATATCACTTAAAGGTCACCGGAAACCAGATGAATAATACTGATTTCAATCAGCTACCTGTTTCTGTTACAAGAAAAAAAAGAAAATATCACTTAAAAACCATTTTCACAATGATTTGTTTACCTAAAATAGAAATTCTTGAAGTTGATTGAATTAATTGCAATGTTACGAATTACTAAAACAGGCAAGTATTTAATTTCATTCCGTTGTTCGCAATGATGAACTCCGCTATTATTTCTATTGAATATTTGATTTCAAAGTTCACAGGAAACCAGATGAGTTGAACTGATTTGTACCTGTTACAGTTTTTAGGGGAAACAAACTGAATTGACTCTAAAATATCACTTAAGAACACTTGCACGAAGTTTTATTTACCTAATACTAATCTTCTTGAAGTTGATTGAGTGAATTGTAATGACACGATTACTTAGACAGGCGAGTTTTTAATTTCATTCCGTTGTTCGCAATGATGATGCACCATTTCTGTTGAATATTTGATTTCTAAGGTCACCGGAAACCAGATGAATTATACTGATTTCAAACAGCTCTACCTGTTTCTGTTACAAAGAAAAAAACAGAAAACCCACTTAAAAACCACTTTCACTATGACTAATCTACCTAAAATAGAAATTCTCGAAGTTGACTGAATAAAATGCAATGACACGAATTACTAAAACAGGCAAGTATTTATAGAGATTAAAAGTAGCTTTACCTGATTATTTAAGAACAAACAAATAGAATTGTAGCAATAAATATCACACAATGCTTTATTTACCAAAACTAAAATTTATTGGATTTGTTTTAATGAATTGTAATGAAACAGATTAAGGCAAGTATTTAATTTCATTCCGTTGTTCGCAATGATGAACTCCACTATTTCGGTTGTTTATGTAATTGAAAAGGTCACCAGAAAAACTGGATGAGTTATACTAATTTCTCCCAAAACAGATATAGTATAGCTTAAAAAATGTATTAGAAAGTCGCAGTTATGAAGAATACACGGGAAGAACCGATTGATTTCTTTAGAGTCTTTCCGAAATTGTCTCTGCTTGGCGGACATTGGCGACCAGAAACCGTTTTTTCTTATGGTTCTTCATTTGCGGTACAAACGTGTGACTCTTTCCACTCAACTCTGGCGTGAATTAGGGTTACCGCGAAAAACAAAGCGAGTAACTGGCTTCTTTATACCAGTTTAGGCGATTTCTCGCTATCATCCCTAAAGAGGCTATTAAGGAAAGCCTTGTACGAAATCAATCGGTTCTTCCCGTGTACTCTTCATATGTAATCGGTTGCTATTCTCACATATAGTGGCGTTTTTACACACAAAAAAACTCGATATCGTTACCCATCAATCATTTAATAGTTAATTAACAGGAATAAGAGTTAGATTTCCTAATAGGAACATTTCTATTAGGTTTCCTATTAGGAATCTCCACAATGAACATTCCCATATTTGGTACTAAACACGGCTACCACATCAAACAACCTAATTTTGAACGTTAGAAAAAGGACAAATATATAAAAAAAGAACACAACTCCAAACGTTCCGAAAATAGCCCTAATTGTCCGAATGAAAAACCACCAGTGTCGCTAGATCCGCACGACAGTGACCTCCCGTCGGGGGTGTAGCAAACTGAAGTGAAGAGGAAAGTGCAGTTCGAAAAGGTTTTTTTTTTTAATTTGTTTTTTTGTCCGTCTATCAGTCACGCTTCCCCGGGTGTGCTTTCCGCCGCTAAGGCAAACATTGAACTCGTCGTTGTGTATCACCAGCAAACAGTAAGGCTAAAATGTCATGTTGAATTAGAGCATTATAATATGGAATTAGGACCCGAACAAGTTTAGTTTAGTTTAAATTGTCGTCGCACTAGAGCCACACGAGAGCTATTGACGATGGGCGTCATATTTTATAAGCACAGTCAAGTGACGAGCCGGCACCCAATGTAACCGTTAACCCTTTCAGTCCCAGTGATGCCATTTGGCATCACCTTGTTTCAGATCATAATTTTAAAAAATAATGATTGGACTGACCATCTATTGGGATTAATAAAAAATATTTTCGAATCGAAAAAAGTTTGAATAATCGAATGATGTGCTTTTTGATATCATAAATGGTCGATCAGACAATCAGAACAAAATTTCTAAAATGTTGAGGCCAAATTGTCATTGGGACTGAAAGGGTTAAGGGCGACAACGTACGCAGCGTTAGGACTTTGAAGGATATTTATCGTGCACTGCCTCTACATTATTCGTTGGATATTTTTGGCTGCACGTGCCGTTTATGGTTCGGCAGTTATTTTGGCGATGATCTGACCCGAACCTGGGACCTTTCGCATACTAGGAGGATGCCTAACCGACTGGGCTCCCCAGCCCCACCAAAAACAAGACTTATGTGCAAGGGAAGCCTGTCCTGGATTTGGGGATCCCCATTGCCGCCTCAGGCTAATACATGGGAAACTAATGGACCAAGAGACATAAAATGGTTTCCAACTTGTATCAATTTAAAAAGGTAATGTTGTAGTAACAAATTGTTATACCTCTTGCTATATGGTTGGTTGGTACACGTATATTTCCAGGCTTGTGTGCTTGGTCAGAGATTCGCTTATAAACCTTCGTCAAGTAAGACAGACACAACAAACACATACGCGACAGATGCTGCCATCTATCGCGCTCCACCTCCACAATTTTAGACATGTCCCTGAAGGGGAGGGAATAGTCTCCAGGGACCTGTACCCGTGGGAAACTGCGCCATGACCGCGCACGGGACTTTCGGAACATGTTTTCATGATGACACGGAAACATGCTTTCATGATGACAACATGTTTTCTGGATGGATTCACAAATAATTTATGGAAAAATCTCTTTTCGTCCGCGGAAGGGTCTTCTCCATAGCATATTTCTATTTACCCAACTTAGGTTGGCAAGGAGTGTTGATCTTCTGTTTATTTCACAACTTGTGAGTGCAACCAACGATCTAACAAGGTAAAGTTGACGAGCATCTTTCGAAACTTTTAACATTATGGCTTTTTTTTAATAATTGTACATAGTTTTTCAATTGTTTTAACCACAGAGTAAATTTTATTACTATAGTTATCATCTGGAAATGTCACGCACTTATCGTTATAGCTTCTTACTTTTCTTATGAGCATTTACTGTCTTTTTGTAATGCAAAGCATACATAATAGTTATTTAAGCAACTAGTGCCGAAAATAATACTTTATTAAGCGAGTGGCTTTTATCTCACGAATGAATATGATATAAAAAAAAGTGAACTTTTTATATCATATTCATTCATATTGTTGTTATAAAAAGACTTTTGTTAAAAAAAAAAAGACTACGTTGTTATAAAAAGACTTATGAAATATCTATACAGCATAAAAAAATTCACAAAACTTTCAAATAAAACAGTGTTCATAAAAATATCAATGCTATTCACAAAAACTAAACAACATAATGGGAAGTTCGTTTAAAGAGTCAACAATTTTTTAAAGACGCAGACTGAGTAGCCATTTCTTTAACTGCTTCGAAATTTATCGTCTGTAAGCACATATTAAGTCGTTTAGAAGAAGAAAAAAAAGTTCTTTCAATTGCTTGTGGAAAAGATTTGATACATTGTAACTTCACTGACGACATTTTTCCAGAAAAAAAAGCTCGCTTGACCCTTTTTTTTCATCTTTCGTCTTCCACTTAAAATAATCTTTGATACCACTTCGGCCAGCCGGAACGAACGAAATTTCAATTCCGAGATAGCATAAGAAAAAAAAATTAATCTGATGTGAATTAATCAGTGCAGAAAATTGATTGTTTTGATGCGAAATATGCAAACGATTATATTTCTTAATACGACTTACCTATAATTTATTCAAATTAAGTCAATTGATCCTATCGCAGTACGCAATTAATATCAATCGTGCAGTTTGCGAAGTGGACATAATATTTTTTCGGAATAAAATCTCAAATTTGGTTTAAGTTTGTGAAAAATAAAACCCAAATAAATTTAAAGCTAACTAAACTAATAAAAAAGACGAATTCTCTTCTTTCATGCAATTCTTATATTATTTAAAACTGCTGGTCCAGTTAACTCGATATGAAAAGAAAAGTAAGCCTTCATAAAACTTGAAAAACTCGAATAATTTTTGTTAAAAATTTAAATTGACGCCATGCTGCCCAAGCTAAATAAATCACAATGTTTACTTTCGCAACTTTTAGATCCAGTAATCAACCTGATCCCGTAGAAGACTAATAAAATTCCATATTCTACCATCGTAAAGTCATTACAGGCATAACCTCTTCACAATAAAGAATTGTATAAAACCGCACTTATTATTCAAAACCATTGTTGCCAACGCATGCTTACTTCGTGTCTTGCATTTGAAATCAGAATTTACCCCCTTAGCTACGAGCAAGCCACACTTCTAAGTGTAGGTTTGCCAACTATGCAACTGACATCCATTATTTTATATTTTCAAATTATAAATTTTGCTATTTAACAAATTCTTAATTCTTAATCAATTATATTGAATGCCTCGGCTTAGTTAAATAGAAGCATTCATTGTGCAATAAACGAATAGAATTTTTTTTTAAAAATACACTTGATTGCAAAAGTTAGCTGTGTAAAAAGCCTGGATTTTTTTATTAAAATCCTACTTAAAATAACAATGTAGTTAGAGTGAGATCGCGTTTTTATATCTGCATCAAAGTTTGTTTACTTGAAATTGTATGTTTAGCAGGGACATTCTATGTATATAAAATTAAATTCTTCTAACTTCTGTTGGTTGTTTAAAACATTGCCATGTATGCCGATCTACAATTTTGTCAAAAACTTGAGTTACTTATGTTTTAGATTTCGAAAATGAGTTTTCTTAGAATATTTTACTTAATAACTATTTTAAATGCCAACTTGCTGTGCTGTTGGTTGTTTAAAACATTTGTTAAAAAAAACCTGCATCGAACGAAAAAATTCTTTTCATCTATATAGGTCATTTTGAGAGTGAAGCCGAAGCAACCAATACAATCCAGTACGAATTAAAAATGAAAACAAGAGCGTTACATTATCTGAAAAATTCCCATTAAGGTATGGTATGGTATGGTATGACACATATATATTCCAGCTTGTGTGCTTGTTCAGAGAACCGCTTATAAGCTTTCCCATTAAGGTTAATGAATTCTTTATTTTCAAACTCATTTCACTTATAATCAGTCGAGATATAGTCACGACTTTTTCAAACTACCTTAATGCCACTTGTCTTAATTCGAATTCGAAATATGGGAATGGCAAGGCAACGATAGAATAAAGAAGGTACGAAAGAGGGTTGGTGTGGGTGAATTCTGGTTCAGTGGGTTCTGCTGTGTTTCTTCGATCTCGTGTGGAATATGGAACGCGATGGAACGTTGATGAAGCAGACGATTTTGACAAGGGTTGCATCTTCACTTCATTTGAATACCTATTGAGTTGTATAGGTTGGTCATAGGGTCATGTTGGATGGGTCGGGTTAGGTTAAAACTAGTTGAATTGATGTCATTAAGAATTTTTTAAATGATGCGTGAACAAAAGATATATTCTGCGATAACAATTTAATTGCAGAAGAAAGATCTTCATAATACGAGCACAATTGACGCGTTTCAGGTGACGTAATCCCTTCCTGAACTTCCGCGATCGGTGCTCTGTTGCCATGTGATATTTATTCACCAATCGAAGCTCGAGAAAGAATTTAATTTCATTCCTCATTTTTTTTGCCACTCAAGACCTTAAACCTTCCCATTGCAAAAGATTATGTAACCGGAATCATTATTTTCATTTTTACAACTAATTTTTTTTAATCTAATTTTCATTAATTCTTCTAATTTTTATTTTGTCAGGGTGAAAAAGTGCCAGTGATATAATGAATATCTTTAGTTTAGCGCAATTTCCGAGCAAAATCATTAAAGTATTTAGCATGACGTAAGGTGCTGTTTCAGCTATAATAATTTCGATAACATGTTTTAAAGCAATTTTTAATTGAAATATAAACATTCGGTGATTTTGAGATCGATATATTCGATATCAACAAAGTCAAATATATACCAGAAAAATGCATAAGTACTGTATTTTAACATAACGCAACTTAAGTTTTATTGAAACTTTATTAGAGTAGACTAACCAGTGAATGAACGCTTAGGCACAATTTGTTTTAAGAAAATTCATACATTTAAAGAAAATATAGCTTGTGGATTTATGACAATTTGAACACATCTCTGTCATTATATGTGAATTTTACGAAAAACGGAGGTGATTTGATATTGCATTGCTTTGGGTCTTTTGGGGGTCCAAATTAAAAGTGGTACAAAAGCCAAGTGAATGAACAGTACTTTTACCAGTGAATGAACACAAAAATGTCCAGTCAATAAATATGCTGGATTTTAATTAATGACCAGGACAACCAATCAGATGTCAGATAGCTTCCTACTAGATGAGAGGAAGTCAGTGTTGCCAATCCATCCAGCGGAATGATTTTTAATAATTACTTTTTAAATGTATTTACCAACTGTTCATTCACTGGGGCCTGTTCATTCACTGGTCAGTCTACCCTATTCCAAAAATAATATCATATTTGAAAAGAAGAACACAGATACACTTAACCCTAACAGAGATATTTTCCCGCTTAAAATAAGAGCCGTTTCTAAGAGTGGGCGTCTAAATTACTGTTTCATGCATCACGACCGGATATTCCGGCCTCTCGGTTATCCGAAGACGTTTTCATTTCCCGTTTAATGCCATCAGACAGTTGCGATCGCCGGAGAGTGTTTTTATTTAAATCTGATTAAATACATTATGGCTTTTTTACCAGTTCTCGGGAATGGAACGACTCTCAGATTTTCACGGATAAAATTTATTTTATGAAATTTGTTGTTGTTTGACTTTTGGTTTTTGGCAATTTTATTTTGTAATTAATAATTCATATTTGTTAGTTATTTTGCTTTCTTTTTGTTTAAGATTCAGCAGAACTTATTTTTGACAGGTGGTACGAGGAAAATAAACTAGTGAAATGTAATCAGTTTTCAATAAAATATCGTTTAGTACATGTTACTTCCGACTTTACCGCAAATTTTAAGGGCGGCGTCGGGACTCTGAAACATATTTAACAGGAAAGAAGAAGGCAAAGAGGGATGAATGACTAAATTTAAGGCATGAAAATGCATATAATGCACATAGAGATAATGTAACAACTTAGATGGCTCGCCTACATATACAGATATGAAGACCCCACTAAAAATATATCTCATAAACCTGAAGGGGAAAAAAAGAAGAGTCAGATGCCACGAACAAGGTGGGCAGACACAGAGAGAAGTGAATTGGCTTTGACGTAGGAGATCAAGATGGTTTATGTGGACTGAGACAGCTTTGGATTAAACAGGCTCTAGCGTTGAAGACGAAAAAGAGATAATGTGCAACAGAAACAGAGCATTTCTTTAAAAAAAAATTAACAGAAACGTGGAATAAATGTTGACTTCACAAAACTACAACAATAAATACCAAAAAAAGATGATGAAACGCTTATGGGTCAAACTTCCACCACTAGGTGACGCCCACAGCCCACTTAGTGCGATATGATGCCATCTGTATCTTCCTGAAAGTACTTAAATTATTAGGTGAATCGATTAAATTCCGATCAATTCAATCGATAGAAGAAGGAATATTTGTTTTACCTGAATCAGTAAGGCAAATGATTACATGTTTTCTTATGTATTCCGTGATGATATGAAATGGTACTTTCCTTTGAGTAAGAAAATACAAGACAGATATACAGTCGTTAAACGGTGTAAGGCGTGAATAAGCACGATGGTGTTTAGTGGGTGTAAATTTGGGGAAGTGGAGATGTCTATCTCTGTTTTGTGAGTTGATTGACATCGAAGTTGTTCTTAGAGCTGAATGAATAGCTTTTTTGTATAATACCAACGAGGGAAATATCTTTTTTTTAAAGGTCCATATAATATTGAAATCATGCTTTAGAAGGGAGGTAAGAAAACATTATTTTTACAATAGAGTCGTCAATGAATGGAATGCTTTACCTTTACCAGAATATGTTGTGTATTTGAAAGAGTGGAAGATTTTAAGAAGAATCTAGATAGCTATTGAAAATTGGTAAGGAATTAGATATATTTTGGACCAATTTTTCTGGGCCTCTGGTCTGTTGTTAGTCGACAATTTTTGTATTTGTAATATCTTTCAAAAAACGTAAGTATTATAGTTTAAGAATAAAAATATGACTTGGGAGTTAAAAGAAGGATTGAGGGCTAAATCAATTGACGAAATTTGGGGAAAGATTTTCGCATTCTTACTTATTCTCAGAAAAAACTCCAGCATAAGTGGAACCCAAGTAATGTGTAAAAATTACATCAAAACACATAAAAATATTCTTAATAAAATATTGCGTTATTTCGATTCAAGAATTGTATTGGGCTGTGGGTAGCCTAGTGGTTAAGGTCCCGTTCTCGGAAGGTCCCGCGATCAAGCCTTGATGCCATTGAAGACCCACAGTATATGCGGAGTACGTGCTCGTTAAATCTGTGGGTCTGAAAGTCCTGTGGGCGTTCATAGCGCAGTTTTCCACGGGGGTACAGGTTCCTGGACACTTTCCTTCTACGCGATGCAACGATGCATTATTATATGGTCACAATGCAATCTTTGTATTGTTTCAACACAACTTGTAGAGACTGGAAAAAACACATGTTTTTGCATTAAAAGTCAACACAAGTTGTTTGGTTGGTAGACTATATTTTCAGACTTTGTGTGCTTGTTCAGAAACCCTCTTATAAACCTTCGTCAAGTAAGACAGACACAACACATACATACATGGCAGATGCTGCCGTCTATCAACACCTCCGCAATTTAAACATGTCCCTGAAGATAAGGGACATAGTCGCCAGGGACCTGTACCCTTGGGAAACTGCGCAATGACCGCCCACAGGGCTTTTGGACCCAACAGATTTGACGAGCACGTACTCCGCATATACTCGGTGGGTCTTCAGTGGTACAGAGATTCGATCGCTGGACCTTCAGATCCCGAGATCGAGATTTTAACCACAAGGCTCCCCACAGCCCTAAGTCAATACAATTTTTTTCTGAGTGTAGTTGCGAAGTCTTCGTTGAATGAACGAAACAAACATGGGCCAAGATACGTATTGAGGAAGCAGTAAAGTGACGTGAACGTTAAGCAACACGTGACAGTAACACCTACCTAGCGGTAACTGCTGCAAAAAATTGCATACACAATAAACTTTCATGTATCCGGAAGTCAAATATTTAATGCTTACTCATCAATTACAGTAATTCCAGTTGTACTTAATTCAAATACCAAACAATATTAACAACCAACATGGGGCCAATTCAAATGATTCCGTTTCCTGTTTTATATCTGTGATTTAGTTTGGCGACAAAACACGACATTTTGGCGGTTTTAAATGCGGATGCTCGATTGTAAAGAGTTCACGGTTCGGCGAAAATTGACTATATGGCCACAAAGGATAAAATTGTGGAAAACAATCAACGAGAAAAAAAACATTACTACGAGCTAGCTTTCTATTTATTGTGGAAAAATGAAGCTTCTAAAAGCCGAGCAGTTGCTACTCCTGGTCAATGCCCGATTACACGTGGGCTTGGTAGCTCAATTGAAAATGTGATATTTACCTCTTAAGACCCGAGAAAAATCCTGCACGTATATTCTTAATGTAAATATACTTTTCATACAAATATAGGCTAAAAAGTATGGTTTGCAAAGAAATTTTTAAAAAATATTATGTTTAACAGTTACTGAGGGACACGCCTTAAGCTCTAAAAATACACATTTTTTAGCTATAAATGTGCAAAAAAAAAGGCCGTATCACTTATTTGTAGTTAACAGTTTATTTTAACGTAGATTTAATGCAAATGCCTTTAAAATTTTCTGCTAACAGAACTTTTTAAAAAGTTCAAAAAAAAAAGTTTAAAATAATTTTTTTTAAGAACTCTAATATTGTATTACCATTATTCAACTTCATTTTTAAGTGGAAATAATTGACTGATACCTGTAATCAAAAGCTGAAAACTGATATTTGGATCTTTTTCTATAGGACCAGATCAATTTCGGAACTAATTAACATAATTGATTGAAGAGAGGCTTTTAAAAATGTCCCCAAATGGGGAAGCCAGGTCTAAGAAGCTAAAAGGGGAAAAATACATTTTAAAATGAGAAAAATTATTGTTAAGTTAAACATAGAACCCTTTAGGGAGCTCACTAGAGGCCTACACTGTTAAAAATTTTGTGCTTGCTTTCACCATAATAATGGTTCCTAGTAGCTGCAACGGCTGTGTGGTGTGTTTCACCTGATTTTCGGTATTGGGTTGAACCGTTTCTCAGGTTTTTGTTTCCAAAACTTGAAAAATGTTTAGACTGAATACCGGATATATGGTGAAACATTTCACCACACAGCCGTTGCAGCTACTAAGAACCATTATTAAGGTGAAAGCAAGCACAAAATTTTTGACAGTGTACGTAACGCATAAATGAACAGACAATTATTAAGGGGGTTCAATACCCAAAAATCGGTGAAAAAATCAAAACAAAAATTATTGGCTTAAAATATTATTACAACCTTTATTAATAATGTCACAAAGTATCAAGACGATTGGAAAAATATTTTTGGCATTAAAAGCCATTTTAATGTCATGGCTTCGTAAGGAAATGGGTTACCAATAAAAACTTTAAATGCGTTTTTCTCAGAACTTGATTTTTTGAACTTCGATGTACCTTTTCTCAAAAACTATGCTATGTTTTCTCGTAAACTTTTTTTTATATGATGTAATACATAGTATAGATTAATCTGAGGTTATAAATTTTAATAAAACTAAAGTAAAAAAAAATTATGGGGCAAAAAAGTGAAAAATTTCATGATTTTTTGGGTACTTTAAAACTTATTTTATTTAAAAAAAATCTAACAGTTATTTAGAAATTTTTTTAAACCTCAGATTAATATATAAGGTTGGTATAACACACAGAGAAAATTTTAAGATGATCTGATCAGTAGTTATTGTGAAAAGGTACATTGTAATTGGCCAATTTAACATTACCGATATACAACATACTGAACCCCCTAAAAGATTCTTCTCTGTTGTCAAACCTCTTAAACGAAAAAGAATTTTTCAAACCGATCTGTTAAATCGGTCTGAAAATTGAAGTGGGCCGTGGACAAACAAATCGACAGACGTCTGTCTTAATATACAGTCATCAGCTAAAAAGAAACTACGTAAAGAAATCATATATCATAACATTATTTTAAATAAAGAGTAACTTTTCAAATAGGCTTGTTAGAACCTGAAATTAAAACAGATCGTCGTATAAAAGACAGCTGGACAAACAGACGGAAAAACGTACAGAAAGACAAAAAGCAGAAAACATGAGTCCCTGATGTCATACCTTTCAAAAAAAAAAAAAAAAAAAATCAAATCGGTCCCAAAATTTAAATAGACCATGGTACGACTGGTAAGCAGACGTGTGTCGTAATGTACAGACAAAAAATGCGAAAAATAGGTACCTGATGTCATTAATTTCTATAATGGAAAAGAAATTTTTAAATTGGACGGATAGAACTAATTAAGAAGGAGGTACAGACGGGCGAACATCTCCACAATGTTTATACCTATTTTTATACCTGGAAGAATAATTTTAAAGTTTATACCTGGAAGAAGGTATTGTAGTCCACTTGCAGGGCGACATATTCTTCGAGAATTGTGCCTTTTGAGAAACATTTATGAAACTTTCAGGGTTTGTACACTAGAACAAGACGATCATTTTTTGATATGGACGTCGGCTGGGTTCCGACCCGTTTGGCCGCCATCTTGAAAAATGGCGGCAAATCTATTTTTGATCATAACTCCTAAACCGCTTGTCCAAATATAATGAAATTTGGTTTAAAATGATCGCAATTGTTTTCTAAATCTTTTATGTGATATGTTTTATGGGGTTTTATCCAGCCGTTAATCCGCTACGTGGCTTTATTTCAGAAAATCATGTAATATTTAGCGCGTTTACTTATTTATCTGGACACACTTAAAACTTCGCTAATAACAAGTATTTGCAAAGTTGTTTGTCTTTTTATTGTTTAAAAAACAGTTTTTGTTTGATGCAATTCGGAGCAGTACTTCTTTAGATACGCAATATGTAATACGTACGTGAAGCTGGTGGAACCGTTTCGGCCTCTATCCGCTGTGTATTTATGGCGTTGGCGTCGCTTGGATGCGTCATCTACTGCATAATCTATATTGATCATGGTCTTGTGGGGATTGTAGATATGCTGTTTTTAACATAGGTAAACACTTCAAAATAATTTCATATGGGATGCGTTTATATATAATATATATCATTACCAATTTATAACATATTGCAGGAAAAGATGAAGATAAAGTTTTTATTTGACGTAAGTTAAATAACAATGCATGATATCATAAATTCATACTCTTTAAGAAAGTTTTAATTTTTGCGTATTTTGTTTTGTATTACCACCTAAGTCCATTTAAGATTTAAATTCGAAATCTTAAGAAATATTTACTTAGTTTCCCTATTTTTCTTTAAATACGGTTTTTTTTTTTAAAGTTAAAACCAATTTTTGCTTGAAAATTGAGGACTTTTATGACCGGTAAAAACTTAGCTGTGTTCAATAAATGCAATTTTTTGAAAAAATTTCCTAATTTAAGTTTCGTTTTCAAAAAAAATAAAAGTTTTAAGTTTACCGTTAGTACCGGAGTCTTAGATGCTAATACAATGCTAAGTAAATATTTTACAATTTATCTTAATAAAATTACGCGTAAATTTAAAAAAAAAACGAAACGGCTGCATACTAAGCCAATCGGGAATCAAGAAGGGAATTGTAGCCCAGTAAACTCCCGCATTGTAATTGGTTATCCAATGCCAAGCCTGGTCAGGGACCCCTTTTTGCCATAGAGGCATCAAACAGTATTGAATTAATTTTAAGTTTGTTTTTTAAAGGTTTGTTTGTCATATAGTTAAATTTTTTCAATTAAAAAAATGTAGAATATAATGCAGTTTTAAAATTTGTCTCTGGTTTTTTAGTTTTCATGTAAAAGATATTTTTTCTCTTGAAGTGTTGGGTGCTGACGAGTCCAGTCGGTTAAAGCGTTCGCCTTGCATGTGTAAGGTCCCAGGTTCGGGTCCAGGCATCGCCAAAATAACTATCAAACTATAAAAGGCCCGTGGAGTAAAAAAAAATCTGTCATAACGACCGTGCACAGAGGGTGCACGTTAAATATGATCCAATGTCCCAACGCTGCATCAATGTCACCCTTAACGGTTACCCCACGTAAATCCTGGGCAAGTGCCAGTTTTGACTCTTGATCAACCCCTGTATGCCATTGCTAAACAAATACAGTGGACGTGGCCACAAGGATATAGTAAAGAGAATTTCGTGATTCTTCCAGGAGGTTTGCACATTGAAATGGCTAGTTTCAAAGTGGCTGGTGATTGGTTTTGCGGTAGTGGTTGGATTCAAATGCAAGTTGAGGCAGGTATTACCACGGGACAGCTGAATCATATCTAAAGGTTTCGCATCTGTCATGCACGCGACATGCCCATCAGGTCTCCTTAGCTGCTTTGTATGTTTTGCAAAACCGTGCACTGCATCGAGGCAACCGATGATCAAGAGCCATTGGACTTTGCTGTGTGGTGCACTGCCATGGCTGCGAAATACCCGCAATAAATACTGGGCAACGACAGTGACACTAGAACTCACCATATTGCTATTTGTGCAATCTTTAAGAGAGTCCAACTACGCTTTGTACGTGCAAGCGCTGACGGAGCTTGTCCCATGGTTTTTCGCGTTCGACCACACGCACATTATGCCCGCTGAATTTCCATAAGCTTAGCATATTTAGCAAAATTGCCTTCAAGACTTCCTGAAGTTGCAAAACAGTTCGTATCTGGAAATTTCACTGTAAAACGTATAACACTTGCATACGTAAAAACAAGATTGAGCTGTTTCATTTTCTAATTCAGGCTAGCTAACTTGAATATATCGTAGTAGAAATTAGTTAAAAATTACTAACGGTGAATCAGTTGTCTGTTTTTCTGCTCGCGAATTGATTTTTCTATCTCTTTGCACACATGAAGTTGAAGACGCTGATACCAGAACTATGCTTCATGTTTGTTATGCTTTAAACACTGGAAAACGAAAAATATTGATCAGAACGTTAGATACAGACCTGGTGGTGCTATCAATCCAGTTGTTCTAAGCAAAAAGCATACAAGAATTTAAGGTAGATTTTGGAAAAGGCAACGATTTCCGATACATACCACAGCCCATACAATAAGTGCTACTCCTGGCCTGTGGAATCGCATGCTCTGCTAGGATTCCACGCTTTCACAGGCTGTGATACGACTTCGGCTTTTGTTAGGCGGGGAAAGAAGACTGCTTGGAACGTGTGGAATAGTTACCCCGATGAAACACCTCCTTCCTAACTCTATGGCCAGCAATACCAGAACAATTGCAATGTGGTTGGACCAGAAATGATGGAAAGGGGGGCTTTCGGCCACTGTGGAGAACTCTACCTCTGACGTTCCAAAGAAATGTCAAGAGCAACTCCTTAAATGTGGCTGCAAAAAACTTGCAAAGGGCGGTGTAAATGCAAACGCCTAGGACTAAAATGCACCGAACTCTGCTCCTGTGACTGCAAAAACTAAAATTTCATATTAAGAAACTAAGAATTTTTGTTAAACAACTAACGATGATTTGTAAGAAAATATTACCAGGCGAAACTGATCATTCTGGTACATTTATTTGAATAAAAACAAAATATAAGGCAAATGAAGGACATATTCCTGAACAATTTATTTATCTGAAGGATAAATTAAGTTACACTAGAAGTAAACTTAAAAATTTTCAGCTAACGTTTTTATTTGGAAATATAGTGTTAATTGTACTGACAAAAAGTCGTCATCTATGGGCTAGTCAGTGTGCTTACGCTTGTACTTGTTGGCAGTATATTTTTTACAGCATCAACGTATTTTGCGATCATATGACGCCACACTTATCGATCAGTAGTCGTATTACATATAGCGTATCTAAAGAAGTACTGCTCCGAATTGCATCAAACAAAAACTGTTTTTTAAACAATAAAAAGACAAACAACTTTGCAAATACATGTTATTAGCGAAGTTTTAAGTGTGTCCATATAAATAAGTAAACGCGTTAAATATTACATGATTTTCTGAAATAAAGCCACGTAGCGGATTAACGGCTGGATAAAACCCCATAAAACATATTACATAAAAGATTTAGAAAACAATTGCGATCATTTTAAACCAAATTTCATTATATTTGGACAAGCGGTTCAGGAGTTATGATCAAAAATAGATTTGCCGCCATTTTTCAAGATGGCGGCCAAACGGGTCGGAACCCAGACGACGTCCATATCAAAAAATGATCGTCTTGTTCTAGTGTACAAACCCTGAAAGTTTCATAAATGTTTCTCAAAAGGCACAATTTGTCCCACTTGCAGCCGGACTATTGCACAAAGACGGAACTGAAAGTTTACTTGAAATTGGATGTCCTCAACCCTTTTGGCCCTAATTTTTAATTCTAGTGAATGGTGAAAGTCAGTATAATATATTCTTTAATTTTTCTTCAGTATACTTTTTGGAAGCGGAAGTAAAAGCATCTGCTGAGGACATGAAAACTTTGCAAAAACTATAGCAATGAATTGTAAGAACTCAATAGCTTAAAATTTTACCATTTTAAGACTGTCCGTCAGGTGGCGCTGATTTAAATTTATGAGACTAAATTTTAAGAGTTTTATAGAACAAGTTGCCATTAATGCCAGCAACTCCTTAAAAACCTCATCATTTGTTACTCAAATCAATGACTGTTACAAGTCACCTACTTCGGTATGATATTTTTGATAAGCTTGAACTTAAGCTTAAGCTCTTTTATACCTGCACGATCGTGATAGCTCGGTCGGAAAGGAATACGAAAGTATACTAATAGATTATTTTAGGACAAAAATAATTGGCTTGTATCACTTTATGTGGCGTAAAATCATTCCTGCTTTCGTTCCTCTATTTCCATTGGACGTGGGTGATTGGTATGACACGGTAAGCTCCTCCCCACTGCATTGATTAACCTATCAATACCTTCTTTTCATTCCTGTGGAACTGTTGCCACTAAAGATGTAAAGCATGTCCATTCATCATTGAATATACAATATACTACAGTTTGATCTGCCCACGGCATTACTGTCAATCTACTGAGCAAAAATGAAAGCCTATAAAATACCAAAACCGACCTTAAGAACAAAGCGGCTGGCGCCGAAGCTTCGCCTGCTCCGATTGGTTGATAATTTGACCCTGATATTCGTGCGCACTGTTACGTTTAAATCGAAGGAAAAAAATAATTAAAATAACACTCTAACTGAAGCTAAACTAATAAAAATAATAAATTTATGTCTTGAAATTACAAATAAATTTGTTTATTGAATGTGAAATACCTTTTTGTATTCAATTCTCGCACTCAAAAATGAGAACTATTTACCCTTTTTCTCGTAGAACATTTGTATACTGCAAACTTAAGGTCGGTTTTGGTATAGTTCTCTTTCTTAATGTTTTATTTTGAAAAGACACTATATAGTCAAGTAACGCATTCTTTAAAATACGTCATGCAGAATAATGTAAAGATGCATATTGGTTATTCTCTATAAAAAAGGATAAATCGAAGTCCTTGGTGCTTTGCTCTATATTTTCAAATTCCATATGCATGTGTGGCGGTTCACCACACACGTAACCTCAATATGCCATCCGCTACTAGATGGCGCTGATTTACAAGCCACGTTCTTACCACTATTACAACGATTACAGCTTTAATGCAGTACTATGTAATAGTATAAGCTGAGGTATAACTCATCTCCACCTCGAGGATCCTTTTGGTAGACTGTGGGTGACTGATGCTGCTACACATGTTTGTGATTGATTAATTTAAATTGGCTCGCAATCTTAACTTGTCCCAAATAAACAAACCCTCAGGAAAAAGAAATCTAACAACAATATACGCTTTACCCCATGCCTCTGACTAAAAGCTATCAAAAGTGCGATTGAATAGATAGAGCAAACAAGAAGCGACACCAGCAATCCTGTTGTCCTTTAAAAAAAGGGCGATACATTGCTGCCGAGTAACGCAGAAATAACAAAACAAAAAACAATTAAGGACTCTTTTAAGTGAAAGAACTCTTTAAATGTCACATATGCATATGAATTGCACGTGGTGTCTAACATTTGTATTATTTAAAATATACATTTAGACACACACAATCGTTTTATTTACAATTTTCGCTTTAACCGAGTTAGTCTCGGACCACATTGTATAATTCTACTGTAATCTTACTACTACTGTAATTATAAATTATTCACAGAAAATTGCGTTTAAATACCCGATTTTACACTCCCTCTCACTGTCCCTACATGCTCTCACAACTTTAACATCATAAAAAAGGCCGTTTTAAATAAATAACCTTTTTTGGTGGAACTATTTCTGGTTAATTAGCTTATGTAGTTTCTTAAAATGTATATAATGTTTTTCTACCAACAATAGTTTTTTTTTTTTTTTTGGTAATTTTTTTTAAATGTATTGTCCCTGGGGGGTTATATAGTTGAGTAACAAACTAAACAGCCCTGAGAATGTAGTACGTCTGGTTACCCTCACTCTTATGGATATAGTACACAAATATATGTTTTTTTATAACTAACAATCTATTTATATAATTGGAATTGTCACAGGTCTAACGGTTATATATCCCCTTTCGACCGGCGGTCAGATGGCGCTGATTTAAAATTATGAGACTAAATTTGGAGTTTTATCGAAAAAAAATGCATCCAACAGCATCAATGCCAGCAACTCATTAAAAACAAAGTCATTTTTTATACAAATGACGAATGGTACAAGTCAGCTGCTTCGGTATCGATATTTTTGAAGAGCTTGAACATTCTCTTTACTACCCGCACGATCGTGCGAGCCCGGTCGGAAAGGGATATACATGAAGTCCTTAATATTGAGTCAGGTGTTATTTGTATCTGCCCGATTTTTTTACTGTGGGTTAAACCCACGATCACCCAGACTAAACGTATCGAGGCTTCTTCGTAAACTAATTTTTAAATTATTTTTTGTTTAATAGTTAATGAGAGACACGAGTTAATCTCTAAAAATACACATTTTTTGTGCGATAAATGCAAAAAAATGCCGTATCACTTATTTGTAGTTGACAGTTTATTTTAACGTTGTTTTAATGCAACTGCCTTTAAAATTAACTACTATAAAGAAGTTTTTGAAAAGTTCGAAAAAAAGGTTTAAAATATTTGTTTAAGAACTCTAATATTGTATTACACTCGTTCAACTTCATTTTTTTTTTACAGAAATAAATGACTGATACCTGTAATCAAAAGCTGAGAAATAATATTTTGTATCTTTTTCTATATGACCAGGTCAATTTCGGAACTAATTAACTTGCTAATTGATTGTACATTATGAATTCGTAGACGCTCTTTTTTGCATTTTAATTCTGAGCCTCCGATCTTCACAGGGTGTTGTGATCTAATACGTATTTCAAAATGAAGTCACTCAAATTTTATAAAAACACGTAAAAAATTAAAAATCTTTAAAGCTGCTTCCGTAACAACTGGTCAATAGAAATACATCAAATAATCTACAAAATACTCGTACGAGCGGATGTGGACAAATAATCAATAACCAAATTATAAAATAATCAATAACCAATCAATAGACCTGGGCTGTGAGGCGCCCTGTGGTCAGTGTCTCTATCTACGGATCGGAAGGCCCGACGATCGAGTCCAGGTCTCTGAAAACTCACCAAGTATATGCGGAGTACGTGCTCGTTAAATCTGTTGGGTCCGAAAGTCCTGTGGGCGGTCATTGCGCAGTTTCCCACGGGTACAGGTTCCTGGAGACCATTTCCCTCCCCTTCAGGGACATGTCTAAATTGTGGAGGTGGCGCGTGATAGATGACAAACATCTGTCACGTATTTGTGTGCAAGTGAGTGTGTGACTGTCTTACTTGACGAAGGTTTATAAGCGACTCTTTGAGCAAGCATACAAGACTGAAAATATATGTATACCAACCTATCAATAGACCAGTAAATAACCATGCCGAGGAGTGATCACTAATAAAATCATCATTCATCAAACGTCCTTCCTTATTAGGGAAAAGAACGTTTTTACTAAGTTTTCAACTAACAATAGAAAATAACATTCAAAACAAGTTTAAAAAAATTTTATATAGAAAATAATTGAACTTCATTAGTGGTGGTCAATAATCAAAAAATTATTTTAATGAGCATGTAAACATATTGATATATTTTTTTAAAAACGGAAAGTATAGAAAAAACCAATATTTGTAAACAGTACACTGATTTGTGTATTAAATCTTAGGAATTTGCTTAAATTGTCATTAAAAGAACGACTATTTGATCTACAGACATTCTTCCGCTTATGCATTTTTACTTTTACCTACTATCAGTGTAACAAAGTAAACAATGAAATAGCCAATTCGTTTAAAAAACTTTGAAGATTTAATATCGCTTAATTGAACTACTTTTTATTCTACTTTACGCATCATCCTTTGCATGATTAAAAGTATATTAAAATGCTCCTTTTAATAATTCTCGGTTAGTGGCGCTGTTTTATTAAAGGTCAAACGACTCTTTTGCAGTTTAATAACCTTAGATGTTTAATTAACCTTTTAGTTAATTTAAATAATTTTAGGTATTGTTTAAATTAAATGGGCGTTACTTTAACCAGAGCCCGACCCCAGCAGCTCCAAAGGCTTTAAGTAATTTGTATCACTTATTTGTAGTTAACAGTTTATTTTAACGTTGTTTTAATGCAACTGCCTTTAAAATTAACTACTATAAAGAAGTTTTTGAAAAGTTCGAAAAAAAAAGTTTAAAATAATTTTTTAAGAACTCTAATATTGTATTACCATCGTTCAACTTCTTTTTTTTTTATGGAAATAAATGACTGATACCTGTAATCAAAAGCTGAAAACTGATATTTTGATCTTTTTCTATAGGACCAGATCAATTTCGGAACTAATTAACATGTTAATTGATTGTAGATAGGCTTTTAAAAATGTCCCCAAATAGGGACGCCAGGTCTAAGAGGCTAAAAGGGGAAAAAATACATTTTAAAATGAGAAAAAAATTATTGTTACGTTCAACATAGAACCCTTTAGGAAGCTCATTAGAGGCCTACGTAACGCATAAATGAACAGACAATTATTAAGGGGGTTCAATACCCAAAAATCGGTGAAAAAATCAAAACAAAAATTATTGGCTTAAAATATTATTACAATATTTATTAATAATATCACAAAGTATCAAGACGATTGGAAAAATATTTTTGGCATTAAAAGCCATTTTAATGTCATGGCTTCGTAAGGAAATGGGTTAACAATAAAAACTTTAAATGCGTTTTTCTCAGAACTTGATTTTTTGAACTTTGATGTACCTTTTCTCAAAAACTATGCTATGTTTTCTCGTAAACTTTTTTTATATGATGTAATACATAGTATAGATTTATCTGAGGTTATAAATTTTAATAAAACTAAAGTAAAAAAAATTTATGGGGCAAAAAAGTGAAAAATTTCATGATTTTTTGGGTACTTTAAAACTTATTTTATTTAAAAACTTATTTAGAAATTTTTTTTAACCTCAGATTAATATATAAGGTTGGTATAACACACAGAGAAAATTTTAAGATGATCTGATCAGTAGTTATTGTGAAAAGGTACATTGTAATTGGCCAATTTAACATTACCGATGTACAACATACTGAACCCCCTTAAAAGATTCTTCTCTGTTGTCAAACCTCTTAAACGAAAAAGAATTTTTCAAACCGATCTGTTAAATCGGTCTGAAAATTGAAGTGGGCCGTGGACAAACAAATCGACAGACGTCTGTCTTAATATACAGCCATCAGCTAAAATAAACTACGTAAAGAAATCATATATCATAACATTATTTTAAATAAAGAATAACTTTTAAAATTGGCTTGTTAGAACCTGAAATTGAAACAGATCGTCGTATGAAAGACAGCTGGACAAACAGACGGAAAAACGTACAGAAAGACAAAAAGCAGAAAACATAAGTCCCTGATGTCATACCTTTCAAACAAAAAAAAATTAAATCGGTCCCAAAATTAGACCACGGTACGACAGGTAAGCAGACGTGTATCGTAATGTACAGACAAAAAATGCGAAAAATAGGTACCTGATGTCATTAATTTCTATAACAGAAAATAATTTTTTTAATTCGACGGATAGAACTAATTTAGAAGGAGGTACAGACGGACGAACATCTCCGCAATGTTTATACCTATTTTCCATTAAGGTAAAAAAAAAATCAAATTAAAAAATTCAAGGTAGTTTAAACATTCGACTCTATTTGAACTTCAATTTGTAGTTTATCTGAAGGCTCATTGCAGTTCATAGTTGAAATCGCCCCCAGAGTTTCAAACGAGAATCATATTTTTTTCATATCTGATGTTGAAACAAACTTGGAGGTAGAAAAACTATATCAACTATTCTTCCCCTTTTTTCCCGTTATTATGGCTGTTATTTTCTTCGCCTTGTCCCATTATTTTCTAGTTTTTGAGCGTGACAGGCGAATTAACTTCAGAGGAATTACCAAAGAAGTTGGTGTTTTTCGCTCATCCACCTACGCGCATCATAATGGTAAGCGCGAAAGTGATGTAAGTCCCATTGGGTTAACATGACAGAAAAGGTCACTTTTCCTCGTACTAAGTGATATGTGAAAAGGTAAATGAAAAAGTGGGCCAAGATCGTAGGACAATTTCCTGCAATGATTCATTCATTTGATATTTCGGCTAATAAAGAAGTGCGCATGGAAATGTTCCGATGGATATGACTCTTTTTCTTAGAGATTCATAAATTCGGCGGAATGGACAATTACAGCATTTTCCAAACATATTTTATTTCGATTAAGCATAGGGAGAAACTCCTTAATCTCGCATATTTCCGCTTTTTAAGAGCAACTTATTTTTTAATTAATTTTTAAAGTTTTTGGCGCGAAAACAGCGATGTCGTCATGTGACGTCATCTGTTACGAAATGGCTACCGCTCGCTACTGTCGTATCGGTAATCGCAATAATGGTTATTAGTGTTATTGTTGAGTCCGAAAAATCGCTCTGCTTGATGTTTATTTCTTAATTATGGGTTATAAGCACTGTATTGTGCAAGCGTACGAATACAACTGCAAAAAAAAACAGATAAAATACTTCATTACCCAAAAATAAATATGCTAGAAACAAGTGGTGCAAAGCCATTAAAACAAGTTTATTGCTAGTACGAAAAGCAAACTTTCTTATTTAAAAATGAGTTTTTCTGAATACAAAACACTTAAATAAGAAATAAAAATATACGTTAAACACTTGCAAGCTAATTTCGTTGATTTAATTGATGATGTTATTTCAATAAACTCGGTTTTAAAACATTAATACGCTATTAAGAAAATGTAACAACATATACCAATTTCAACTTTTTTTTACCTATTAAACAGCATTTTGAAAACTTAAATCGCTAAAAATCTCTATAATTGGTATAATATTGCAGAAATAATGAAAAATAACAGCCCTTCAGTTGCATTTTTGGATGGTATCTTATCATAACTTTCATTGCTGCACACAGGAACTGTTGAAAAATACAAATGAATTTCATGCCTGGCAATTGAAATATTAATACATATTTAAAAATATGCATAGACCTGTGTAATGTTGGGTTTGAAAAGTTTGGTCTAGAATAGTTGGAGGTGTACAACAAAAAAAAACAGGACTTTTAAACAATAAATAGTGTCAGAGGGGTGAATATGAGTTTTTTCATGTGGTATTGCTTAGGCGAAGAATAAAAACCAAAATTTTAGCTGGTAGCTAAAATACTCACTGAAAGTGGGAGTGCTAGGCATCAAAAGAAAGGTCTTAGCCTCCATAAACAGAAAATACCAAAAATTTTGGCCCTATATGTCCCTAAAGAGTTTAGGGTCCAAATGTGTCTTTTAACATTGCATGCAACGACAGATGACAGTTTTCACAAAGATAGAGGCCTGCATTTAAAAATATGCAACTACCTGTGCCAAGTTGGGTATGAAAAGTTAGGTCTAGAATAGGTGGAGGTGTACAACAAAAAAAACAGGACTTTAAAACAATAAATAGCGTCAGAGGGCTTAATATGAGTTTTTTCATGTGGTATTGCTTAGGCGAAGAATAAAAACCAAAATTTTAGCTGGTAGCTAAAATACTCACTGAAAGTGGGAGTGTCATACATCAAAAGAAAGGTCTTGGCTTCCATAAACAGAAAATACCAAAAGTTTTTGCAAAAAATATCCCTAAAGAGTTTAGGGTCCAAATGTGTCTTTTAACATTGCACCCACCGACAGATGACACTTTTCACAAAGATAGAGGCCTACATTTAAAAATATGCAACTACCTGTGCCAAGTTGGGTATGAAAAGTTAGGTCTAGAATAGGTGGAGGTGTACAACAAAAAAAAACAGGACTTTAAAACAATAAATAGCGTCAGAGGGCTTAATATGAGTTTTTTCATGTGGCTTAGGCGAAGAATAAAAACCAAAATTTTAGCTGGTAGCTAAAATACTCACTGAAAGTGGGAGTGTCATACATCAAAAGAAAGGTCTTGGCTTCCATAAACAGAAAATACCAAAAGTTTTTGCAAAAAATATCCCTAAAGAGTTTAGGGTCCAAATGTGTCTTTTAACATTGCACCCACCGACAGATGTCACTTTTCACAAAGATAGAGGCCTGCATTTAAAATATGCAAATGCCTGTGCCAAGTTGGGTTTGAAAAGTTAGGTCTAGAATAGGTGGAGGTGAACAACAACAAAAACAGGACTTTAAAACAATAAATAGTGTCAGAGGGCTTAATATGAGTTTTTTCATGTGGTATTGCTTAGGCGAAGAATAAAAACCAACATTTTAGCTGGTAGCTAAAATACTCACTGAAAGTGGGAATCTTATACATCAAAAGAAATGTTTTAGCGCCTAGAAACTGAATACAGGCAAAATAGTAGTAAATTAGAGCAGTACAGTTTTAATCTTCAATATAGCATTCAATGCTCTCAGCAAAGGGTATACCAAATTATGACACAGTCATATTCGAAACATACAAGTTTACTTGTATAAATGTACTAACTACAATCATTTCATTTGGCGAGACAGTAATGTGCATTTTTAATCAAATTTAAACATAGTTTTTCTGTCAGTTAATGTGCCGAAACTGTATTTTTTTTATAGTAAATATATTTTTATTAACAAATTCAGTCATTTAAATTAAGAAAGAGCATTTTTTAACTTCACTAGTTTGCTTTTTCTACTCTTTACTTTCCCATTTTGGTTTAAAATTATAAGATATTGAAAAACAGAAGAAAACAACAATCGAAATTCAAACCTTCGAAAAGGTAAACAAACGTTCACGAATTCGGAAGATTCCTCGGCTCATAACAGATGACGTCACGGCAATAGGAGGTGCTTAGGTCAAACTTATCCGCTAGATGTCTCTGCTCTACCGGTGTGGATAATCTATTTCCGGTTTAGTCGACTGCTAACTTTTTGTATTGACATTTTGTCAGGCTTAAAAAAAGGTTTTTTTTTTTAATTAAATGTTTCAAGTGATAATTTTTTTTTGTTAATATGAATCGATGTCCCTGGCGCCTTGCTCTTTACTTTCAAATTTTATATGCATGTGTGGCGAGTGGCGGTTCACCACACACGTAACCTCAATATGCCATCAACAACTAGATGGCGCTGATTTACAAGCCACGTTCCTACCACTATTACAACGATTACAGCGTTAATACACTACTATGTAATAGTATAAGCTGAGGTATAACTCCTCTCCACCTCGAGGATCCTTTTGGTAGACTGTGGGTGACTGATGCTGCTACTCATGTTTGTGATTGATTAATTTAAATTGGCTCGCAATCTTAACTTGTCCCAAATAAACAATATCAAATAATTATAAATAATTCACAGAAAATTGCGTTTAAATACCCGATTTTTCACTCCACACTGTCCCTACATGCTCTCACAACTTTAACATCATAAAAAGGGCCGTTTGAAATAAATAACCTTTTTTGGTGGAACTATTTCTGGTTAATTAGTTTATGTAGTTTCCGAAAATGTATATAATGTTTTTCTACCATCAATAGTTTTTTGTAATTTTATGAAAATGTATTGTCCCTGGGTTAAAGATTCACTCCTATAACACTGCTTTAAAGTTCAATTAAAACTTACTAGGAGACTAAGAAATAGAATTTAAATATACAATTTTTTCTTAAAGGATTGAGGCTCCTAAATCAGCCATCAGTTGTTTTGATCCATGAGTGATAACGTTCTTACAATACTTTTATTATAAAAAAAATCGTAGGAGTCTTTTATTGTCGTCACTCACTCAATCTCATTTACTGATAATGCGAGATATGTGCGAGAATATTTTTGCTAGTCTCAAATTGGGGACATTTAACTGTAGATTAACATACAATGTCTAAACCTTATAAAAAATCCTTTGAAAAACGATGGTATTTAACTTTTCCTACGGAATTGAGTGGCAAACTAAACAGTATTGCGAAATGTAGTACGTCTCACTCATAGAGATCTTAATAAAAGTACTATTAGAGTGGAGGTCACGTGACCTATCTATGCTAACGACGGGACGAGCATGGGGGCCGCCATCTTAGAGTTCGAGACCAACTTTTTTAAGTGGAAAATGCTTAGAAAAAAATAAATTTAATTCTAAAATATTAAAAAAATACTAGCTGCATTTTGGAATATTTTTAGTGACTTTAAAAGAACTTGAAACTCTTCTAGTATTTTTATATTATTTATTTTGCAATTTTAGAATGAAATTTTATTTTTTGCCTAGCACTCTTTTTCTTTATGTGATGGCGACATTGGCAACCATCACTGTCACATTAAGAAGAAGAATACGCGAAAAATAAAATTTCATTCCAAAATTACAAAATAAATATTATAAAAATACTAGAAAAGCATTTCAAGTACTTTTAAAGTCACTAAAAATATTCCAAAATGCAGCTAGTATTTTTGTGGTACTTTTTTAATATTTTATAATTAAATTTATTTTTTCTAAGCATTTTCCACTTAAAAAAGTTGGTCTCGAACTCTAAGATGGCGGCCCCCATGCTCGTCCCGTCGTTAGCATAGATAGGTCACGTGACCTCCACTCTAATACTTTTATTAAGATCTCTATGGCGTGAACTAATCTTAACAGTTCTATATACATGAAGTCCTTAATATTGAGTCAGATGTTATTGGTATCTGCACGATTTTTTTACTGAGGGTTGAACCCATGATCAACCCAGACTAAACGAATAGAGGCTTCTTCGTAAAGTAATTTTTTTTTTGTTTAAATAGTTAATGAGAGACACGAGTTAATCTCTAAAAATACACATTTTTTGTGCTACAAATGCAAAAAAGGCGGTATCACTTATTTGTAGTTAACAGTTTATATTTTAACATTGTTTCAATGCAACTGCCTTTAAAATTAACTACTAAAAGAACTTTTTGAAAAGTTCGAAAAAAAGGTTTAAAATAATTTTTTAAGAACTCTAATATTGTATTACACTCGTTCAACTTCATTTTTTTACAGAAATAAATGACTGATACCTGTAATCAAAAGCTGAGAACTAATATTTTGATTTTTTTTCTATAGGACCAGGTCAATTTCGAAACTAATTAACATGTTAATTGATTGTAGAGAGGTTTTAAAGTACGCATGATGAATAATGTGAGATTCTCAGTTTCATTGATATGTATTTCAACTCAGCTCATTACGAATTCGTAGATGCTCTTTTGTGCATTTTAATTCTGACCCTCCAATCTTCACAGGGTGTCGTGATCTAATACGTATTTCAAAATGAAATCACTCAAATTTTATAAAAACACATAAATTAAAAACCTTTAAAACTGCTTCCGTAACAACTGGTCAATAGAAATACATCAAAGAATCTACAAAATACACGTACGAGAGAATGTGGATAAATAATCACTAACCAAATTATAAAATAATCAATAACCAATCAATAGACCTGGGCTGTGAGGCGCCCTGTGGTCAGTGTCTCGATCTACGGATCGGAAGGCCCCGCGATCGAGTCCAGGTCTCTGAAAACTCACCGAGTATATGCGGAGTACGTGCTCGTTTAATCTGTTGGGTCCGAAAGTATTGTGGGCGGTCATTGCGCAGTTTCCCACGGATACAGGTTCCTGGAGACCATTTTCCTCCCCTTCAGGACATGTCTAAATTGTGCAGGTGGCGCGTGATAGATGGCAGCATCTGTCACGTATTTGCGTGCAAGTGAGTGTGTGATTGTCTTACTTGACGAAGGTTTATAAGCGGCTCTCTGAGCAAGCATACAAGCCTGAAAATATATGTATACCAAACCTATCAATAGACCAGTAAATAAACATGCCGAGGAGTGATCACTTATAAAATCATCATTCATCAAACGTACTGCTTTTACTAACACGTCCTTCCTTATTAGGGAAAACGTTATTACTAAGTTTTCAACCAAGAAATAGAAGACAACTAATTTTTCAAGTTAAAATTTTTTCTATATAGAAAATAATTGAACTTCATTAGTGGTGGTCAATAATCAAAAAATTATTTTAATGAGCATGTAAACGTACTGACATATTTTTTTAAAAACGGGAAGTATAGAAAAACTAATATTTGTAAACAGTACACTGATTTGGGGACGTACATAAATTACGTCACGCTCTGAGGGGGGAGGGAGGGGTATGCGCCAACGTGACGGATCGTGACATAGAGGGGGGTAGGGGTAATCACTCGCGTGACGTAACGCTTCGAAAATTTTCAATTCTGTAAGGAAAATAAAATGTACTACTTTTAAATAAGAGATTTTTGATAAATTTTACTTTTTTTTCTTTCTAAATTCATTTTTTAGCATAAACATATGCATTTTTTTTTGCAAATTTCAGAAAAAAGGGAAATATCAAAATTAACTTTTCCTTAAGATGGGGGGGGGGGGGTGCAACAACGTGACGTAATTTTAGGGGGAGGGGTTCGACCAAACGTGACGCAGCGTGACTTAGGGGGAGGGAGGGGTCAAAAAAGTCAAAATTTTGCGTGACGTAATTTATGTACGTCCCCTTTGTGTATTAAATCTTGGGAATTTGCTTAAATTGTCATTAAAAGAACGACTATTTGATCTACACAGACATTCTTCCGCTTATGCATTTTTACTTTTACCTACTTCAGTGTTACAAAGTAACCAATGAAATAACCAATTCATTTTAAAAACTTTGAAGATTTAATATCGCTTAATTGAACTACTCTTTATTCTACCTTACGCATCATCCTTTGCATGATTAACCCTTTCAGTCCCAAAAATTTACTACACAACAGAAACATTTGGTATTCACAAAATAAGCTTATTTTAGGTCAAATATACGAATTCCATAAGAAAAAAAAATCCATTTAAATTTTATATATGGTTTTTGAAACAATGCCAAAATTCTTTAACTATGGAAAACAGCAAAATAAAAAATATATATATTACCTAAAAACACTTCGAGTTATATATTTTAAGGTATCTGACCATATTATCAAAAAAAAAAAAATAGTAATTATTTTAACCGAAATAGTTTAAATTGTGTTTTAAATATGTGGAACTGAAGTGAACTTATCAAAAATCAGGAGAAACGCTTGTTGACTATTTTCTAAATAAAAAAAAATAGTAGTTCTGACTTCTATTGAGATTAAAGTAAAATTTTGTCTGATAGAACAAAGTTTGAAGAATCGAATGATGTGTATTTGGATGTCATAGCGGGACATAAACATTTTGAAAAAAATATTGAAAGTGATGATGCCAAATGGCATCACTGGGACAGAAAGGGTTAAAAGTATATAAAAATGCTCCTTTTAATGATTCTCGGTTAGTGGCGCTGTTTTATTAAAGCTCAAACGACTCCTTTATAGTTTAATAACCTTAGATGTTTAATTGACCTTTTAGTTAATTAACCTTTTAGTTAAATAATTTAAATAATTTTAGGTGTTGTTTAAATGAAATGGGCGTTACTTTAACCAACAAAATTGAGTACAGCTATGATATAATTGCCTCTATTAATTGGCAACTTTTGGCGAGATTGTAAATTTATTGTATATACCTATAGAGTATATGAAATATGAAATTGAATGTTTACCACACATTTGGGCACACATAACGTTTCGTTGCTTGGCAACGTAACGTTAATCCTAATCGCCAAATCGAGACCGGCCAATGTATAATAGCTATACACAAAATTGCTCAGTAACAAGGTCTTAGACCAATTTAGCTGTGTTAAAGAAATTAAAAAGTTAGACAAAATAGCCATAGCCTGTTTGGTAAGGTCTTAGACTGGCATCCCTTAGGTTGTGAGTTTGAGCCCCGCTGCACTTCGAAAACCTCCGTGTACGCTAATGGTGATTGGTGCCCGTTAAATTCCGTCGTGGTCACAAAGTTCTCCAAGTTCTTATACCAAATCAATACCTCTGGGGGCGACAAGTCAATTCTGGGGATTCTCGTCCAGAAGATCTCGTTTCAAGGGTTCAAAGTGGTCAGCTGACCAGTATAAACAAAAAGGGGGGGAGGGGGGGGGTCCGAGGACCATGCCGTCAAATCCAACCACTACTACGACGGGTCGTGATGGATAGTCCGGGGGCGTTTAAAATCCTGTTCAACGAATTGATCGGAGTGGATTATCTGAGCAATGTTTTCATGCTCTGTGGCTTCCATCGCCTTGAAATAATTGTGGGAGGCCGGCAGGATGGCTGAGTCAATGTTAATATATATATATATTTTTTTTAAATATTTTTTTTAAGAGCTCTAATATTACCCTCGTTCGACTTCACTTTTTTTATAGAAATAAATGACTGATACCTGTAATCAAAAGCTGAGAAATGATATTTTGGATCTTTTTCTATAGGACCAAGTCAATTTCGAAACTAATTAACGTGTTAATTGATTGAGTGTTTTAAAGTACGCTTGATGAATGATGTGAGATTCTCAGTTTCATTGATATGAATTTCAACCCAGCTCCTTACGAATTCGTAGACGCTCTTTTTGTGCATTAATTCTGACCCTCCAATCTTCATTTAAATAAAGAGCAGTTTGCAATTCGTCAATATCATCATATTTAGATTTGGCTAGTACTGTATCGTCCACGAACTGAGCTGTAAATACAGTCTGTCTGCGTATAGGGAAATCGTTTGTATACAGATTAAAAAAGGGTGGGACTCAGGGTGTTGTGATCTAATACATATATCAAAATGAAATGACTCAAATTTTTTAAAAACACATAACTAATTAAAAAAACATTTAAAGCTGCTTCCTTAATAACTGGTCAATAGAAATACATCAAAGAATCTGCAAACATAATACTTGAAAAAGCACTCTGTTGAACGAAACCACGTACGTGCGGACTCGGACCAATCAATAAACCTGTAAGTAATCTTGCCGATGAGTGATCCACTAATAATTAATCATCATTCATCAAGCGTACTGCTTTTATTAACACGTCCTACCATAATTGGAAAGGAACGTTTTTACTAAACTGTTCTGAATACAAATCTAACTTTACAAATTAAAATTAATTTTATATTTAAAATAATTGAACTTCATTAGTTGTAGTCAATAATCAAAAAATTATTTTTATGAGCATGTAAACGAACTGATATTTTTGTACTTACGAACTGTAAAAATGAAAATTTAATATCGCTCAATTGAACTACTTTTAATTCTATTTTACGCATCATCCTCTGCATGATTAAAAGTATATAAAAATGCTCCTTTTAATAATTCTCGGTTAGTGGCGCTGTTTTATTAAAGCTCAAACGACTCTTTTACAGTTTAATAACCTTAGATGTTTAATTAACCTTTTAGTTAATTTAAATAATTTTAGGTATTGTTTAAATTAAATGGGCGTTACTTTAACCAACAAAATTGAGTACAGCTATGATATAATTGCTTCTATTAATTGGCAACTTTTGACAAGATTGTACATTTATTGTATGTACCTATAGAGTATATGAAATTGAATGTTTAAAACATTTGAGCACACATAACGTTTCGTTGCTTGGCAACGTAACGTTAATCCTAATCGCCAAATCGAGACCGGCCAATGTATAATAGCTATACACTCTTAAAACAAGCACTCCTAATTTAACTCAGTCTGAGTGGATTTCACTCCTCCAGACTGGAAAATGCACTTCTCCTTTTGGAGTGGATCCTTTGTGTGTTAAACCTCCGACAGGATCACTCCAAACGAGTGATTTTAACTCAGTCTGAGTAAAAATGCATGCCTTTACGGTGTCGAAAATGCACTTCTCCAACTGGAGTGGATTTCACTCTTTTGTTTTAAGAGTGTACACAAAATTGCTCAGTAACAAGGTCTTAGACCAATTTAGCTGTGTTAAAGAAATTAAAAAGTTAAACAAAATAGCCATAGCCTGTTTGGTAAGGTCTTAGACTGGCATCCCTTAGGTTGTGAGTTCGAGCCCCGCTGCCCTCCGAAAAACCCCGTGTACGCTAATGGTGATTGGTGCCTGTTAAATTCCGTCGTGGTCACAAAGTCCTCCAAGTTCTTATACCAAATCAATACCTCTGGGGGCGACAAGTCAATTCTGGAGATTCTCGTCCAGAAGATAGCGATATTTTCAAGGAAAAAAATGGCATACTTCTAAAATACTACAAAAAAAAAAAGGTAAACTATGCCTTCATGTTCCATGTATGTCACCATAAAGTATGACGTCGTTTGTTATTCCAATGATAGACTATGTTCCTGCTAACCTACAGGTGATAAATAAATCTCAATTTATGTGTCTGAGTCGCGCGAAAAAACATGAGTGTATGTGGAACAGTAGGTGACGATCTGTTAACTTATTCATCAGTTCATATGAAGTGAAAGCAGAAAGTTCTGAAAAAAAAAATAGCCTGCTTTCATTTCGTGATACTTTAATACTCATTGATTATTATAGAAAAACAAGTAACAGAGACTATGTCGCCTATATACAGCTTTCACATAAGATTTATACACTCTAGAAAAAAAATCGCCAAACATAGCCTTAAGTTGACTACAGCCAAATTTGACTATTGAAGTTAACTTTAATGATATGAAGCCTCATGCACTCTTAAAACGAACGAGCGATTTTAACTCAGTCTGAGTTAATTTTCACTCCTCCAGTCTAGAAAATGCACTTCCCCGAAAGGAGTGGATCCTTTGTGTGTTAAACCTCCGACAGGATCACTCCAAACGAGTGATTTTAACTCAGTCTGATTTAATATTCACTCCTTTCCAGTGGCGAAAATGCTCTTCTCCTAATGGAGTGGATTTCACTCTTTTGTTTTAAGAGTGTGGATGCCAGTTCGGAAAGATTTCACTGCATTGCACGTTTGAGTGATCTTTGATCGGTAATTTTACAGTCGGTTTTCTCCGTAGGAAACGGACAAAAGTCCCATCGAAATTGTGTCGATTTTGTGTGGATGTGCGACCATTTATAGATTTTATCTGCTTGGGAAAAGTACCCGTTTTGGAACAGTGACTTGATTAAGTACGGACGGGACTCGGTTCAATAAAAAGTATGATCAACCGGCAAATTAGTACAAGGCAATGTCCACACTTTTTTTCTGACTTCTGACTTTTTTCTACTACGCACAAAGAGTTCTATGGTAGGGTAGAGAGTGAACCTGGCAACAGCACCATGGACAATATAAGGTGGCATGTGGGGCCCGATGGCCGAGTGGTTTGGATCGAGGGCCATAACGCTAGCAGTCCGCGTGATGTAAGGGGTGCAGGTTCGATTCCCACCTTTGCCCTGGGTGTACTTTCATTTTCAGTATCAAAAATATAAATTAACTAGCTCTTTTGCCACTCTATTCGGGCTCGCAGTATGTGAGTCGTTCCTCTACCCTACTATAGAACTCTTTGACTTGTAGTCAAAGATGCATGGGTTTGTAGTGCATGACTGATGCATGGGTAGTGCATGACATGTGCATACGTAGTCAATGACTACGCATGCACATCATAGAGATTATACCACTTGCGTCACCGAAAACATTACATATGCTTTGTAGCTACCCTAATAGCATTATGAACCGATTTGTTCTTTCAATAGCGTATGCCGCGTCATATGTTTAAGAGTCATATGTTTAAATGTGGAAAGGCCTTAGAAATTATTCCTATAAGCTCATATTTCAATAATAGTGTGCAAAGTCACGCTTTTGAGAAACCAGTGAGCAAAAATTACTTTAAAAAAAGTTTTAAAAAGTTACTTTTTTAAAAAACAACTTCTGAATCATATATTATTGGATATTTACATGACATGGCTATTTTATAAGCTTTTCGACATTGTGATTACTAAAGGACTTCAAGTCTGAAAATATTTAAAAACAAACTTAAAGATACTATTAAATTTCAAAATTTTGGTCCGCACAAACCTTATAATTTGTGCAAAAATTGCATCATCATCAAACACGTAATAAACAGTTTACACTCTTAAAACGAACGAGCGATTTTAACTCAGTTTGAGTTAATTTCACTCCTCCAGTCTGGAAAATGCACTTCTCTGAAAGGAGTGGATACTTTGTGTGCTAAACCTCCGACAGGATCACTCCAAACGAGTGATTTTAATTCAGTCTGAGTTAATATTCACTCCTTTCCAGTGTCGAAAATGCACTTCTCCAATTGGAGTGGATTTCACTCTTTTGTTTTAAGAGTGTAGACGCCGTTGGAGCTTCCAAATAACGCATTCTAATTTATTCCATTCTAAGACGCCATAGGACATTCTGTATCCGTTTTCAGCTAGACTTTGGTCATATCTGTAACAAAGACGGAAGATTATGAAAAAATGCGTTAAATATACTACGGTTAACCATGTCATTTGATAGATCAGATCCGTAAAAAGACGGAAGATTCTGTTGAAAGCTTCTCATTTTAGATGTCATACGATTTCCATGATACGTAACAAAGACGTTATTCTGACGAAAAGAATGCTGAAAATATATTATAATTGAACGATGTCATGTTACACCTCAAGTTTCTTTTTACATCAAATGCATTATTTAAAAAATATTTCCAGAAAATGACATATTAAGTAACCAGGCAATGATAGCGGATCTTACATTTGAAATATAAGTACGCCCTCATGTAGCAGTTACTCGAAGTAATAATGTAATTTCTGGATGTACAATCAATCAATCAAATTAATGAAGCATGTCCTCTTCGTGACTTAATAGAATCTTCGTTTTTGGTCACGCAAAACGTTTTCATTAGAAGAAACGCATTTCTTCTGGTCAATGAAATTTTTTTTTAAAGTTGTTTGATCGACAAAGATCTGTAACTGGAGCATCTTAATAACACAATTGTTGAGGATGTACCTTTGTTATTTACAGATGTTTTTTGTTTATTTTTAATTTATTGTTGGTTCATTCAAAACTGGCATCATCTACCTTCCTGAATTTTTTTTGATATTTTTATTAATTTAATGTTAGTGTTTAAACTTTCGTACGAAGTATTTGTAGAAAAATATTGAGTTAATGACAGTTTTTTTTTTTATTATTCGTAAGTTTTTACTGTTGCTTTTCCTTTGATTGTTTAACTAATGATATTTTAAGAACATAGCTTAAAAAATATTCAGAATTTTAAAAATACTAGAAATGAATTTTTAAAGTATTTCCCCTGCTCTTAAGGCTTTTAAAAAAAAATTAATTTTGACATATTTCCTTAAAAATTGATGTTTTATTAATTCAAACTATATTTAAAAACAATATATGACAAAAAAAATGCAAAATTAATAAAAATGTTTAAGTTATTTAATTTTTTTTTAAAAAATGTGAACTTTTTAAAATGCTTAGGTTTTTTTTAAATACAAATATTTCAAAGTATTTTTTTTCTCATGTACTTTAAACATATTTGACAGACTGCATACAAAATTCCTTACACTTTGATAAATAATTAGAAAGCCTTAGCGTTTTGAAAAACTTGTCATCAAGGAAAAATGAACACAGAGAAAAACACATTTAAAGTTTTCATTCGCTTGCATTTTTATCTTACATTTCCGCTTAAAAAGTGATACAACTTTTTTAAAAATATTGCTCACTTTTAAAACTTGGTAGACTTATTTAGGCCAGGGGTTCCCAACCAGTGGTACGCGTACCACTGGTGGTACGTTGGAACATTTCAGGTGGTACGCGTGAGTGATGATGTGAGCAGCATGATGCTATCAATAGCTTCTGTACGCATATGCAGTGAGCACGCAAATATATTACTCATTATTTTAAACATTGTATTAAACAAGAAATCTTTAATTAACTTCTGGATCGGATTTTGCCGAGTTTGTACTATGTTGTATTTGCATGTTTTTATCCCTATGAGTATTAAAACAAAACTGTAAATTAATACCATTTTAATTTTTTTTTTATTTCTCCTCTGTTAAAAGCATGTCATAAATAAATATCTAACCATTAAATACGAAGTTTTTTCAGGAATTTTACTAAAAAAAACTTCGAACACTTTTGGAAGAGTAACTATACTTTTATTAAAATATTTAGATCCGGTGGTACTCTGAAATTTCTCAAAAAGGTTTTGAACCCCTGATTTAGTCGATTCCAATCTTTTAATTTTAGCAAATAAGACAAAAAATTGCAATGTTTGCTATTTTTGAGGCACTGTGTCCACTTAACCTTTTGTTCAGGAGGATTGAAAAAATTGTACACCTATCGACAGGAGTTAAATTGTTTTCTTAAGGGGGTTCAGTATGTTGTATATCGGTAATGTAAAATTGACCAATTTCAATGTACCTTTTCACAATAACTACTGGATCAGATCATCTTAAAAATTTCTGTGTGTATTATACCAACCTTATATATTAATCTGAGGTTAAAAGTTTTTTTTAAATAACTGTTAGATTTTTTTTTAATAAAATAAGTTTTAAAGTACCCAAAAAATCATGAAATTTCTCACTTTTTTGCCCCATAAAAATTTTTTCACTTTAGTTTTATTAAAATTCATAACCTCAGATTAATCTATACTATGTATTACATCGTATAAAAAAAGTTTACGAGAAAACATAGCATAGTTTTTGAGAAAAGGTACATCGAAGTTCAAAAAATCAAGTTCTGAGAAAAACGCATTTAAAGTTTTTATTGTTAACCCTTTTCCTTACGAAGCCATGACATTAAAATGGCTTTTAATGTCAAAAATATTTTTCCAATCGTCTTGATACTTTGTGACATTATTAATAAAGGTTGTAATAGCATTTTAAGCCAATAATTTTTGTTTTGATTTTTTCATCGATTTGAGGGTATTGAACCCCCTTAAGGTAACGTGAAAACTCAATTTTTGCGAAAACAATACTTTTGATAATTTTTTTAAACAAAATTTGTTTTCTTAATAAAAATGAAGCTGTTTGTAAATCCAAAAATAAATGGCTACCGAACGCTTCTCAGTGGAACAAATACCTCTCTCCTACACCCAGCCATATTCAGGGTACAATATCTTTCAATAGCAGAATACCCTTTACTTACGAACATAAAAATGTGGTAGAATATCACAATATATGATTACAAACTAGGCTCCTAGTTGTCAATCTTATCTGACAGCCAAAATTCAAAAGAAATTGTACCCATAACTTTCCCTCAAGACAAACCCTCAATTTCAGTCAAAAGGCATTGTAGAAGTTTAACTGCCAAGTCAACTTCTGCAACAACAAAGCATGACTTCCAACAACAACCAAACAACACAACAACATTCCATTGTTCCCTAATAAATAAGGCAGACGATAACCATCCCCATGGCGTGACCTTTCCTCATCCCTCTCCACCCTAACCATAATCCCATTTTTATATTATATTACGTTATCTCGGGTGGCATCACCCTCTGTCGGTGGACGCCCCGAGTCACGTGACTCCAGGACATTTCGGAATTCTTCTTTAATTCTATTCTTCTCAGTTTTTTTCGGCTTTCTTCGATTGTTCGAAAGTTCTATTAATAGTTTGGAATGGAGATAATAAAAGAATGAAGAGAATGGGGTAATTTATGAATTTATTGCAATTCTAGTTTTATTAGCGGATTCTAGGTTCTAATTTGGGTTTGGGCCGGATTTGACCATACAGTTTTATGGAAGTGTCACTGGAGGAAATGAGTTTTTAGTTCCGTTTTTTTAAAAAAAAATATTCATGTTTTACTAAATGCAATTTGAATTTATACATTTAAACAATTTTAGATTAGTAGTGCACACAAAAGTTTGATTGTAAATTAATGTAGTTGTTTAATATTTCTTGTATACTTAAATTTTAAAAAATAAAAAAAAACTCCATTAATTAAAAGCAGTTCGACAAAAACATAAGCAGTTAAAAATCGAGAAGTTATAAATTATTGCAGCAATAAAATTCCTTCAAAAGCAAAACTTCAAGCTTTCTTCCTACAAAATAAATTTTTTAATGGATTTTTTGTGTGTGAATATATGGAAACAATTTAAAAAGAAAATTTTAATTGTCTCACTTTTAAACAAACAAGTTTTCAAATACATTGGAATATTTTTTTAAAAAATACAACATCATCCATTTCTCACTTACTTCGGTCAATTAAGTAAGTCATTTTACAATCTTCTTCACAATGTTCCTCCTAATTAAGAATGAACAATCTCAGATTGTTAACCTAATTCCCATTATTTAAAGCCACATTGGTATGAAATGAGTTTTTTGGCGCTTTTTAATTGCATTTTATTCGTATAAAAGTCTAAACGATTAATTTGACCCAAATATTTCAATCTATTAGACAGTAATTACGATCCAATCTCTTCTTGTGTTTAAAAATTTATAATTGAATTAATCAAGCACTGTTTGTTTTAGTTTATTTTAAATGGCAACGTCCTTATTCTTGTTAACGAGGAATAACTAATTTGGATAAAGATTTGTTTTGCATATAAAATAGTTGAAATACAAAGTTTAAGTTCGTTTTGCTATTTGCAGTAAGAATACTTCAAATAAAACATTTACACGATAAATTGGTTTTCTTTAAATATAATTTACATCACGCATTCGCAAAAGGTAGTTGACATAGAATTTTTTTAATTTTCAAACTTATTGAAACCACTTATATGGTAAGTAATCGTATTTAAATGATGAGTTAATTGAGTTTTTCGCGCTTTTTAATTGCATTTTATTCGTATAAAAGTCTAAACACTCTAAACGATTAATTTGACCCAAATATTTCAATTGGAAGATTCTATGAGACAGTAATTAGGATCTAATCTCTTCTTGTGTTTAAAAATTCATAATTTAATTAATCGAGCAATGTTTGTTTTAGTTTATTTTAAATGGCAACGGCCTTATTCTTGTTAACGAGGACTAACTAAATTGGATAAAGATTTGTTTTGCATAGAAATTAGTTGAAACAACAAAGTTTTTTATGTTCGTTTTACTATTTGCAGTAAGAATACTTCAATTAAAACATTTACACTATAAATTAGTTTTCTTTAAATAGAATTTACATCACGCATTCGCAAAAGGTATTTGGTACAGAATTTTTTGAGGTTTTAAAGTTATATAAATTTCCTTATATTATACATAATCGTATTTAAGTATATTGATTTTTGAGCGTTAATTGAAAGACGTGTGGTGTTGCAAACCCATAGTTTTATTTGTATTTTTTTTAAAGTTTTTTTTAAATTTATTAATTAAATTTGCTGAACAAAAAATTAAATTTACTTGATAAGTTTATTAAATAAATACATTCAATGTCGAATTGCTTACATTTAAAAACGTATGAAGTAAGGTATACATGAATAAATGCTTATATAAATGTTTTGAATTAAATAGCATGAATTAGTTTTAAATTATTTTATTCGTTTTACTATATTTTATCAAATCGGTAATTTAGGTAAAATATTCATCTTTCTCCAGATTATTTTATATTTATATATAGTGGGTAGAAGGTGTACATAAGTTTATAAATAAAAAGCAGCCAACATACCTTTTTAATTATTTTTCATACTTTGAACATTATTCGATACCAATTTATGATAATACATATTAACATTGTTCTGCTCTACAGTAACATTGGTCGCGTGTATTAAATCACGTGCATAATCTATTTATTCACCTGTAACCGCAAAACTGTTTTATCTTTGTCGTCTTTACATTTAATGATTCTCTTCTACGGTCACAAAAAAAAAAAAAAGAACAAAAAATGAGTACCAGGCTTATTTATTGTTAAACACAGGAAGTGAAAGCTATCCACGTGGAAATTAAAAGATCGTCTTCGTATAATTACCTTATATATCTTTTCGGGTACAAAAGATGGTGGCCATTTTTTGGATTTAATTATGTCCTTAGATAAGAAATCATCTCTCAAGCTGAGGTGAATCACTTTATCAAAAAAGTGGTCACGGTTTCAAGTTCTTTTTATGTCTTCTTTTGAGATTGTCGGTGACAAAACTGTGAAGAATAGGTGAGATTTACACGAAAAGTGAGGAACTTTAGCTGATATTCATCGAGATTTCTTAAAAAAGGAAATTACCTTCCTTAATTAAAAAAAATATTAATGTTTAGAGTAAACAAGCGATTTTAATAGTTATTTATGCAACAAGTGTGAAAAGTAACACTTTTTAAAACTAGTGGATTTTATTTCACGAGCGAGTGAAATAATGCCACGTGTTTTAAAAAGTTTACTTTTCGCACGTGCTTCATACACTATTTTTTATTATTGTGAGAAAAAAAATATCATTGGTCCAAAAATATTTCACGCGCATTTATATCTTTAAATAAAAGCAGATCGATACATACCTGGATTTTATTTATATTATGAAATTGAAATTTTGACTTGAAATGTTGGCATCTTATGAAAAAAGTGAAACAGTCTTTTTTTCACTGCTTTTGGGTGAAAAAAAAGTACTTTTTTTCACTGTTTCAAAAAGTGTAACTTTGTGCACGTGTCTGATATTGAAATTACAATGTAAAAGTCGTTTTTTTTGTTCACGCAATTATAAAAATGTTATTGATTATCCAATTACAGTTTCAAATTGAAAAAAATATTACTATCCTCTTCGTTTCAGAGTTACGACCATCACATTCACAACTAGATTGTACAAGCTTCTTTTCATATTAAAATGTTTCACTAAAAATTATAATGTTCAACGTTTAACCCTTCCAGTCTCATTGACAATTTGGCATCATCATTTCAGAATTCGGCCACGGAATAAGTTTTTGTTTCTGTAATTAAAAAGGCTAATGGAACAAAGTAGTTTATTTTAGGTTAAGAATGATGCCAGACACATTCCTAACACTTAATTATTTCTTTTTTTCTTAGTTACGGGTTTTTGTTATTGCATTTGCACTTAGTGATAAAAAAAATGTTTACTTATCTTTGGAGTAGTTTTAAGCGGTGTACCTCGGACTAATTAACCCTTTCAGTCCCATAAACAATTTGGCATCTTCATTTCAGATTTTTTTTCTCTTCTGATCGTCTATAGACATTTATGATATCAAAAAGCATATCATTAGATTCTTCAAACTCTTTTCTATTCGAACATATTTTTTAATGATCCCAATAGATGTCAGCCCTATTATTTTTTAAAATTATAATCAGAAAGATGATGATGCCAAATATCATCACTGGGACTGAAAGGGTTAAAAACAAATATCAATGCCAAAACAGGTGGCAATAATTTATCAACTCTATAAAAAAGACCGTAGAAAGTTTTTCCAGCCGTACATTTATGTGACAATTTTCAATTAAAATATAGTTTGAGTGATCTATTAATTACAGAACACTGATACAGCTTGATTTTATTTTTATTCTTAGCACCAAAAATATGTGTATTATTTAATGGCCCAAAACTTCACATTTTACCCAATTGACGGGCCCCTTAGCAAATGTTAACACTTTTTTTTAAAACTTATTCTTGCAAACATACTTTTAAATATATAATAGGGTACTTAACGCTTACTGTCCCGCTAAAATACCTTTAAATATTAAATTAATTGTAGCTTGAACCCAAAAATAACAAAAAATATATATTTGAAAAATAAATCTTTAAATAATTAATAAAAATAATTTTTAAATTGTTTTTTTTTCATCGGTACGTCACATGATAAAAAAACATGTTGATTTGGCTGACGTCACTACCATATATAAACAAACCGGAACGGTGTTTTTTTTGCTTTCAATTGAACTGGATTTAATCTAATTTTTATTTAATACTATAAAAATAGGAACTATATAGGTAATGACAGTAGGTTTTACAGAATCGGGTAGTTCAAATTTGCTTAAAGTAGATTCCAAAATGGTGCTTCAAAGTTTGTTTATAGTTACTAGTGACGTCTTACGTGACAGCCACAACACATTTCCGGGCTTAATTTTTTTTGTCCTAATATGTATTAAAATTCGTTTTTCTGCCTTTTTATGGGGTATTCGAAAAAAAGAAAAAATACGGCTCTATTATTTTTGGCATAAGAATATTTTAAGTTAAATATTTTTTTTTGGGTCAAATACCCTATTGTCTGAAAAATACTTTTTAAAAAATATTCGTAGAATTTCGTTTACGAGTGAGAGGCTATGTTGTCCTAACCTCAAACAAAATTTAATCCACAAAAACCTGAATTTAATTACGATAAAAGTAAAAGCCCAGCTAACGAGAACACTGGATGTAGGTCGAAGGCTATCGTGGAGCCTCGATTAGGAATTGATGCGAAGAAGAGAAGGAGGGTTACAACTCACTTCCACTCACTCCCCCGACTTCTTTTTGCGGTCGGTTTTGCGTTCATGCGCGACTGCGGTTTTTAAATAACAAAGAAACCGGTCGTATCGTGTTTGAAAGTAGTGACGATAAATACAAGAATAGACCGTTATATTTTAAACTCTTTGCGTTAAAACATGTCTGGTTATTTTAGGATGTTTAAATGTTTGGTTTTTTAAGTTACGATTTGTTGGCGCACAGATACCTAATAAGTTATTCATAATAATGTTTTAATATTTTGTAAATCTTAGTTCCAGGGAAAAAATGTACATATTTTTGCAGAACAAAAGTTGGATTCTAACATTAATTTATGTAAATAATATTATTACAAAATTAAATATCGGTGGGTTCTTTAGCTTCACGCTACGTTACGCTATGTCCGTCCGTCAACTCCTTTCACAGCTCAAACTACAAATGATGCAACCAAGTGTGATACGTCAAAAAATTCAACGCATCAAAACAAGAAGTCGTTAAAACCTCAGAAAAAAATAAGAGTTCGCAGTAATTCAAATATTATAGAAACTGCACAATTTAATACAAATTTAAAAAGCATAAGAGATAAAAATTTTAACGGAATTAAATCTTCATTGTTACTTAAGAATTGAGAAACTTTATTTATATTAAATAAAATGTAAAGGAATTTACTTTTATGGTTACAAATCAGTTTAGTTTAGAATAACGTCAGAATATATATCACAATAAGATTCTCTTATGGTTAGGATTATTTATTTAGAAAGAGAGCACAAGGCGTTCGAATTTTTAATTTAATCCTTTCAGTCCCAATGACAATTTGGCATCGTCATTTTAGATTTTTTTTTTCTGATCGTCTATAGCCCCATTTATGATATCAAAAAGTACATCATTCGATTTTTCAAACTTTTTTCTATTCGAAAATATTTTTTATTAATCTCAATAGGTATCAGCCCTGTAATTTTTAGCCTACTTTTCTTTTTTTTCCAATTCGAAGAATTAAAAAAAAATTAAAAAGTAGGTATTGACATGCGGTCGATGTCCGTCCGTCCGTCTGTCTGTCTGTCCGTCTGTCCGTACCCCCCTTCCAAAATCGGTTCTACCCATCCGATCTTAAAAATTCTTTTTTTTGTTAGAAAGCTATGACCTCAGAGACCCAACTTTCATACTTTTTGTCCGTCTGTCTGGATCGGACGGACATAAATCTATTATTTGTCGACGAATTTCCCATTGAACTAGCATTGAAATTCAATTTCGAGTCAGTTAAATCGCTGAATTCAACTACAAATGCTACGGACAAGTGAGATACGTCAAAAAATTCAGCGTATGGAAATGAGAATACATTGAAAATTTCAGACAAGAATTCGAATTCTAAGTACTTCAATTATTTAAAAAACTGCAAAGTTTAATGCTCATTTTAAAAGCATAGGAAGCCATTTTTATTAGAATTAAATCACCATTGCCATCGCAACAATCGCGCGAGAAACTTTAATTCTTAAAGACAATAAATTAAAATAAATTTATTTTTGCGATATCTATCAATTTGAAATGACGTCAAATATATTTAACTTCGAGTGTCTTTGTATAGTGGTATGCAACGTTTTCATTCTATTTAAAAGCGAGAACTATTACATATTTATTCTTTGAAATATAAATGTTTGCAAACGATTTAAGTAATAATTATTTAATTTTCGAAATAAAATAAATGAAACTAGCCGAATTTATAGCGGGTAAATCTATAATAATAAAAGAAAGAGTCTGTCTGTGTGTATGTCTGTGGATCGCAAAAAACCTACTTAGACTGCTCTAAAAAATTCGAAATTTTTAATATAGGTTCCTTTTAATACCTACGTGTGCACCTGAGGCTTAGTTTTTTCATATTTGATTGTGATTTTTAATTAATATAATTAGTTTCAAAAAACGTCATCCACGTGGAATTGCGGGACCATAACAGGGCTTGAAAATACATGGACCGGGCCGAAACGGGGACTTGACGCCATCCTCTATTAGTTTGATTGATTGAGTTTGGTTGAGATATGCGCTCGCCCTAAGGCTGCTTCATCCTCTATTAGTGTTTGCTTTTTTAAGTGTGCATGCGCCAACACGAATTTAATTTTGTTTTGATTTTGAGTGTATTTTCACAAGGTAAGCATGCCTCTAAAATTAAGCAATACGAAGTTAACGGGTTCCCAGTAAGGCGGGACCATACTGCTAGTGTTTAATATAGAATTAATCCTGTGTTTGGCGCCTTTTTACCTGTGAAAGCGGGTTAAGTGACAGATTCTGTTAAAACCCTACTTGTTAATTTACATTTCCTATTTTAAGTGAATTTTGAAGTAGTTTTATGGTTTTTGTTCTGCGAATAATTAAATATTTATTTATAACTGCAAAAAATCATGCAGACGATAAGTAATATTTATTTTATTGGCGATAGAAAATTGATGAAAATAATTGATTGAGAAGTTGAAATTATAGCTGGATGCTGTTTTTAGTGAAATTTATTCTAATGTATATAAATTTAATGTAGAAACGGTTGTTGATGTCACTTACTGTAACGAACCTAGTTTTTTCAAGATAAGAATTTTAGTAAATATTTAAGTAACAGGAAAGTAGGCTATTTTAGTTCTTTTAGAACTTCTTGTTTTAAATTATGATCAGAAACATGATGATGCCAAATGGCATCACGGGACTAAAAGGGTTAAAAAGAGCGGACCTAATTTTTCATTTTCATTTAAGCAATTATTAACAAATAATTCCAAACTTACATGACGTGAACCAACATTTTAAGTGATTGGAACACTGAAAAATTAAAAAAAAAACACGGCGGGTTCTTGCTGTAAAAAAAATACCCTTCCAAACAACAACAGACGCCAACAGTTCTTAAACAAAACCACTTTCTCACGGCCCTTATAATTTTCTTGTATGGTAATTTATCGGGTTTTAACAAGTTGGGAATACAACTTTAAGACAGATGAAACCTCTTTTATGATATGTAGGTTTACGTTGTTTTATTTGATTCAAATGGATGCTATCGCTTAGAATTGTTACAAAGAGACTGTCCATCTATCTTTGTAGTTACCTGTGTTATTATTCGATTACGGTTAAGTGGTACCTGTATACGCTGGGATTTGGGTAACTTTATCATGAGATTGAGTAACTTTGTTATAAAGTAAAATTGATAGCTGTTTAGAAAACTGTTCAACACTTGTTGTGCCTTTTACAAGATTTGAATATCTTGGGGTAAAAAAAAAACTAAATAAACATTTTAACAAAATGGTTAAAAAAATCTTAATTTTTCAAATTAAAATTTATAGTTAGTTGTTAGCAAAGTATTTACCAGTAAGCATCATATGTATTTTTTAATGAGGATGTTTTTTAATGGTAGTAGTATTTATTTTCTAAAATGGCTTCGGAAGTAGTATGAAAAAGTATTCTGAAAATTGTAACTAATAGTTATGTAATACGTACGGATTATTATATAACTTTTTTTTTCTAAACAAGCTGATTCTAGTCAAATAAAATGGAATTTAGGTTTTAAAAAATAGTACAAAGTAGAGGAATTCATTCATCATATAATGAATCGATAACCTAAGCTAAGTTTTATGAGTGAAAACTTTAATGAAAATTTCAAAGCTTATCTCGTACAATCGTGGTTGAATAAATTTATTTATTTGTCTTTAAATAGGGTGTAGCATAACTTCTATAAAAATTTTAATAAGGAAATCCAATAGTTAAAAGTAGAAAACTTCATTATTCAGACAGTACATAATATTCAATCCTGAATGAAGCCTAACGGTTTTAAATTTTTTACAACATTTAAACGAACAAAATATGATAATTCAAATTTCGGCAGGATATGAACTTCTCAACTCTTCTCTTCCGAAAAAAAAGTTCTAAACCCAAACGATAATCGCATTGATTTTAAGAATAAAATCTGAGAAAATTCGCATCATCTAGTTCAAGGAGAACGATATCTTGCGAACCGACCTTGGGTAAAGAATTACCTGCGGGATCATAACTCACACACAAGTCTGATGAGTGTTTATAAAATCTAATCCATCAAAAGTATGGTGCAAGAAGTTATTTGGATTAACTATTTTAAAGAACCGGAATTTTAATGATAGTCTGCATAAAATGAAACACGAGCAGTTGAATGTTGAAGGGATAGTATATCTTCTATTATGCTGTTAAGAATAGGTAGATACAGAATCAAATTAAAACGCAAACCCGAAAATGTCAGGGTTAACGATAATTATCAATACTATTCTGAAATTTATTTCAACACTTAATTTTCAATGAACTTCTCAATCTCAAAAATTAAAACTTTCATTTTTGAAGATTCTTCAATCGTCAAAAATATATGAAACAAGTTTAATATTTAATTTTTACATAAGCTATCAGATTTATTTAAGGATAAAGAGTTATTTTTTGCACAATGCGTAATCTAAATTTTTAGGGAAATACAGTGAATAACAATTTTGGCTTTATCAACTGAATATAATTTTAGCTTATAATTTTATATTGATTGCGAATATCACAAAAAAAAATGATGTACTGAACCATACACCAGGTCTAACGAAAATAACTATCGTACTATGCAATGCGATGTCTAGGAAATTTATTGTCATGGTGCAACATAAACACATAAGTTACACCTTCATTCGCCCTGTGCTTATTTTAAAATACAGGGTGTCCGTAAACGAATGTCCGAGTTTCAAATTGTAATAGTATCAGCTGTAATCGTTCGACAGTTGTGGTTGAAGGTGACGAATAAAGAATAACTCTAACAGTTTCATATAACCGCATGCGCTCTTGTACCGCTACATCGTTTTCACAGTTGCAGTGTCATCTATTCCATTACTCCGGACTTGCTGCAGACAGTACGGGAAGAATTGCATTTTCGTTTGGATGTGTGCCGTATCACTAAAGGCGCACACATTGAGCACTTACAGGAAAAACTAGGTTAGTTTTCCGCCCATTTCAATTTCATGTAAGGGCTGGGGAGCCCAGTCGGTTAAGCACTCGCTTAGCATGCGGAAGGTCCCAGGTTCGGGTCCGGGCATCGCCAAAATAGCTGCCGACATATAAACGGCCCGTGCAGCCAAAAATGTCCGACGAATAATACCCCGTGTAAGGGAGTACACGTTAAATACCCTTCAAAGTCCCAACGCTGCGTACGATGTCGCCCTTAACGGTTGCGTTGGGTGCCTATTCAGGTGTGGCTCGTCACCTGACTGTGGTTCTAAAATACGACGCCCGTCGCCAATAGCCCTCGTGTAGCTCTAGTGCGACGATAATTCTAACCAAACCAATTTCATGTATGATTTGTTATATTTAGTATAAAATAAACTCCTGAAAAAAACCATTAAAACATTCCCTTACGGACACCCTGTATTACGATCTATGTCAAATATTGACTGTGTTTTAAGTTTTCAAACTGACAAGCTAAAGGCATCCGGAACTGTTTCGAATTCTAACTGATTCTACACTCAACTGCCGATCCGGCGGCGTAGTGGTTAAGGCATTGGCCTCTGGAGCTGCTGGGTCCGGGTTCGAATCCCGTTAAGGCATGGGGGTTTGTGTTTGTCGAGTATATGCGGAGTACGTGTTCGTAAAATCTGTTGGGTCCGAAAGTCCTGTGGGCGGTCAGTGCGCATATTCCCATGGGTACAGGTCCCTGGAGAAAATTTCCCTCCCCCTCAGGGACATGTCTAAATTGCGGAGGTGGCGACAGATGGCAACATCTGTAATATGTGTTTGTGTGTGTCTTGTGTTGTCCTACTTGACGATGGTTTATAAGCGGGTCCTTGCGACTAATCACACAAGCCTGAAAATATATGTCTACCAACCAATCTACACTCAACTTTGTTTCCTTAATAGATAATTAAAATTTACATACCAAACACCCTTAAGGGCTCAAAAGCAATTTAAGGAGCCGGATACAAACTCGAAATTAAATTAATGTTTTTGTTGTTGTTAACCTTTTTTCAGATTATTTTTAAAATTTTACTGACATAAATTGTTTATTATGGTTGTAGGTGAAAGAGACAGGTTTTTGTGTGTCTTACATACAGTGTTTAGTTTTATATTTTTGATATTTGATTGAATTATGATGTAATTAAGTTTGATTTCTAATATATTTTTTCTGGTGAATTGGTTTATATAACATCTAAACTAACCCTAAACTAATTTTTTATTAAACAAAAAGATGTGCGGTTAGTTTTAATTGTAACAATATTACTGAACTTATTTTCGCATAATCAAAGCAACATTAACAGAAATGTATAAAATATAATGTATCATGATATATTGTGTACATAGATATTATAGTTAAGTTAGTTATCTGTGCGTTAAAGTATTAGATTTGTAGATCACGTGACCTTCAATGCTAACTACGGGACACGCATGTAGATTAAAATTGGAAGGGTATAGGGCCAGTGTTGCAACCATTTTAAGAAGAAAAGTGCTACAAAAAGATAAAATGTAATTCTAAAATTTCAAAAAAATAATAATAATAATAATAATAATGATAAAAATACTAATTCCATTTTGGAATATTTTTAATGACTTTAAAAAACGTGAAAAGCTTTTCTAGTTTTTTGTTGTTGTAATTTTAGAACTAAATGGTATTTTTTCGTAGTAATTTTCTCCTTAATGTGGTGGCAACATCCATTTCCCTCCAATTTCAGTCTCCATGCGCGTCCCGTTGTTAGCATCGGAGCCACGTCACGTGATTTGCCTATCTTCTTCAACTATGATATCTATGGATATAACCAAGAAAAACTTTTGTTACACACGTCGTATCAGTTCGTCTAGCTCATAAATTTAGAAAAAATTACCGATAGCTTCATTAAATAGTTAAATAATTAAACAAATTTGAAAAATACTTAAATATATTAATAAAATATCATCAACTTTGCGCGTGATACAGAAAAAGACTTTTATAATAATGTTTCAAAACAGATCATTTAAGAGCTTTAAAAACTATTTGACATAATTTTCACGATTTGGCGAAACTTTTAAACTTTCACCCCTCGTTGCAAAATAATGCCAAAAAGCCAAAGATTAACGACTAAAAGTCAATTGAAGCGCCAAGAAGATCAATGGAAACTTTTCAAAAATGACATTAAAATGATGGACAGTGAAAAAAAAATTGTTTTCCTGCTGTAATTGAATGGCTATTCCAGGATAAAAAGCGTGCCGCTGAATACTAATACCGCACCTGTGTGCGAAATAATGTTTAAAATGGGGTCATCATAACCAGAAAAAACTTACGTCGTCAACTTTTCGTTGAAAGGCAGAATCGTTGAAAAGACAGAAACTATTGAGTACCTTTTAACCCTTTCAGTCCCAATGACAATTTGGTATCATCATTTTAGAATTTTTTTCTGATCGTCTATATAGCCATTTATGATATCAAAAAGCACATCATTCGATTTTCAAACTTTTTTTCTATTAGAATTTTTTTTTATTAATCCCAATAGATGTCAGCCCTGTTATTTTTTTTTAATTATGCTCAGAAACATGATGATGCCAAATGGCATCACTGGGACTGAAAGGGTTAGCTGCGCTTTTACATCAAAATAATCTATTGAAAAAATAATAGCTAAAATTCTGCTAGTAGTTTAGAGTTTAGGGATAAATGTAATGCATATTTACAACAGCTTTCAGTTTGATATTAAATAATGGTTATTCAGTCGTATAATTAAGAAAAGTTCTGTACGCCGTAATTATGAATATAAATTTTACAGAATTTGATATGTTTGCATTTTTATTTATTCAATTAACCTTCTGAACGTTATTCTGGCCTTTTGGGTAATTTATACACCAGTTTTTCCAGCAATAACAATAAAGTAAAAAATTATAAATAATAAATGTTTATTCCAATTTTTTCCAGCTGGAAAGGATTTTAACATCACATTTCAAGAGGGAATGAAGGAGTAATCTTACAATTTATTATCTAAGAACTAGTAAATACTTTTCTTGACACTTTAAAAACTCATAAACAAAATTACATTTTATTCTTCCATCTCCTCGGTAAACGATAAGATAACGAGCAACTTCCGACAATAATCGTGACGGAATATTTTTTTAATATAAATTTTTCAAGAACGATAAAAGCACAAATTCGTTGGAAACAAAGAAACGCCGAACATCACGAATTCGAATTCTTTTTTGGCGGGAAACTTGATGATCGAACAATGAAAAACTAGGGGGAAAATATTTCTATTAGTCCCATTTTTCTGTGAACACGATTCTGTTTTTTGTTCTTTTGTGATTCTGTTTGAAATTAATTTGTTTGTTCCTTGATCGTGCTCAATAGGAGTGTCTAAAATAAGGAATATTTTATTATGTAACAAAGACACAGAAATTTATTCCGTTAATACCAAATCGAACAATATCTCTGATTTTGTAATGTTGCTATAATAGTATTTTTATAATTGCCCTGATATTAAAAGAATGTTTCAGTGTAACAATGAAATATTTTCGCTCGAATTGCTATACATAATTATTTCACATTTCACAGTAACTTACACTCTCAAAAAAGAATGCTCAAAAACGACGAAATTTTCCTTAATTTTGACGATCCGTTTACTGGCTGCTGCTCCGAGTTTTCGTTTCCTCAAAGTGAGGAAATTTGAATCGTCATTTTTATGAGGATTTGAATGTCGTCTAATCTAAAGAAATATTTCGTCATTTTTGAGCATGTGAGTTCAACAATGAGATTCAGTTTCCTCAGAATCAAGAAACAGAATCGTCAAATCACTATCGTAAAAGTGAGGATTCGTTTTATTCAAAAGTCGAGTGATAGTTTGACGATACGATCCTCAAAATTAACGAAATGAGCTTGAGGATTCATGAATCGTCATAAATGAAAGTGTTATTTCTAAGAGTGTACGTGCAATTAAAAAACAGGTTTAATTGTTACACAAAAATATGTTTATTATAACAATCATAAAAAATATTTTGTGACAAGAAAAAATGTAAAAATATATTTTGGCACAAAAGAAATGTTTAATTGTTAAAATTTAAATTATTAAGAACAATGATGTTATTGTTGCAACTAAATGCTTCTGCTCTATAAAGAATTTGCCTTCATTACGCAATGTTGTTGTCACTCAAGACCTGCAACATACCTATTCCAATTTTTATCCAATAAAATTATCTAATTTATTTGCTTTCAGCTGCAATGTGTGTGTGTGTTTAAAAATATTATTGTTTCACTTACAACAAAAACATTCAAAAACCACTCATCAACATGTTACAACATTTAAATCAATCACCGATAATCCGTAATATTCCCATTAACATATGCCGAACACTCGAATTGAACCATCAAAAAATTCAGAATTAAGCTCCAGAGCAAATAGACCCGAACCAAATATCGATTAAATAGCACATTAAGGGATGAACTCCTGTTTTTTATAAATAATATTTAGAAGATGTTTCAAAATGGCGGAATTCAAATGTATCCCGTCGTTTATTTGGGTCTTTATATGCATCATTGGGCAGTAAGCCATGTTTGTAATAGGATTGGACACTTGCAATTTACATTTCCGCGTGAAGATTCAATAGGCCACGCGTATTTATTTGTTGTAAGATATGAACATTACATATTCTTTGCCTTTAGGGCGATTTCAGGGCATTAAGTTCTGGTTTGGAATATTGTTGTCACTTGAGTTGAGGAGTTTACACAAAGGTATAACAAACGTGTGAAAAATATTCTTAATATGTTCCACTCAAAAGCCCCATAACGACGCTACTCTTACATGGAGTAGTTTATCCTCTTAACATCCGAGCAAAATCCTACACGTATATATTCTTAATCTAGACATACTTTTCATGCAAATATCTGCTAAAAAGTATGTTTTGCAATTTTTTTTTTTAAAAAATATGTTTAATAGTTACTTAGGGACACACCTTAAACTCCAAAATTACACATTTTTGTGCTATAAATGCAACACAAAAGGCTGTATCACTTATTTGTAGTCAACAGATTATTTTAACATTGTTTTGAATGCAAAATACCTTTAAAGTTAACTACTGAAAGAACTTTTCAAAAAGTTTGAGAAAAATATTTTTTTTTAAGAACTCAAATATCGTATTAACCTCGTTCAACTTCATTTTTTTCCGTCGAAATAAATGACTGATACCTTTAATCAAAGGCTGAAAATTGATATTTGGATCTTCTTCCATCGGACCAGGTCAATTTCGGAACTAATTATTATGTTAATTGTCTCTGGGGGGGGGGGGGGGGAGGGTTAAAAATGTCCCCAAATTGGAACGCCAGGTCGCAAGAGGTTACACGAATTTATTGGACGCCAAAGAGACTCCATAAAAGCGGATCTTTTTTTTTAGCCTGCGATTATTTTATAATTAACTGATCTACTCGTTAGTTCACTTTCAGGCATTTAAATACCAACTTTTTATCTTTTAATTCAAAAATAATAAACTATATTGGAGTACACCGGCCCGGGGTTACTACTATTAAACTCGCTAAAACTGTGCGATGCGATGGTTGAGAGATTTTAATCTCTGGGCAGGAAAATGTAACGTTCCGAAACGTTGATGAAAAGAGATTAAAAACCGATTTATTGTTGAAAGCACCCATTGTGCCCTGTGTCTCTTCGTTCTCACAGAAAATAAGCTTATTTGACATTAAAAAATACTTTAAAAAAACTTTTTTGCAGCCGGGTACATTTGAAGAGCTTAGTAGAAGAAACTGCTAAATGATAAAAAAGTGATAACGAGAAAAATAGCTTCAAAGTTTTCCAAGTTTGCACTTAGATCCGTAAAAGTCGTGAAGCCTTGAAAATCGTAAAGGTATTCCTAAGGAGATATGACGATGCAACCAGTACAAAAATAAAGATATCGCAATATTTATACACTTTGTAAACAAACGAAATTTTTATTATTCAATTCATTACTATATAAATATTTGTATTTTTAAAAAATTGAGAAAAATAGTTGATACGAAGGAATTACCTCACCTGAAACAAGAGAATGATGGATAATATAGACCAAAGAAAGGAATATTTTATTTTTCCAAAATTAGTTGTCATCAGCAACTCTATTACAGCTTTCAACTAAACTAAATTATTATTAAAATTTAAAATTGAAATTCTTGCTTTAAATAGGGTCGAAATATGATTTATTTATGATTATGATTATTCTCCATAAAAAAAACGTACGAGGCTTATATTATTCGTGTTTAGGCTATTAAAAATACCGGAAACAGACAGATGCGTTACCATACGACTCTGCATGGATCTGATAACCCCTGCTGCTTTATAAAAATATACGGATAAATGTTACGATTTTATTTCACAATTGAAGAATCTAAGATTCAGCTGCAAGGTCACTGAAGAGGTCTTATGAAGTTTTATTATGGAATTATACTTATGTGCTCTCCTTTTCCATGAATGGAAAAAGATCGCCATTAAGCCTTTTCTTTGAATGGTAAAAAGATTTTATCAGGAGCGTATGACCTTAGAATTCTGGAATTCTCGCGTTTTATACTTTAAGTATCAAATTGAGGCTTAGTATCTATTAGGCTGGGAAGCATTCGGTAAGGCGCTAGACTTGCATGTGAAAGGTCCCAGGTTCTGCTCTGGTCTGTAGAGCCAAATAGTCCGATAAATAATTTCACCCGAAAATTTACAATGAAAGAACTCAGATAATACTAAAAAATCTAAAACTGGATTGATATTATGCTTATTTTTATACTTCCCTGCGAAAAATTTTCAAATTTAATACATATTTGCTACAGAATTTCAAGTTTTTTTTAAAGAAAACTTAAAATTAACTTTTTATACATTATCGAAATTTAAAATTGGTTCTAGCCTGGCTTTTAAGAACACAAAGTCAGCCGCCGAGCTGTGCGTCCAAATTGCGCGCTTTCTTCCCCGCCAAATTGCCCGCTTCTGCCAATCCCATGGCGTTTGGCGAACACAGAGGTTTATTGGGTTAGTTTGGTTGGAAATACTGTTTCACACTAAAACTACACATGGGTTATTTGTGAAAGGAGGATTCTAGTTAATTGCTGATGGTCGTCATCAATTGCACATGCCTTTCTTTTCTATCTTGACTTGATCATCAATAGATTTGCATTATATGTTGCATGTATTATTTAACACATTTAGCATCACTTCGAGGAACGTTATAATAAGTCATAATATAGCTATGCAATAATAGTGAACTCAATGCAAGTACGAACAGCACTTCACTTGAAAAACTATTTTTACACTTTAAAGAGATATGCGCATGCAAAAAGTAATGAATTGCCAAATATAGTAACTCTTGCTCAAACCTTCCTCACCCTTTTTCAAAGTATAATGTTCAAAATCAAAATATTTGAGATGCTAAAAAGTGGAAGGCGGAATGTCTCTTCCTATTGTCCTTCTCTCACTGCGCATGCGCTAGATGGAGAACGCTGAAATCGCTCAGCAAGGGGCTTTCTAGCACCTTGACGTGCGTCTTCAGTCTTTACAAACCAGGGCTTTACTAAAAATGAATAAATACAGACGAAGGCTATTTAAACGATTAATTTTAATTACTTTGATAACCGAATACGGCATTCTTCGCGAAAAATCCCACTTTACTTTAACTACGACCTCAAAACTCGATCCCCTCATAAAAATTCTGTACTTTATGAATCACTTGTGTTCGGGCGTAGTCTCTGTTACACTATTAGGCGTTCGTTCATTATATATCCGGTATAAAAGCCATATAATAAGGCGAAACTCTCCCAACCATAGCAAAAGTGATATTTTTTAAGGCATTATATACACTGGTAGAATTTTGGTGACTAACAGATCTACTTTCTATTATGCTTATTATACCCAAGAAAATCGTTTAGAATGGCACATGGCGTGTCTTGTAAGATAAACGATAAAAAAACTATTTTTCTTTATCTGAAGAACAATTAAGGCATCTGTTAATTGTGGTAATGAATCATCCTTACAGAAGTAATAAACTGTTCACTGTAGAACGCGTTTGGTGTTATAGAATTTTTTTTGTCCATTAACAATATTTTTATAATAACATAAAAAATAATTTTTAAAAAGTATTTTCTGTCCATAAAAAATTATCTAAAAATGTAGTTTGCTTGAGGGCAAAAATTGATAGTATTTTCCCACGAAAAAATCTTGATACATTAAATTAGATTTTATTTGTTATGAAAAATCTGGCTATTCTGCGCTTGTAGAATTCTGCTAGTTCACAATATTCCAAAAAAACTAAAAATTACACACGTACGGCCACTACATCCTCGAAAACCAGCTGATATAAAAAAATCGTAATCCTGAAATCCGGCGATACAAAAAAAAAAAAACAGGTGATCCGAAAATTGCAATCGACCAATTGCGTTGTTCCCGTAAATGCGGCGTTCTTTAAGTCGCTAAACTGAGGCTTACATTAAATAGAAAAACAACGGAGTTCTTTAAATTTCAAAAGGGGATGGGGAGCCCAGTCGGTTAGGCACTCGCCTAGCATGCGACAGGTTCCAGGTTTGGGTCCGGGCATCGCCAAAATAACTGCCGACCCATAAACGTCCTCTGCAGTCAAAAAAAAAATCCGACGAATAATAAATACCCCGTGTAAGGGAGTGGACGTTAAATATCCTCCAAAGTCCGAACGCTGCGTACGATGTCGCCCTTAACGGTTGCGTTGGGGTGCCTATTCAGGTGTCGGCTCGTCACTTGACTGTGGTTCTAAAATACGACTCCCGTCGCCAATAGCCCTAGTGTAGCTCTATGTGCGACGATAATTCAAACTTACCTTAAATTTAAAAAAAAAAGTTTATTTTAAAATCGTGAAACTCCAACTATCATAAAAATTCGTAACTCCGGCTGTCTCATGATCACAAATTTCAGATGTTCCTATATTTCCGGAACTGGCGACAAGGAAAATCAGGCGAATCTAAAGTCGTTAAACCGAAGGAAGCACTTATACAAGACCCACTCGGTACATAAAAAGATAATTTAAAAAACAAATAAGCATAGGGTCAAGTGGGGTAAGTGTGATAGGGTTTCTGCATTTTTCATTAAGAAAATTCGTTCTCTGCTACAAGTAAATTCCAAATCCTAAAATTGGTAGTGAATTATTATAAGAAACATACATATGTAGAAAAAAAATTATTTGTTTGAATTCCAATTTTAAGTGTACAAAATTTGCATTTCAAAACCATTGCTGTTTTATCACACTTACCCCACATAAGAAAACCCACATAAAAAGATGACAGTTGCACTTAAATTCAAAAGCTCAAAACTTTCTTTAAACAAAAAATAAAGTCAATATTTCTTTTTAGTTTAATTATAAGTGGTCTAATGTTATATATTGCAAACTTTCAGATTTTTAGAATGATTTCCAAAGTTACAAGAGCTGTTTATCACACTTACCCCCAATCACACTTACCCCACTTGACCCTACCTTATAAACGAAAAAAAAAGTGTTTTTTAAGGTCTACGAATCCTAGAAATTTATGATGGAGCACGAGCTTTGCAATCTGATCTGAGGACGGTTACAACGCGTGCTGTAGAAATTTCTTCAGATAATTCAATGCTAGACAACCTACTCCTGAATCTTAACAATTCGCAACTTTTTTACAAACTTTGACGTAAACACAATATTAAGTTTTACTTACCCATGATATACTACAAATGATATAACAATCTGAGAACAGTTACGCCGCGTGCAGTAGAAATTCCTTTCAATAATTCGATGTTAGACAACCTACTCCTGAATCTTAACATTTCGCAACTTTTTTACAAACTTAATAAAAACACAAGATGTAGTTTCACTTACTCATGATATACTACACATAAAACTTTAAAACAAATTATAAGTTCACCAAAATACATTATTCAGGAGCTAAATTAACTCGGTCTTATTAAGGTCTGTAAACCCGGAAGAGTCCCATTAAAAATTTCCGCTTTTTAAAGTCTTTGGACCCCGCCCATGGAACACCTAATCGTATATTCATCGGCATACAATATGCAGATGGAATAAGTAGTCCTTTTATTAGTTTGTGCCTACATTGCAATTAATATGGCCAATCGGACAATGTTTCAGAATTGCGTACGATTTATAACCAAAGTTATCGTTGAATCAGAGATTAATATATTGAAGAAAAAATTACTTGTTATTAACTCATGTTGTTTTCAAATATAACCCTTATCGCTGTTTTGATACATGTATCTAACAAAAAATATTCTCGAAAAATGCTTGATTGAAATTTTTTAAAGAATAAATAATGAAATTTAGGAATCAGTTTACAATTATGTTTTGTACCCTTAAATGTGGCTTTACAATCTTTATTATCGGAAGATGAATTTTTAAAGAAATAAAAATGTTAACCCAGCACTTCTCTATAATACTTCTATATAGTTTGGGATGAGAAAGCGGTTGACTAGACAGACAAACAGTGATACTCCATAATAGATATTACCATTTACATTTAACAAGCAGTCTGTACCTTGTCTATCTAGAATGCAAGCTTCGAAAGCATTTTCCTCCCCCATCCCGATGTGGCTTTCTTCGAAACGACGGGAGCGCGTTTTTTCTCCACCCTACTTGGGTTTGAACAGTTCGGATTGTTAACCTCTCAACAGAACTTCAAACGCGTTAGGTTTAGAAAAGCTATTCTCCCCCGTTTCCAAGAAGAAAACCAATCGAAGGGATTGGGGAAGAAAGTGTTTTCGAGGCTCGCATAGTAAATAGACAGACTATAGAAGCTTCAAACAAAGTAATTGAACATAACGTAACTGTTCTACAAACAGTACCGATTTTATTAAAATAAGAACATTCGGTTTGTATCACAGAAAGAGCATTACGCATATCACAATACTTTAAAGCATGTCACGCTTTTCGGGAGCGGGTAAAAACTTTTAAGAAATGAATCTCCTTTTAGTTTTCGGTTTAATTTTTTGTTATTTGTTAAGTTTGTAAAGAGAGTCTTGAAAAACGAGGAGGTTTCTGAAAGGAAAGAATTGTGGGTCACCGCGAAATTTTCGGACGACACCCAAACCAAGATGGCTGCTTTTGTGTTCATGGAATAGAACATTTTTTTTTAAAATAATGACGAACAAAACTCGGTTTGGTCAGAGATTTCAAGTAAGGATAGACTTGGGAAATTTCAAAGATGCTAACAAGACCATCCAATATCCAAAGTCCTTTCAGTTTGGCGCCATATGGTTTGTCTTTTACAGTGCAAATACAATAAGTTAACTTTTTTGTTTGAAGTTTAACGGTTAAATAGTCCGGGGCATCTGTGACTCAGAAGTAAACAAGAAAATATTTTTAGACACTTAGTGCAAATAAAATAAATTTACGTTTTTGTTTGAATTTTGAAAATTAATTAGTCCGGGGCATCTGTGACTCCGAAGTAAGCAAGAAAATATTTTTTACACTTGGTGCAAATGCAATAACTTTTTTTTTGTGTGTGTTCTTTGACGGTTAACACTTTCAGTACCAGTGATGCCATTTGGCATCATCATGTTTCTGATCATAATTTTTTAAAAAAAAATAATAGGACTGGCATCTATTTGGGATAAATAAAAAATATTTTCTAATAGAAAAGAGTTTGAAGAATCTTATGATATGTTTTGATATCATAAATGGCTATAGACGATCAGAAAAAAAAATTCTGAAATGAAGATGTCAAATTGTCTTTAGGACTGAAAGGGTTAATTAGTCCGAGGTATGCCGCTTAAAACGACTCCAAACAAAGACAAGTAAATATTTTTTAAAATCACTAAGTGCAAATGCAATAACAAAAACTCGTAACTAAGAAAAAAAAGAAATAATTAAGTGTTAGGAATGTGTCTGGCACCATTATTTACCTAAAATAAACTACTTTGTTCCATTAGCCTTTTTAAATTACAGAAACAAAAACAAACTTATACCGTGGCCGGTGAACCGACTTTAGTAAAGAAAAATACAAAATTGTTACATTGAAAAAGTAACAATAAAAGTACCTAATCCGTAAAGTCTATAATATGCTGTTAATACACTGTTCAGAGCAATTAGGGGAGCATTTGGCGTACTTTTATCACCATTCAGTCTCAACTTATTATTTTTTATTCTAAAACACTAAAATTTGTGAAATAGGGATCATATTTACTGTACGGTAACCATTCGTGCGTTTTTTTTATTTGGCTATAAATAATTTTTTTATAATTGCGTGAAAAAAAGCCGACTTTCATTTTATTATTTCAATATCAAACGCGTGCAAAAAGTCAAACTTTTTGAAACAGTGACACAAAGTACTTTTTTTCACCCAAAAGCAGTGAAAAAAAGTACTTTGTGTCACTCTTTTCATTAGATGCCAACATTTCAAGTAAAATTTCGATTTGATAATACTCATAACATCCAAAGATTTATCGATCTGCTTTATTTAAAAATATTATGCGCGTGAATTATTTTTGAATCAATGAAATTTTTCTTCTGGCGATGGGAATATTTCTTTAGTCACGCCCTTCGAACTGCGAGTTCATTGATTGCTTACTTTGACAAAATGTTGAAACACGCTTATTGGTTTTTATAGCATCACGCGCTCCGAACTGCGAGTTCATTGGTTGTTTTCTTTGGCATCTCTCCTGGAAGCTCCAAACTCATTTTAGTCTAATTAGCTCGTGAATTATTTTTGAACCAATGAGATTTGATTTTTTTCACGCAATTATAATAGATATTTATGCAACTAGTGCGAAAAGTAATGCTTTTTAAAACAAGTGGATTTTATTTCACGAGCGAGGTACGAGCGAGTGAAATAAAGACACGTGTTTTAAAAAGTTTACTTTTCGCACGTGTTTCATACACTATTTTTTATAATTGCGTGAAAAAATCAAATCTCATTGGTTCAAAAATAATTCACGTGCTAATTAGACTAAAATAGACTAAGAGATGTCAAGGAAAACAACCAATGATCTCGCAGTTCGGAGCGCGTGACGCTATAAAAAACCAATAAGCGTGTTTCAACATTTTGTCAAAGAAAGCAACCAATGAACTCGCAGTTCGAAGGGCGTGACTTAAGAAATATTCCCATCGCGAGAAAAAAAATTCATTGATTCAAAAATAATTCACGCGCATAATATTTTTAAATACAGCAGATCGATAAATCTTTGGATTTTATGAGTATTATCAAATCGAAATTTTACTTGAAATGTTGGCATCTTATAAAAAGAGTGCGACAAAGTCTTTTTTTCACTGCTTTTGGGTGAAAAAAAGTACTTTTTTTCACTGTTTCAAAAAGTCTAGCTTTGTGCACGCGTCTGATATTGAAATTATAATGTAAAAGTCGGCTTTTTTTCACGCAATTATAAAAAAAATAGTGTATGAAACACGTGCGAAAAGTAAACTTTTTAAAACACGTGTCATTATTTCACTCGCTCGTACCTCGCTCGTGAAATAAAATCCACTGGTTTTAAAAAGCATTACTTTTCGCACTAGTTGCATAAATATCTATTGTGCAACCTGTCTGACTTCGACTGATGATTCTAATTCCTTGACTTTGCAACGATGACGTTTTCGGGCAACACTATCTGACCGTTATTTGCTCATTTTGGTTGGGTTTCTGTTCTGGGAAGTCGCCAGAATACGGACTTAAGGCGTGATTTCGGAAAGTTCGCCAATGGTTACCGTAACAGTAAATTTCTACCAATAGTGAAATAGATTCATTCTGCATTCAGTACGAAATGGTAAAAAAACAGAGGAAAAAATCTTACATTTCTTGAAAACTAAAATCTAAGGGGGGAAAAGAATGCATACATGAAGAATTTAGGGTCAATTTATTTGCTAACATTGTTTCAGAGTGAATTTTATTTTACCATATTATTAATATTTTCATTTAATTGTTTGTTAAAACATCATGTAACTCTTCAGAAGAGATGATTCTTTTATCCAACAATACATAAATACGAGCTTATAGAGGGACCAGACTCGAAAAAATAAAAAACATTTAGATTTTTAGAGTGGAATAATATTTCAAATGTTACCTACAAAATAGTATAATTTGGTAGGTAATCTGTCCATTAGAAGTACTTTTAATTATTTTTTGAAAATTACTTTCTGCATAAAAGACCATTAAAAATTATACTTTAAAAGCCTTTTTCTCAAACTGCATATTTTAGGACAAATGTACCTTTTTCTCAGAAACTACTGAATATTTTGCATAGATTTTTTTTCCGCCTACACACTAGGTATTTTTACACTTTCTATCATATGCTTTTAAAGAAATATGTATTACTTAATATTTTTACATAATGTTGTTGATTTTTTATGAAAATGTGATAAAGTTTTTCGAAAATTCATAAATTAAAAATTATTATGTTTATTTCTTAAAGCATACGACACAATGTTTAAAAGTGTTGTAACTTTAACTGTGTAAAAAAAATTAAGCATTCAAAACCGATAAAAAAGGTAACATTTCGTTTTCTTTTCTGTCTTTTTCTTTCTAAAAAATACGTATTCAAAAAAAGCATCGAAGAATGCATTGCCCTTTGGAGTGATGTCTTCTAAACTTAGCATTGAGAAAAAGTTGCCAAATTCAGTGTACCGATAAAATAGGTCAGGTTTAAATATCTTTTTTAAAAAAAAATACTCTCTCAAACCACTTAAGTGCGATTTTTCTGCTTTTTAGTTTAAGCTTGGGTGGCTTTAACTTTGAAGTAGAGAAATTAAGTAAAGAACCATCAAGTGAAACTGTTTTATACTTAAAAGTTAGAACCATCAAGTGAAACTGCTTTATACTTGAAAGTTTAGAATGTCATTTTATGGGTGGAAGATGATTCTACGCTTCCATTTATGAATTAGATGTAGGTTCAAAACAACTTTTTTAGATTCATAATATTTTGATACCCCTCTCTTGAGGAATTCATAAATATTATTGAAATTAATATTTATTTCTTGAAGAAATATGACACTACTTTCTTATACAAGTACTTTTGCTGTATTACGACTACAGGGTTTTATAAGAAAAAGTTCATGGGCAAAACATTTGGGGTTAAACTTTATATTTAGTAAAGACTTTTTTTCGATTTGTAACATTTATAACTCTTTTGGAAGGTTTTCACCAAGTTTGACGCAATTTAAAATTTTGTATTGAGTACTGGAAGAAGTACAAGTATTTTGTCCGGTTTATTATTAATACGGTCATTTATTATTACGACTAGATAGAAAAATAACAGATTTGTCAAAATTATCTGAAAAAAAAAATGCTTATACCAAAACCGACCTTAAGTTTGCAGTATACAAATGATTATTTTTATTAGTTTAGCTTCAGTTAGAGTGTTATTTTAATAATTTTTTTCCTTCGATTTTAACGTAACAGGGCGCACGAATATCAGGGTCGAATTATCAACCAATCGGAGCAGGCGAAGCTTCGGCGCCAGCCGCGTTGTTTACGCAAATTCCTCCACGTAGTACATTTCTCTGCTGCAAACTTAAGGTCGGTTTTGGTATAGATACCAACATTTTTAAATAACACAGAGGTTTCGATCGTTGAATAATACTAACAACAAACTGAATAAGTACGGAAAAGCGCAAATCAGTTTTAATTTAAATTCTTTATAAATCTTTTATTATTTCAATTTTATTAAACTATTATTCTAGATTTACTGAAATTGCAAACTATAGAGCTAAATTTTTAATTGGCCTTTTAAAGAAATCTCGTCAAAAGAACTATTATAACAATATAACTAAGAGTGAGAATAGAATAACTTACCCCCTTCCAACGATGAGCCTTAACGCATCCAAATGCCCATAGTAAGAAGCCCACATGGCCGGTGTCATTCCATCTTCATCTCTGGAATTTAATTCTTTTCGATTTGCTTCTTGAAGTAAATCCAAATATCCGTCACGAGCTGCCTTGTGAAACCGATCACAGTCCATGAACGACATTTTATTTTATTCCTAAAAGAACTTTTATTATTAAAAGTAATCGAATTCCTGCATTGTTATCCAATTAGAAAGAACCAAACGATTTTAGAATACTGCTAGAACGTCGTATCCATTCGAGTGTGTTGAATGAAATAAGTTCTCGTAAACTAAGAACCGAAACCATTGTGCTCTATTTTGAGGGAGGGATAATAAAATTCAGAATTTTCGTGTCGCCATCTATTGATGAGAATAGAAAATATGTCCCTTTTGTAAATTGTGGTGCTGCCATCTACAGAAGAGCATATTAACTTTATTTTTAAAAAATCTCATTTTAAATAGCTAAGTTATGAAAGTAGGTATTTACTAACGAAGATGTGCAAATATATCTTAAAAAATGAAAATTTAGTAACGTTTTGGAAATTTCAAAAATGATTATACTTGTTCATGAAGGATATGAAGCCCAAATCTCAAACCCAATAACAAATTTAGTAAACTAACTATTTCAATACTATTTTTAGAATATTAAAATTAAATATTTAAATAACTTGAATAATGTTCAACGAGCAGTTGGTGAAATATGACTGCAATTCTTCACCTGGTGGAGTGGAAGAAGCAAATTAAAAAAGCCTTGGCATAAACTAGGCTAAACAGATGAAAAGAATTATCATTTTCTAATATGTTTCTTCACATTGATCAAGATATATGTATAGCTTACAAAATTATTAAATTATCAAAAATCATACTCTACCACTAAAATAAAACAAATCTGTAGAGAAAATATTATCTGAACAGACAGTGATACCACATCAAATTAAATCAGTGGGCATGTTTCATGTCTTGAGTGGCAACAGTTCGACGGAATAGAGGTCTTGATCGGTTACTTGATTGTAGTGGGCGGAGCTTACCGTTCATACCGCTGAAAAAAATCAAGAAATCCAGGAATAAAAGCAGGAATGATCTATGTCACATGAAACATGCCCATTAATATATTAAATAATCCAGCAACATTTTCTCTTCTATTTCGATTTGCTTCATTTTATAGTAATTTTTCTATGTATTTTCCAATTGCACTGGTTTGTGAGACCGGTTAACCATCTCTAATGATTAACCGTCAAATTGACCAACAAGGCTGAAAACTTTAGAAGTTTCAAATTCTATGTTTTTTTTTAATTGTGCTGTTGTGTTTTATGTTAATTTGTTTTGCTATGACAAATCTGTTCTCTTCAGAATTAGATCGTTTACAAAATTATTTTAATAAAAATTAATTATTAACAATTGCAGATACATAATTACATCCTACAAGTTTTTTTAAAACAAAATCTATTCCTGTCACACACAATACGCAAGACTCAACTTTAAGCATAATACACAGAAGAAAAGATTTTTTAAATATTAAAGGTAAAAGTGAAGAAGTAAAAAATAACAAAACATAGTTGAAAAGTCCAGTTTCAAAACTTACATTTTCTAAAGTATAATTAAGATATGCCCCAGTTCATTCAATGGCGACTTTTGATAATAGTAAATTCAATTGAAAGAAATCGTCAGTGGCGAGGCTGCATTTATACATCATAGTTATACTTTGTAGAGAGTTTTGCAAATTGACCATTAAAATAAAAACAATTCAACAAAACATATTTCATCATAAATATAAAAACCTTACAGGGTTAAATTAAGTTAACTATGATCTTAGACCTTAAAATCAACATTGAGAAACACACTGTTAAATAACAAAGTCAATTTTATTTACAATAAATAAAACAGTAAGGTATGTACAACAGTTTAGTATTCTTTCTATTTCAAAGCAAATTATCTGGAGAAATAGTGCCTTTTAGGTAATAGAAGCCAGATTTGTAGACACAATATTCCTGAAAGGAAATATTATATTAAATGTTAAATTATTGATTAATATCAAAATATAAATATTAATTGCTGTATATTAAAAATATATAAATATGTTGTAACT